>OY755212.1:33622089-33900187 GCA_963576765.1 Draba incana | reverse complement strand
GAGGAATGCAATAATAATCTCTATTTTAGAGATAGAAATAGCGATGGGTTTGAGTAAATTTTACTCTAAAATAGAGTTTAGGGAAAAAAATAGAGATGGGTTGGAGATGTATGAAAAATCAACATCGAATATATAAGTAAACATAATCATATATATGAAAGGAGAATGAGCCCTCTCCATCTCTTGACACATCACCACACAATAGAGTGCCATGTGGCAAGGAGTTTTAAGTTTCACAACAATCATAATTAAAAATAAAAACTCTTCAACTTTTCTTGTAGCTTTCCCCATCAATCGTTTCCAATAATTATGCCGTTCATATTTCTCGAGAAAGCATTGATATTTGTCTCTTCACATCTCTACCCATAAATCGTAACCGACACTTTTTAAATAAGAGGAACTCGATGAATGTGTGTTGGTATTATGTTCGCATGGACCAATGAGTGTAGATTCTTTGTCGTAAAAGTAATAATAACTTGATGAGTATATTTCTGATCATGGTGGTCATTGCGAGTGTCAGAGTTGATACATGATTGTGTTACCTCACTACAAGAAAACACGGATTTAGCGTCGAAATTTAGCGTCGAATCTAATCCGATGCTATTTTAGCGTCGATTTTGCGTCGTAATAGTGTCCACAACAAAATTCGACGCTAAATCGACGCTAATTAGGGACGAAACACTGCGTCGCTAAATCAACGCTAAGTCGCGTCGATTTAGCAACGATTTAGCTACGAAAGTCCAAATTCGAGGCTAAATCGACGCAAATTTTGCGTCGATTTAGCGTCGAACGCATAGCGTCGATTATAGCGTCGAATATAGCGTCGAATTTGGTAGGTAGATGACACATTTAACATGGTTGACCTACTTATTTACCATTCGATGCAACATCAATGCAAAATCGATGCTAAAATCGCCTACATATAGCACCAGCCTTAGAATTCATTTCGCAAGTTAAAATTTTTTATATATACTCAATTCTCAAATGAAATATACAAACATAAAATTATTTTAACAATAAAGTTCTAATCTTTACAATATAATAAAATCTCGATAGTGAATTGATTCCAAAGGGTGGATTTAGCCCCATAATCTACTCTTACCATATTTGGCATTCAGAGTACATTATGAGGCTAAATCTGCTCTTTGGTATCAAAGTTTCTGTCGAAACCACACATTTATAACCATTAAATAGTAGGGTAAAAGGTAAATTTCATATATTATATTGTAATGTCTACGATTTAGGATTCATAAAAGCTAAATCCAAAAAAAAAAAAATCTGTTTAAACGGTATCGATATATGTAGCGGGTTCAAAATCTTTTGACGGTATCGAATGTTTTCGTATATGGTACGATTTATTTAACCTAAATCCTAAACATTTAAAACATTTATTTAGCGTCGAATTAGCATCGAATCACAAAATTCGACGCTAATTCGACGCTATGTTACAACAACATTAGCATCCCTCTCCTCTCTCTCACGCCGCCTCTGTCTCTCCCGCTCCTCTCCCTCTCCTCTGTCTCTCCCTCTCCTCTCCCTCACGCCGCCTCTCTCTCTCCCTCTCCTCTCCCTCTCCTCTCCCTCTCCTCTCCCTCTCCCTCACGTCTCCTGTCCGCCGGATCTCCTTCCGCCCCCGCCGCCGCCGGATCTTCTACTTCCGCCGCCGCCGGC
Source organism: Draba incana (assembly GCA_963576765.1). NCBI lineage: Eukaryota > Viridiplantae > Streptophyta > Magnoliopsida > Brassicales > Brassicaceae > Draba > Draba incana. The sequence continues at coordinate 33,898,516 of OY755212.1, read as the reverse complement.
TCTTCTCCTCCTCCGGTTCTCCTTCCGACGATATGGTACATATTATTATTATTTTTTTTAAAATTGTTTATATATATTTGTAATTTGTAATAAATTAGTTATGAAATTGATTTTAAAAATATGTAGTAAATAGATTAGGATCTAGATTAGTAATTTTATAAATATTAGTAATTTGTAATAAATTAGAGTTTAATTTATATTTCCTTAATTATTAATTTGTTTTAAATTTTCTATATATATTAGTAATGGAATTTGATGTGAAATAGATTTTCGGAAAAATGTAGGAAATATTTTAGGAAATAGATTTGAATTTATATTTGATATGTTATGGAATTGAATTTAAATTTGGTAAGGTATAGAATTTAATTTATATTTCCTAAATTAGTAATTTGTTATAAATTTGTTACATATATTAGTAATGGAATTGGATGTTAAACATATTTTCGGAAATGGAATTGAATTTAGATTTGATAAGTTATGGAATTGAATTTAGATTTGCTAAGGTATAGATTTTAATTTAGATTTGATAGTTATAGATTTCAATTTAGATTTAATGAATTTTATTTATGTCATGTCAAATTAAAGAAATTTATAAGTTTTCTTTCAAATTATAAATGAATTTACAAGTTATTTTTCAAAAATATAAAATTATTTCTTAAATGTTAAATTTATGGATTTATGTGTTTGTATTCATATATTATATATATATAATTTAAGAATCGATGAATTGTTTAATCAACTTATTTTACAAGTTTTTAATTTATTTATGAATTTATATTTTACAATTGTTTACTTTAATACATTTGTTTTATTTTATAGGGGGATCGACCTCCTCGTTCATACGGAAAGTTATTTGCCGAGGATGATACGACTCCCGGATCCGGTGGTCGTCGCGGGTCCGGATCAGGGTCGGGTTCGCAATTTGTGATAGCCAAAGTCCACGAGCTCCGCCACAAGGAGGTAATTTATTAGGTTCTTATATTATATTATAATTCATTTTTTATTATAACTTTATTGTATAACACTTCAAAGCATTTTATAACACTTTTATTTTATAGGTTGCACCGGAGAAGAAACAACGAACGATGGGTGTTGGATCCATCAACGATGTCCCGGCAGCTTGTTCGTCGTGTCAGCCGCATTTGACAGCTCAGTTGGAAGCTGCTACTGCTGAGATTGCGCAGCTAAAGACGGAACAAGCGAAGCTGGCGAGTCTCTTTGACATCCTTGCAGTGGATAACCTGACATTAGCCAATGCCTTGCAAGGCATACATCGTCCTCCACCGCCTCCTACACCTCCCGGTCAAACGCAGTTCGAACAAAAATCCAAAGATATGATTTGAGAAGATTTCATCAACCTAAGGACCCAAAAACCGCCTACGAATTAGCGTTTTAATTTTATTTGTATCGGATAATTAGGATTTTAATTTTTAGTATATTTTATAATAAAAAAAGACCTTTAAAATGAAAACCCGGGGACCAGAGAAGACGAAGCTTGAAAGCACATAGAGAGAGAGGGATTCTCCGGTGTTAACATTGAATTTGGGTTACAATGTTTCCGAACGGTCAACAGGTTAGTTAACGAAATCGAAAGCAAAAGAATTTTTAACTAACCCGTTGACCGTTCGGAAACATTGCAACCCAAATTCGATGTTAACACCGGAGAATCCCAATATAGCGTCGAATTACCATCGATTAAGCATCGGAAGTCTATGTTCGACGCTAAATCGACGCTAAATTTGCATCGATTTAGCGTCGATGGCATCGCAACGATTTAGCGTCGAATATTGCATCGAATTTGGTAGGTAGATGCCACATTTAACACGGGTTCACCTACTTCTTTAGCGTCGTTCAGAAACGACACAAAAACGACGTTAATTCGATGCAAAATCGACGCAAAGCAATTCGATGCTAAAGCGATGCTAATATTCGATGCAAAATCGATGCTAAATTCTCCTATACATAGCCACCCACCATCGCAAAAATTTCCAAATCTAACAAAAATTTCAAATCCGAAAAACATCTAAAATCTTTTCTCCAAATTTTTTTTCCCAAATGGGCGATATATACGAACTAAGACGCTGGATGTATCGACGTAAAGATGCCAATGGAGGCCTTTCAGAAGAGTTCCTCAACGGCCTTCAAATTTTCATGGCTCAAGCGAGTAGTGTGCCTACAATTCAACGGACCGGATTTATGGTGTGCCCGTGTCGGAAGTGCAAAAATTCGACGCCACAGAAAATTGATACAGTCGGTACGCATTTATTTAATAGAGGGTTTACACCTGAATATTATGTTTGGTTTTATCACGGAGAGGGATATGAAGATGAAACTTCGGGTAGTACTAGTTATCAACCTATGGATCATGGTCAGGGTTATTCTAATGAACAATATGATGGGCATCAATTTGTTATAGAAAATGATGATGGTCATGTCGGGTTAGAGCATAATAGGTTCGAAGAAATGGTAACCGATGCATTTCCTGGAGTTATGTCTACTCCTGATGTTGCTGAGGAACCCAATCTAGATGCACAAAAATTTTATGATATGCTTGATTCTGCAAAACAACCAATCTATGAAGGTTGTAGGGAAGATCTGTCTAAATTATCGTTGGCATCTAGGATGATGACAATAAAGTCTGATCATAATCAATCTGAGAGTTCCATGGATGATTGGACATCTCTTCTAAAAGATTATTTGCCAGAGGGTAATCAAGCTGCTGAGTCATATTACGACATAAATAAACTAGTATCTAGTTTAGGATTACCCTCGCAGATGATAGATGTTTGCATTGACAATTGCATGATATTTTGGAAAGATGATGAAGATCTGCAGGAATGTCGATTTTGCCACAAACCAAGATTTAAGCCCCAAGGCGCTGGTAGGAAAGTGCCGTACCAGAGAATGTGGTACCTGCCCATAACAGATAGGCTACAAAGGTTATACCATTCAGAACGGACATCTGCATCAATGAGGTGGCATGCGGAACATTCAACTCCTGAAGGAGAAGTTCATCATCCTTCTGATGCAAAAGCTTGGAAACACTTCAACTCGGTACACTCTAATTTTGCTAACGAGAAGCGCAATGTTTATCTTGGACTATGTACAGATGGTTTTAGTCCGTTCGGTATGTCTGGGAGGCAATATTCTTTGTGGCCGGTTATATTAACACCTTATAACCTTCCGCCTTATATGTGCATGCAGAGGGAATTTCTGTTTTTGAGTATTTTAATCCCTGGTCCGAAGCATCCAAGAAGATCTATTGATGTGTTTTTACAGCCGCTGATTCACGAGTTGAACATGTTGTGGTCTCATGGGGTTCGTACTTTTGATTACTCCCGGAAAAGGAATTTTACCATGCGAGCTGTGCTTATGTGGACGATAAGCGATTTTCCAGCCTATGGAATGTTATCTGGTTGGACAACACATGGTAGGTTATCATGTCCGTATTGCCAAAATGCAACAGATGCATTCCAACTAAAAAATGGTAGAAAATCTTGTTGGTTTGATTGTCACCGGAGGTTTCTCCCTATGAACCATCCGTACCGGGGGAACAGGAGGTTGTTTGCAAAGGGCAAATGTGTACGTATCCCCCCACCTCCATATCTTTCAGGAGAACAAATTGAAGGTCAACTTGATTATTGGGGAGCTCAGGAAACAGCAAAACGTGGTGGTAACTGGTTTAATATTCCGACCAATCTCCCAGATGGATACCTTGAAGAACATAATTGGCATAAGAAGAGCATTTTCTGGGATCTACCGTACTGGAAGGATCATCTACTGCGCCACAATCTTGATGTCATGCACATTGAGAAAAACTTTTTCGATAACATCATGCACACCATCTTAAACGTTCCAGGCAGGTCGAAAGACAACTTGAAGTCTAGACTGGATTTGCCTCTTATATGCTCTAGAGTTGAGTTGCATCTCACGGGAGATGGGAGAGCTCCAGTGCCTAGCTTTAGATTGTCAAGCGAAGGCAAACCAGCATTCTTCAACTGGGTTTCCACCGAAGTTAAGTTCCCAGATGGATACGTGTCAAAACTCTCTAAGTCTGTGGAGCAAGGGAAAAAATTTTCTGGTATGAAGAGTCATGACTGTCATGTGTTTATGCAGAGATTATTGCCTTTTGCCTTTGCAGAACTTTTGCCAACGAACGTGCATGAAGCACTTGCAGGTATATTTTCAATGAAATATGTAAATACATTATGTCTGGAAAATTACATTTGTGTTTTGGTTGATTTTGGATTTTGGGTTTAGGTGTTGGAGCATTTTTTCGGGATCTGTGTGTGCGAACTCTGACTCAGGATGGAATTCAACAGCTAAACAATAACATCCCAATATTGTTGTGCAACTTAGAGAAGATATTCCCTCCATCTTTCTTTGATGTGATGGAGCATCTTCCTGTCCATCTTCCTCACGAAGCTGATTTAGGAGGGCCCGTTCAATTTCGTTGGATGTATCCTTTTGAGAGATTCATGAAAGACTTGAAAGGAAAGGCAAAAAACCTGACAAGGGTTGAGGGATCAATTGTAGCAGGCAGTTTAACCAAAGAAACCTCTAATTTCTGCTCATATTACTTCCCTCCACCTGTCCGGACACGAAAACGAGCTCCACGTAGGAACGACGATGGTGGCATCGCACAAACGTATGCAGTTTCAGATGTCCCAGATATATTCTGTGCAGTTGGTAGGCAGGCCGGAATCATAAGAGAAGAAGACTGGTCCTCGTTTGAAGACTACAATTGTGCATTCACATATATTCTCTTACAATGCGACGAAGTTAGCCCATTTCTCAGGTACATATTATAATTACCAAGTATGGATTGAGGTGGAAAGGGTTATTTTCGTACTTATATATGCTACGAAACATATATAACAAATGCAATTGTTATAACAATATTTTATATTAGTGAATTCATTCGCCAAGTATACGAGGCTTTCCCAAATGCATCCGCCGATGAGATTGAAAAACGTAAAGATCAACACTTTGCTAAATGGTTGAGGACTCAGGTATATAAGTTCTATATATGTTGTTTCCATAAAAACATTTATGTACAATTTGTGTATATACTACTATATTTACAATGTGTATTATGTATCTTCCAGGTTGATTATGGAGACACGTCATACCCTGTATGGTTTAGAGAGTTGATCCAAGGTCTGTTGGGGAAAGTTTCGTCATCTCCAATGTATTTTACACGAGGTTATGTGTTCCATACGTTGGACCATGGCAAAAGTAGAGCAACGGCGAACTTTGGTGTGGTAGTTCAAGCCGGGGACACGGATTTTTATGGCATTATCCAAGATATTATTCAAGTGCAATTCCCTGGTTTGGTTAACTTAAAGTGCACCCTTTTCAAATGCGAGTGGTTTGATCCAGTTGTCGGGCGAGGGGTTCGCGTGGGAAAGTTTGGTGTCATCGATGTTAATGGATCGCGTTCTTATGCAAAGTATGATCCATTTGTCCTTGCATCACAAGCGGATCAAGTATGTTTCATACCATATCCACGTGTAAGAAAAACAGGGATTCCATGGTTATCTGTGCTTAAAATAGCACTTAGAGGAATGATAGTTCAATCAAACGACGCTCCTATGCAAAATGAAACGGCCGTGGATCTAACAACTCCAGAAGCAGATATAGACAACATCATTCTTATAGATCCGCAAAATCGACAAGCTGAAATACTTCCGGATGCTAACGATGCAGAAAACCCCGAAAACGAGTTCGCAAACGAGAGTGGAGAAAGTACAGATGAGGATGACGACAACTCAAATGACGATTCAGAGTGAAGCATATATGACTGTTTTTATTTCATTTGTATATATTTTTCCAATTCGTGTGATTGTTATAGTTTTATGTTATTGTAATTGTTATATGTGATTATCAAATTCTGTTGGTTTTTTATTATTCAAATGGAAGATAGCATATAAACAAAACATTAGTTTTAATATTACCATATTAAAATATTACATTACACATTAAATATTACATTAATTAAAAATTAGGAAATATTATTACAGATAAGAACATTATTATAAACTCGTACTATGGATACTAGGGAATTATTAAACATTAAAGCAACATAAAGCCTTAATTAAGCTTATTCTCAACCATTGACGGGTCGGATGTTTATTCATCATCTGAGTCTGCAACTGTTTCATATTCGTACCCAGTAGTTCCTTCATCTTCCTCATTGATAGTAGATACTTCGGTTGGTTCGTATTCGGCAATCATCGAATTGGCACCAATTATCTGTTTGGAAAAGGAAAATCAGTTTATAATTATCACAAATATTTAAAAATATATGGAAAATCTACCTTAACAATGTTCCGCTCTGTGATGTTGAGGTACTTAGAGTTCCTGTTGAAACGGCATACGGTAACATTCTTTAGAATGACCACCGCACCTACAACAGTGGCTAGTTTGTACTCGTCATTTTTGAAGATTTTATGGTGCATGGTTCCCTCGATTTTGCCTGACGGATCCTTTAAGGTTACTAGGAGATCTCCCAGCCCGTTTGGGGTAATACTGGAGAGCATAGCCACAATCTGAAAATTAAATGAGATACAATTTACTTGTCAGATAAACTGTATCTGTAAATGGATATAATATTTAGCGAGCTCGAACGTCAACCTTTTCCACTTTCACAAATTGGGAATGCGGGGATTGCATTTCTGCAACCTGGGTCCAGAATGGTGTGCTCCTGTTGTTATAAGAACCTACAGTTATGAATGATAGAGTTAGTATTTGTCATCTTCAATCATTATTGTTAATTATATATATATATACCTTCACGGATTATGTAATCGATAGTAGAAGTCCACTGAGGTCTACTAAAATCATCGTCGCCCTGTACTGGCTCATTGATGACCTCCCGAATGAAATCTTGTGTTGGACGTGTCTGAGAACTTTCACCTCGCAACACCTTTGCATCGTGCGACCTCTTGCGAAACAGTCCTCGCCGTATGAGTTGGCCAGGTCCCGGTATTTCGGGCGTTTGGTTTTGGGATCGTTGAGTTGGTTGGAGTGAAATTGTCGGTGAACCATCAATAACATTTAACCCATCGTATGGAGGGCTTGAAGGAACAAAAGTTGTGTTTCGAGGGTTTTGAATGGTGTCTCGGTTTTGCATATAGTAATTCCATAGATCTCTGTTTGCCATTTCGAAATTGAATATTTTATTGTTATGATTTTGTGTTGCATTACTCTGACTTATATAGGCAAAATGCATAGAAATATTGGCAGGAATTATTTAGCGTCGAATTAGCATCGAATAACATGCATTCGACGCTAAATCGACGCAATTAACAAATTTAGCGTCGATTTAGCGTCGAATGCATGTTATTCGATGCTAATTCGACGCTAAATAATTCATGCTATATTTGGTAGGTAACTGACACATTTACCACGCGTTGACATACTTTTGTACCTATAATTCGATGCAAAATCTATGAAACTTTTGTATTTGTGGTATTTTTGGAACAATTGGATAAGTGGTATCTATGAAACTTTTCAAAAATTGATGGCATCCTAGGGAATTGCAATTCTAAAAAATGCCATCAATTTTTGAAAAGTTCCATTGATACCACTTTTTTCAATTGTTCCAAAAATACCACAAAATTAAAATGAAATTTTAACATTCAAATCTAAACCCTAAACCCCAAATTTAAACCCTACCCCCTAAAAATTTACCCTAAATTGGGAATAGTTAACCCAAACCCAAAAAATTTAACTATAAATCCATTGAAAATCAATTTTTGTATTTGTGGTATTTTTGGAACAATTGGATAAGTGGTATCTATGACACTTTTCAAAAATTAATGGCATCCTAAAGTATGCCATCAATTTTTCATAGATACCACTTATCCAATTGTTCCAAAAATACCACAAATACAAAAATTGATTTTCAATGGATTTATAGTTTAAATTTTTGGGTTTGGGTTAACTATTTCCAAATTAGGGTATAGTTTTAGGGGGTAGGGTTTAAATTTGGGGTTTAGGGTTTAGATTTGAATGTTAAAATTTCAATTTAATTTTGTGGTATTTTTGGAACAATTGAAAAAAGTGGTATCTATGGAACTTTTCAAAAATTGATGGAATTTTTGAGAATTGCTCAACTATAGCATTTTATAGGAAATAGTGCTCATTTTGGTAATTATATAACAATGAAAAAAAATAATAATAATAACAATGAATTGTGTTGACTATAATTTTGTGAAAAAATTGTATTGCCCATTTTTATGAAGAATTGTGTTGACCACCTTTATAACCATCTCACTACAAGAAAACAGCCGCAAATCCGACGGAATTTCCGACGGAAGTGATTCCGTCGGAAAATTGCCGACGGTAAACCGACCGATTTCTGACTGAACTGAAATTTTTCAATTCCGTCGGAAATCTGTCGGAAATATTTCCGATTGATAAGAAGACCGTCGGAAATCGGTCGGATTAATGGACCGGTAACTAGCCGGTGCCGACGCCGGAGGAAATTCCTGTTGTTTGTCGGAAATCCGTCGGAAAATACTTACCGTTAATATTTTCCGACAGATTTACGACAGACACCCAACTAGCTGTCGGAAATCTGTCGGAAAAATAGCCGTTTTATAGCCGTTATTATATCCGTTGGCTTTCCGACGCCTTTCCGACAGATTTCCGACGGTCAGCGTATTTATATATATATGATTCCACTCATCTTCATTCACTCACAACAACAATAACTTCCAACCAAACATTTGTTAGAAAAGAAATCGTTAAGAGAGGGAGATGTCATCTTCTAGTTATTATAGATCGTGGATGGAGGAAGAGATGTATGATCCGGAGTCGGAGGCATTAAATGAAAGTTATGCACGAGGTATATGCGAGTTCATGGAGGTTGTCGGGAATCGACCGCACCTGCAAAAAGGTGGTAAGATAAAATGTCCATGTTTAAATTGTTGCAATTCGCGTAATGTTAAGGTAGAACAAGTTTGGCATCACTTGTATACCCATGGTTTTATGCCGGGATACAAAATTTGGTTTTTTCATGGAGAAACTAATTATGATGGTGGTAGTAGTAGCAGTGCACCATATGTTGCGGATAGCTTAGGCGAACATAGAACGGATAGCTTAGGTGAACATAGAACGGATAGCTTAGGCGAACATAGAACGGAAGTAGATTTTGGTGTAGGTACCGCTCAGATGGTTCATGATGCGTTTAGAGAGAATTTGCCATCGATCGTAATAGGGGAGGATAGAGTAGAAGAACCAAATGAAGAAGCTAGAAGATTTTTTGATATGTTAGACGCAGGGAAGCAGCCATTATATCATGGGTGTAGAGACGGACATTCACCTTTATCAACTGCTAGTAGACTGATGACCCTAAAGACGGACTTCAATTTGGCGGAAGAGTGTGTTGATGCGATAGCAGATTTTGTTGGGAATGTCCTGAAATCACACTTGTATTCACTCTAGTGATAGTTGTACTGTCGAGATTAGACATTCATATGATACTAGGTGGTCATGACGTTTTGCTAGAAGCCACTGATGATCTATGAGTTATGAACTCATTACTAGTATTATATGATCCTACAGGGTCACACACCTAAGCAAACTGGATTTACTTGATGAGGGAATGATCATTAATGTAATGATCAAATGATGTGTATTTGATACACATAAGAATCATGTTTTAGAGGAGGTGTCGATCGACACTACATTAGTGTGTCGATCGACACGGGCTAAAAACCGGAATAGTGATTTTGGTTTAACGACTTAATTAATTCTGAATCGGTTCAGGGATTAATTAGGTTTTCTCCAGAGCCTATATATATGATATATGAGGCACGAACTGGAGATAAGCTTTCGAGAAAAGAAAACCTAGCCACCCTTTGGAAACACACAATTCCCTAAGAGATCTGATCTACCGGTACTAGCATCCCGGCGGATTCCATATTGTGTGCGTGTGGACTAACAGTAGAGGCTCAACACTTGAGGAGCTAATTGATCTCGAATCCCTGATCTTCTTCCGCTGCTAATCTCCAGGTATATTCGAGATCCATTCTTGTCAGATTCATAGTTTACAAACCCTAGATCCTAGGCTTATGGAATTGTCACTAGGTTGATTAATAGAGATTAATCCGGTAAAACCTGTGCTAAATTCCTACAGTGGTATCAGAGCCTTAGGGTTTAACCTTGTAATCTGATGAACAGTAATCGCATTGATCAATTGTTAATTTGCAAAAACGTTTTGTTGAAAAATTGTTCAAATCGCATGTTTAACCTAGTCGTGTCGATCGACACAATGGTTGTGTCGATCGACACGGCCGTCTCTGCCTTGCATTCGATGAACCGGTTCAATTGGATTGAATCGGTTATCGTGCTTGGTAACAAATCAATTAAACCAGTTAATTTTGGTTTATTGCGATTTGGTTCGTGTCGATCGACACAAGTGTTATCTCGATCGACAGAGACCAAAATCGACCCGGTTCAATTGGATTGACCGGTTATCGATCCGGTTCAATTGGATTGACCGGTTATCGCAAAATTGATTTGGTTTGGTTCGTGTCGATCGACACAAATGTTATGTCGATCGACAGAGGCCATTTATCGACCCGGTTCAATAGGATTGACCGGTTATCGATCCGGTTCAATTGGATTGACCGGTTATCGAAGATTAAATTTGGTTTGGTCATGTCGATCGATACAAATGTTGTGTCGATCGACACTAACCGGTTATTAAAATGTTTCTGTCGGTTATCGAAACCGGTTCAATTGGATTGATCGGTTGTCGAAGAACTGTTCCAGAAAGGTGAGTGTCGATCGACACTAATGTGGTATCGATCGACAGCCTTCAAAGATTGTGGGTTAGTGAACCTAAAATCAAATAACCGAACCAGATTTAAATGATTGGGTTCCTGAATGCTTATATGATATGTGTTAGGATTAAAAGTTCTATTCCTCAACTAAATATCAAGTGTTCTGGATGTCTTCCCGATCTTGTCAGCTGTCAAGACTCGTTTCATTGCGTGATAGGCTTGCAGTGCAAGGTATCTGCAGTTACATGAGTAAGGCAGTAGGTAATTGTGTTAATGGGCTTGCAGTGCATGGCATCAACTATTACATGACTGAAGAGATTGGTTTACTTGAGTGGGCTATCAGAAGTTCTGGGCCCATAGACATCAGGTTGACAAAACATAAGATGTTTTATCTGCAACCAAGAGTCATATTGGATATGATTAGCAAGGTGTTGCTTACCTAGATAGCTAAGATTTGGGTGACAGCCAGTGGCTCGCTCGAGTTTTGGTGAAGTATGGATCTTGGATCATTATATTCTATTGAGGAAACATAGTTTAGAATATAATGCGAGTTTTCTTAATTGTTAAGATTTCTCATTTTCTGAACATCATAACTAAGTCATTTTCTTTTTATTATAGTTATGTCTAAAACCCCTCATCAGAATTCATTCTCGTTGCGATCCGTCCTTGAGAAGGACAAGTTAAATGGATCCAACTTCCTTGATTGGTATCGGAACTTGAGAATCGTTCTCAAGCAGGAGAGAAAGGACTATGTCCTTGAGAAAGTTCTTCCCGAGAAGTTAAGGTCCAATGCCTCACATGCAGAATATGATGCTTGGAATAAGCATTACTATGATATGGTCGATGTGCGCTGTCTGATGTTGGCTACCATGAACTCTGACTTGCAGAAGCAATGTGAGAACGTGGAGTCGCCCATCGAGATGATCACTCGCCTGAAAGTGATGTTTCAGGAGCAGGCTCGAACTGAGAGATACCAGACAGTTAAATCTCTAGTTGAGTGCAAGCTACCAAAGAATGCTCCAGTGAGTCCTCATGTCATAAAGATGATGGGTTATATTGATAACCAGAGGAGACTGGATTGTCCCATTAGCCAAGAGTTGGCTACTGACATCATCCCGCAGTCACTGCCGTCGAGCTATGATAAGTTCATCAAGCACTATATCAAGAATGGCTTGACGAAGACGTTGACTGAGCTGCATGATATGCTCAAGATAGCTGAGCTTAACATCAAGAAGGGCAAAAGGTTTGAGAAACCTGGTAAAGACAAGGGTGATAGCAAGGCCGTCCAGATTATGAATCAGGACAAGCCCGGGTCTCTCACTAAACCCAAGTCCGGCCCATCTGATGATGATACGTGCAGCTATTGTGAGGAGCCAAGGCATTGGAGGAGAAAATGCAAGAAATACATGGAAGATTCTATGAAAATAAAGAAGATGTATGAGACCTCTTCTTCAGGTATTTATGTTACTTCAAGTTCTATCTTAAGGGTATTAGATACCGGTTGTGGTGCTCATATTTGTTTAAATATGCAGAGCCTAAACAACAGTAGAACGTTGAAGAAGGGACAAATGGAGATACTCAACAGGAATGAAGCAAGAGTTGCTGCATTAGCTGTAGGAAGTTTCCATTGGTGGTCGCTTTCAGGCTTGGTTTTAGAAACTGAACAATTGCTATTATGTACCTGCTAAGAGCAGAAATGTCATTTCATTTTCTTGTATGATTTTGAATGATTTTATTTTGATAAAAGACAAATGTTGCTCTTTTGATCTTAATAATATGTTCTATGGTAGCACCCCATTAGAGAATGGGTTTTATGTCTTAAACCAATCTATGCCTGTCTATAATATAAACACAAATCGGTTCTCTAGCATTATCGTTTGGGCTACAGAGGATTCAGAGGTTCCATAGTGATGGGCTTTTGGGCTCATTTGATTGTGAATCATGTGAGAAAAGTGAATCCTGCTTATTGGGCAAAATGACTAAGGCCTCTTTTAATGAACCAAATGAAAGGGCCAACAAATTATTGGGCCTTATACGTACAGATGTGTGCGGCCCGATGAGCAACAGTGCTAGAGGAAACTTTTAGTACTTCATTACCTTTACTGATGACTTCAGTAGGCATGGCTATGTTTAAATAATGAGTCACAAGTCGGAATCTTTGAAAAGTTCAAGGAGTTCCAGAATGAAGTACATAATCAAATTGGCAAAAGTATTAGAGCTCTTCGATCAGATCGCGGAGGAGAATACTTCTTCGATCAGATCGCGGAGGAGAATACTTAAGTCAAGAGTTAAGTGATCATCTGAGAGAGTGTGAAATTGTTTCGCAGCTCACTCCTCCTGGAACGCCCCTATGGAATGGAGTTTCCGAGAAGAGGAATCGGACCTTATTTGATATGATTCGATCAAAGATGAGTCACACAGATCTTCCATTATCTCTTTTAGGGATACGCTCTAGAAATGTCTGAGTTTACACTAAATAGGGTTCCATCAAAATCAATTGCAAAGACACCACATAAGATGTGGACTGGAAATGTTCTAATTTGTCTTTCCTCAAAATTTGGGGTTGTGAGGTTTATGTAAAATGTTTAATAAGCTCGCACCCAAATCCGATAAGTGCTACTTCGATTGGTTATCCTATGGAAACCAAGGCTTACTACTTGTACAACCGTTCTAAGAACAAAGTGTTTGTTGCTAAGAACTATGTTTTCTAGAGAAAGATTGTCTTTCCAAGAAGAACAGTGGGAGTGAAGTAAAACTCGAAGATGTTCGAGAATCACAGGAGAATACTCGACCTCTTAAGGAAGAGTAGTAGCTGGATCTGCAAAGAGTTGTAGAACCTACACCTGTGGTGCCTGAAGTTTGCAGATCCGAAAGGATTCGTAACGATCACGAGAAATATGGATTTCTTGTGACTGATTGTCATGACTTGTTGATCATTGACAATGACGAGCCTGCGAATTTTGAAGAAGCAGTGTTGGGCCCGGACTCCGAAAAGTGGCTTGGAGCCGCTAGATCCGAAATGGGATCCATGTCAGAAAACCAGGAATGGTACTTGGTAGATTTACCCGATGGCGTAAAACCCATTGAGTGTAAATGGATCTTCAAGAAGAAGATTGACGTGGATGGGAATATCCAGATATTCAAAGCTAGATTAGTGGCCAAAGGTTTCAAACAAATTCATGGTATTGACTATGAAGAGACCTATTCCCCAGTCGCTATGCTTAAATTCATTCGGATTATCCTAGCAACTGCCATTTATCATGGTGATGAGATTTGGCAGATGGATGTGAAAAACAGTTTTCCTTGATGGAATTCTGCAAGAGGATGTGTACGTGACACAACCTGAGGTTTCACAGATCTTAAAAATTGCTGGGAAAAGAATGCAAGCTTCATCGATCCATTTATGGATTGAAGCAAGCATCACGGAGTCGAAATCTTCGTTTTGATAAAGCTGTCAAAAGGTTTGACTTCATCTGAAACGAAGAGGAACCGTGTGTTTACAAGAAGACTAGTGGGAGTGTAGTTGCATTTCTCGTTATGTATGTAGATGACATACTTCTTCTCGGAAATGACGTTCCGTTGCTTTAGTCTTTAGAGACTTGGCTCGGAAGTTGTTTTTCAATGAAAGGCATGAGAGTAGCCGCGTGAATTCTTGGAATAAGAATCTATAGAGATAGATTGAGTAGGCTAATTGGATCGTGTCAAGATGCTTATGGTGATAAGGTCTTGGACAGATTCAGTATGCATGATTCCAAGAAGGGCCTCATATCAATGTCTCATGGCATTAATCTAAGCAAGATGCAGTGTCCCTAGACACTGGCTGAGCAAGAACGTTTGAGTAGAATTCCCAAGCGTATGCAGAGGAATCTATCATAAATGCCATGACCTGCACTCGTACAGATATTTCTTGTGTTTTAAGCATGACGAGTAGATACCAATATGATCCATGTGAAAGTCACTGGATAGTTACCAAGAATATTCTCAAGTATTTGAGGAATACTAAGGATAGGAGCTTGGTGAACTGAGGAAGTAATGGTGTTTGTTGAGATTGGTTAGACGGACAAAGACGATTTCCGGTCGGAATCTGGTTATGTCTTGTGTCTATATGGCGGTGCGGTTTATTGGAAAGGGTTCCAAGCAGAGCATCGCAGCCTGCGGTTTGTTGGAAAGGGTTCCAAGCAGAGCGCCACAGCCTCTCCCACGACCTAAGCATGAGTTCACTCTCCTGTTGTAGGTATTGGATATATTAAGATGTGATCTTGATTCTAGTGGGAGTTGTAATGGATTTAGTTATACTATGATGTTCATATAGACATACTTTGGTTATGTCATCATGAAATTGTTTCATGTATTATTTGATTATTGGATAATTGAATAATAGTCCCAAAATAATTTATGACATTCTATAGGTCATCAAGTTGAGGACTTGATCATGAAACCCTATGAGAAATAAATGACATAGATTATGTTTGTCCCTGGTCAAGGTTGTTAAAGTGGGACACTAACAACCGCGTGAGACTGGAATGTGAGGTGACTGATGACTAAGTTTCATGGAGTCATTAATAAGAGTATTAAAGTCAATCACATAGATATCTGTTAGAGAACACAGGATCGGACATGACCCGCTAATGAGAACTCTGCAGGATAGTTATATAAGTGTCATAAGAGGTTCTCATTACGACTATAGAGTATAGTCCTTAGACCTGAGTTCATCATGTTTTCTTACATATGAATTGGTCCGCTTTGACTATGTCAAACGTTATCCGTAACAGGTGACTATAAAGGCATTGATTGGGCGTATCATGAAGTGTGTGAAGGAACAGGGATGGAACAAGACGGGATTTGTCCCTCCTATATAACAGGAGATAAATATCTCAGGGCCCATCGAAGATTTGATACTGAGAAATGTGTGGCCGATCTCAAACAAGGTGATTGTCAGTCGTTTGTTTTTGATCAGTATAAATCGGAGTTCGATGAACGTGATAATGGCTGTAATAAGGATGACACGGTTCTTGCCTTATGCCATATCGAGATATAGAGACGAAGGGATTATGGGAATAGTTGATTCCAGTACAAGTGGGAGATTGTTGGGAATGTCCTGAAATCACACTTGTATTCACTCTAGTGATAGTTGTACTGTCGAGATTAGACATTCATATGATACTAGGTGGTCATGACGTTTTGCTAGAAGCTACTGATGATCTATGAGTTATGAACTCATTACTAGTATTATATGATCCTACAGGGTCACACACCTAAGCAAACTGGATTTACTTGATGAGGGAATGATCATTAATGTAATGATCAAATGATGTGTATTTGATACACATAAGAATCGTGTTTTAGAGGAGGTGTCGATCGACACTACATTAGTGTGTCGATCGACACGGGCTAAAAACCGGAATAGTGATTTCGGTTTAACGACTTAATTAATTCTGAATCGGTTCAGGGATTAATTAGGTTTTCTCCAGAGCCTATATATATGATATATGAGGCACGAACTGGAGATAAGCTTTCGAAAAAAGAAAACCTAGCCACCCTTTGGAAACACACAATTCCCTAAGAGATCCGATCTACCGGTACTAGCATCCCGGCGGATTCCAGATTGTGTGCGTGTGGACTAACAGTAGAGGCTCAACACTTGAGGAGCAAATTGATCTCGAATCCCTGATCTTCTTCCGCTGCTAATCTCCAGGTATATTCGAGATCCGTTCTTGTCAGATTCATAGTTTACAAACCCTAGATCCTAGGCTTATGGAATTGTCACTAGGTTGATTAA
Source organism: Draba incana (assembly GCA_963576765.1). Classification (NCBI taxonomy): domain Eukaryota; kingdom Viridiplantae; phylum Streptophyta; class Magnoliopsida; order Brassicales; family Brassicaceae; genus Draba; species Draba incana. Next base: position 33,881,941 of record OY755212.1, on the reverse strand, counting down.
TAGAGATTAATCCGGTAAAACCTGTGCTAAATTCCTACAGATTTTGTGAAAGATATTTTGCCTGAAGATAATCAGGCACCTGCATCATACTACGAGATACAGAAACTTGTAGCTGGTCTTGGTATGCCATATCAGGTGATAGATGTATGCATCGACAACTGTATGCTATATTGGAGAGAAGACGAAGACCGGAGAAGATGTAAATTTTGTCGTAAACCACGGTATCAGGATACTGGTGGCAGAGTTCCAATTCCATATAAACGTATGTGGTATTTACCATTTACAGCGAGGTTAAAGAGGTTATATCAATCTGCGTGAATGACAGAAGAAATGAGATGCCATGCAGAGCATCGTCAAGATGGAGAGATTACACATCCTTCAGATGCAAAAGCGTGGAAACATTTTCAAATGTTGTATCCGGATTTTGCATACGAGCCAAGAAATGTGTACCTCGGGTTAAGTACGGATGGTTTCAACCCATTTGGGAAGCATGGAAGGCAGTATTCTTTGTGGCCCGTAATCGTAACACCGTACAATTTGCCCCCTGGTATGTGCATGCGTCGAGAGTTTTTATTCCTCTCCGTTCTTATTCCCGGCCCTGAGCATCCGAAGAGATCACTTGATGTATTCCTCCAGCCATTGATTTATGAGTTACAAATGCTATGGAGTCACGGTATCGAAGCGTTTGATGTTTCACGGCAGCAGAATTTTCATATGCGTGCGGTCCTTATGTGGACTATTAGCGATTTCCCAGCATACGATATGCTATCTGGATGGACTACTCATGGAAGATTATCGTGCCCGTTTTGCCAAGACAACACCGACGCTTTCCAATTGAGGAATGGAAGAAAGCCATGTTGGTTTGATTGCCATAGAAGGTTTCTACCGGACGGCCATCCCTATCGTCCGTCTAAAAGATTATTTAAGAAAAATAAACAAGTGTTTGATGCTCCACTTGATGAGATAGACGGTAGTACTATATTGGAGCATTTGAGAGATTTTGGTGCTGAGAGGACTCCTGAATGTGGGGGTAATAGGCATGAACCGGTTTGTGGTGTAGGGGAAGCTCATAACTGGCACAAGAAGAGTATATTTTGGGATTTGCCGTATTGGAATGATCATTTATTAAGGCACAACCTCGATGTGATGCATGTTGAAAAAAACTTTTTTGACAACATCATCAATACGGTGTTAAACGTCCCGGGAAAGACAAAAGACAATTTGAAGTCTAGGATGGATGTTTCAGAGATTTGCAAACGTGATTATCTTGAACTTCTTCCCGATGGTACATATCCTTTTCCTCCGTACCGATTGCAAATAGAAAAGATAAGAGAATTTTTCCGGTGGATTAAAGACGAAGTTAAATTCACTGATGGATATGCAGCTAATTTGGGTGACTGCGTTGACTCGCGAAACCTAAAGTTTATGGGAATGAAGAGTCATGATTGTCATGTAGTGATGCAGAGGCTTCTTCCATTTGCTTTTACCCATCTCCTTCCTCAAACTGTCCACGAAGCTATTGCAGGAGTTGGTGCTTTCTTTAGGGATTTATGCACGAGGACACTTACAGTTGAGGGGATCCGCAATTTAGATGCCAATATACCAGTGATCCTTTGCAATCTTGAGAAGATCTTTCCGCCGTCTTTTTTTGATGTTATGGAACATCTTCCCCTACACCTCCCCCGAGAAGCCGAACTAGGTGGTCCTGTTCAATTTTGTTGGATGTATCCTTTTGAGCGGTACATATTCCATCCAAAGAAGAAGGTCAAAAATTTGGCTCGAGTTGAAGGTTCTATTGTCGCACAGAGTATCAATGAAGAAGCATCACAGTTTGCGGAATATTACTTTCCACGGGGAGTTCGTACGAAGAGTAGACGTCCTGCTCGTCATGATGATAGAGGTGAGAAAGTCATGTATCACGCGCTGGTCCCTGAGTTGTTTTCGCAAGTTGGCCGAGTGACTGGGAGAGGGAAGAAACGCTTCCTATCACAAGATGAGTGGAGTCACTTACATATGTATATCCTAACGAATTGTGAGGAGATGGCGGAGTACGAAAGGTAAAAACAGAACTTATTTAAATACTTCTTTTTTTAATACCTAAGTAATATATAGGTTTCATATGTTATATATTGTTGTTTGCTTTCAGGATTTACATTGCATCAATACGTCGCTATTATCCGGAAATGACAGAAGACGAACTTGGAGAATCTAAGGAAACCGAGTTTGTAAATTGGCTGCAATATTACGTAAGTTTTTAAAAAACGCTTATATATCTTAAAATTAGTGAATTAATTAATACTTAATTAAATGTTTGTTTATTAATTTGTCTAAATTATTATCTCAGGTTTCTGAAGGAATGAAGAGTGGAGAAAGGTTTCCGACATGGTTACAAGAGATAGTTTCTGGCCCAAGCTTCGAAGCAACTTTATACAAAGAATATTGCACTAGGGGATTTGCATTTAGGATTCATGAAGAAAGGCCGAGGCCAACTGCAGATTACGGTATTTCAGCTACATGTGGTGATGTAGTCTACTACAATATTCTCAAAGAAATATTGCAAGTGTGCTATCCAGGAATGTTGGGCATGAGGTGCATTGTTTTCTTGTGTGAGTGGTATGATCCAGAAGGTGTTCAGGTGAGCCAATTTGGCGTCACTTCATTAAATTCTTCTAGGAGACTACAAAAGTATGACCCATTCATCCTAGCATCACAGGCAGACCAGGTTTGATTTTAAAATTTTATAATACGTGCGTTATTGATAAATAATGATATTGTAATTGCCTAAATTAAACATGTTTGTTTCAGGTATGCTATATTTCTTACTCTAGGGTAACACATCGAGGAGATCCTTGGATTATAGTGACTCCAATTAATTCAAGAGGGAGACTATATGGAGTTGCTGAGCACGATGCTATGCAACCAACTAGAATTACTCCGATGGATCCAGTTGATCATTCTTCTGCGGTGGACCTTTTTGTTGATTTCACAGTATTTGGTGATAATATAGTACATTCAGAATCAGAAGAAGAAGTTGGAGAATTTGATGAAGACGAAGACACAATTCCTTCGGAAGGATCAGAATCAGACTCAGATTAGTTACATTATTTTATTTTATTTTAATAACTTGATTTTCCGTCAGAAATCTGTCGGAAAATTGTATATATTTCCGACAGATGCTTCATATCAGGCTAACCTTAACGGACGACACGTGTTACCCTTAAATCTGTCGGCAATCTGTCGGAAATATATACAATTTTCCGACAGATTTCCGACAGTTTTGTGGTTTTGAGGTCAATTTCCAGAATTTCGAGAAGACAAAGTCTCGGCATACAATTCTAGCAACTAAAGTAAAATATAAGTGAGTAAATAACCTTGTGGATGATATGCTGAACATGATTTGCGATTTGGTCATGTTTCAACCAAAAGGATTTCATACAGTTACATAGACATAAACATAGATGTTTACGAAACAATACTAAAAAATCTAAATGTTTAGAATTTGAATGTTACAATGATCATTATCAAGTATTTTATCTTCTAAATCATGCTCCTACCATGCTATTAACTTGTAACTACGAAAACGGATCGTTAACAAGCTTAAAACCACAAAACTGTCGGAAATCTGTCGGAAAATTGTATATATTTCCGACAGATGCTTCATATCAGGCTAACCTTAACGGACGACACGTGTTACCCTTAAATCTGTCGGAAATCTGTCGGAAATATATACAATTTTCCGACAGATTTCCGACAGTTTTGTGGTTTTGAGGTCAAATTCCAGAATTTCGAGAAGACAAAGTCTCGGCATACAATTCTAACAACTAAAGTAAAAGATAAGAGAGTAAATAACCTTCTCGATGTTATACAGAACATGATTTGTGATTTGGTCATGTTTCAACCAAAAGGATTTCATACATTTGCATAGACATAAACATAGATGTTTACGAAAAAATACTAAAAGAACTAAATGTTTAGAATTTGAAAGTAACAATAATATTATCAAGTATTTTATCTTTTAAATCATGCTCCTACCATGCTATTAACTTGTAACTACGAAAACGGAGCGTTAACAAGCTTAAAACCCCAAAACCGTCGGAAATCTGTCGGAAATATAGATATATTTCCGACAGATTTCCGACAGATGTGCCAAATTTTACCCGCGAAATGAAAAATAAATACCGCGAAATGAAAATTAACTACCGAAGGATTTCCGACAGATTTAAATCCGTCGGAAATTCTAATTTATTACCAGATCCTCTTCTCCGCGAAGAACACAATCGACCGGTTGGAAAACCAAAATCTCGCCGCCGACGATCTTGCTGCCTCCGATTTGACGATTGCGCCGGTCTTCTTCGCCGGATTTTGCCGTCGGTCTTCATCTTCTCTTCTTCGCCGGTCTTCTTCGCCGCCTCAATCATCCTCCGCCGCCGCCGCTTCATCTTCTCTTCTCTTCACCGGATTTCACCGCCGGAAATTGCCGCCGCCGCCGGATTTCATGGCTGACCTTCCTTCACACTTGTAAGTTTCCTCAAATTATTAATTCCTTTGTGTTTGTGAATTAGGAATTGATTTTTTGATTTAGGAATAGAGATTTTGTGAATGAGGTATTGATTTTGTGAATTAGGATTAGGAATTGTGTTTGTGAATTAGGGATTGATTTTGTGAATTAGTATTAGGAATTGTGTTTGTGAATTATGGAATTTTTTGGAATTTTTTAGATTCTAGGGTTAGGAAATTGTTTTTTTTGTGAATTAGGGATTTATAATTTTTAAACAATTTTACAGATTTATTTAGAATTTTAGAATGTTTATATTATAGAATTTTAACCAAATAAATAAATTTTTGAATTTACATTTATATTTTTATAATTTTTATATAATTATATTTACGAAAATATATTTTATACAATTTTGAAAATATTTCCAGCATTTTCTACTAATTTTAAAACAATTTTTAGGATTTATTTACAATTTTAGAATTTTAATACTTCGTAATTTTAAGATAATGAATTAATTTTTGAATTTATATATATACTTTTATAATTTTTATATAATTATAAATTTTATATAATTAGATTTATATATTTACAATTTTTGAATTTTAATACTTCGTAATTATATAAGAAATGTGTTTTTAATATAAATGTAGGGATTATAGTGGTTTCGCTGCAACTGGCGGCGGACGTCGTGGTCGTGCGAGTAGATCTCGTTCGAGTACGACGTCTACACCAACACCGTCGTCTACACCTCTACAGACGCCGGTGACACCACCAGCCGCCACAGCACCGTCGCATATTAGCGTCGAGGACTTCATGGGTCTTCCTGGACGAGGTAGGTTGACTAATCTCCATCCAGACAGACTCGGTACAGACAGATGGTAAGTTTTTTGTTACATTTGTGTTTTTTTTTTTACTAATTTAATTTAATTGTGACTAATGTTATTATATTGTTACTTTTTTCCAGTAGGTTTGGTGATTCTGACAGCGGATTTTCGAAGTCCCTCAACAAGATGGAAAACTCTTTGCTCAGCCATCCGTATGGGACGTACGGCGCCATGCCACCGGAGGATCAAGAAATATGGTTTCGCCAATTTGCGGTAAATCAGCTGTTTTCACAATTTTTACTTCCATTTAAAGTATTGTATTTTTATATTGTAATTTTTCTTTTTCCAGCAAGAATTTAGGTGGGAACCACACTTGACCGCTCTGGTCAGGAGGGATTTCGACTCATACGCAGGAAGGCACTACTCGAAGAAGGTGTTCGAGTGGAAGGATAAGTGGCAACACGATCAGGTGCCAAAGGAGATGGTTGAGAAGCCGGACTTGTGGAACGGGTTCATCGCCTATTGGCAACGAGAGGATACCAAGGCGAGCTCTACATATTACTCTACCAACCGGAACAGCGAGCGCAAGGGCAAGGGTAAAGCCACCCACAACCTTGGAGCTACCAGCAAGCAGACAAAGGCTAGGAAAATGGTAAGTTTTTTATGTACGTCTTGATTTTTATTAAATTTTTTTTACTTTTATACATTTATATTATCAAATAAATATCTAACAACTGCAGGCTAAGGAGTTGGGTCGGGAACCCAACAACTTGGAACTTTTGCTAGCAACACACACCGACAAGGATGGTGTCATCCAGGACCGGTAGCTCGGAAGAATGGAAGAAGAGTACATTCTGTCTCAGCCACTCACGGAAGGAACCCCTCCCATCACCCAAGCCCCGGACGACATCATCAACGAATTCGTCTTAAAGGTATGTAAAATTTATAATAGTTTTCAAGTATTTTTCATTTACAATTCGTTCCCGCAGGTTACTCCGCGCGTCAAAGGGCGGATTTATGGTCTTCCCGACGATGCCGCCTCATCGGGGTCTTCTCGTTATTACAACGACTCATCCGAGCTGAGAGCCCAGATGGAGCGAAAGGACACCGAAATTGACAAATTGAAGACGACGGTCAAGGAGATACGAGATGCACAGGACAAGGACAGGGACATGATGCGACGGATGATGGAGTACTTGGGGCGCAACGGGGATTTTCCTATGCCGCCCACCGAGTAGATTTTTATTTTCAACCTTTTTGTAAAACAATCTTACTTTTATTTTAATTTAAATAATTTTATTTTAATTTAAATAATTCCAAATTTAAAAAAAAAATTATATTAAATTAATTATTATTTAAATTATTATCATTTTTAATAATTTCTACGAATCCGTCGGAAATACGTCGGAAATGTATCCGTCGGAAGGATGTCGGAAATAAAACCGTCGGAAATCTGTCGAAAATACATCCGCCGGAAAGTTGTCGGAAAGTAGTCGGTTTACAAGTTATCGGAACCCGTCGGCATTTTGTCGGAAACAAAACCGACGGTTAACCGACGGCTATTCTTCCAACGGAATTCCGACTGGTCGCGGGACTCCGGCAGGCTGTCGGAATTCCGTCGGAAATATGTCTGTCGGAAATCTGTCGGAATGTTTTGACGGATTTCCGACAGACTTCTCATTTCCGACAAGATAGAACGGACGGAAATATCTGTCGGAAATCTGTCGGGATATGCATTTTCCGACAGATTTCCGACGGATATTTCCGTCAGTTTCTCGCTGTTTTCTTGTAGTGTCTGAATAATAAATTTGGAGTATAGACTTGCTACTTTTCTCTTGAGAGACTAAAACATCAAACAGAAGAAACATCAGAAGAAATGAGAGATCTTGCATTGTCCCTGATTCTTTTTAAGACTGGGCAATACAATTTTTTGTTTGTTTATTGGGAGAGACCAAAATCGTGCATGGCATATTTCAATCTATTTCATCATGTTGAACACTTCGTGATACTCAACATCTTTCTGTCAAGACGTGTGAGCATTTAGGAGATCCGTTATTTGGATATAAAAGTACATCTTTGATGATGTCAACGTATTAGTTTTTAATTGGCAAGAGTAAGTTTTTTGAAACAGTCTTTATTAAATATGGACTAATGTTAATACATGTAAACGTGGTAGGATTGTTTCTCAAAGATAAATTATGTGATTGTTTTATCGAGAATAGCTAATAAGTAAGGATACATATGATCTTCTGGTAAAGAAATCGTTTTTCCAATATAGATATCATCGATCAAATTATCAACAATAGTCATATGATATTGAAGACATGAAGCTTACGTTTAAGATAGGAAATGAACAATATCGTTTTCGATTTTTACCAATGATATATGAAACTTGGATATTTAATAGCAAAATTATGATTTGATAAATGAACTTCCTGGACACTAAACGTTCTTGCACGTCTCACCCTAGTATCGTGTAGACATGCTTCCACGATTTAGTTGGATGCAGGCCAAAACAACATGGAGAAAGAAAAAAAAAATAGTAAAGCTGGATATAGAGAAAAACTTTGCTATATAAACCCGTGACACCTTCCTTACAACACAAACCAAAACAACAAACACTACCAAACGTATCTAGGCGTTGGTAGAGAAAGGCAAAATCCCAATGAGATCTTTTTCCAAGATGGGGTCTTCAGCCCATCTCACTTACGCTCTAGGATTTATCATCATGGCAACAATGGTTGCTGCATATGAGCCATACACGTATAGCACTCCACCACCACCGTACTACTCCCCAGCACCTAAGGTAGACTACAAGTCTCCTCCATACGTCTATAATTCTCCACCATACTACTCCCCATCTCCAAAGGAAGACTACAAGTCTCCTCCATACGTCTACAGTAGTCCACCGTACTACTCCCCATCTCCAAAGGTCGACTACAAGTCTCCTCCATACGTCTACAGTTCCCCACCGTACTACTCCCCATCTCCAAAGGTCGACTACAAGTCTCCTCCATACGTCTACAGTTCCCCACCGTACTACTCCCCATATCCAAAGGTCGACTACAAGTCTCCTCCATACGTCTATAGTTCTCCACCGTACTACTCCCCATCTCCAAAGGTCGACTACAAATCCCCTCCATACGTCTACAGTTCTCCACCGTACTACTCCCCATCTCCAAAGGTCGAGTACAAATCTCCTCCATACGTCTACAGTTCTCCACCGTACTACTCCCCATCTCCAAAGGTCGACTACAAGTCTCCTCCATACGTCTACAGTTCCCCACCGTACTACTCCCCATCTCCAAAGGTCGACTACAAGTCTCCTCCATACGTCTACAGTTCCCCACCGTACTACTCCCCATATCCTAAGGTCGACTACAAGTCTCCTCCATACGTCTACAGTTCTAAACCGTACTACTCCCCATCTCCAAAGGTCGACTACAAGTCTCCTCCATACGTCTACAGTTCCCCACCGTACTACTCCCCATCTCCAAAGGTCGACTACAAGTCTCCTCCATACGTCTACAGTTCCCCACCGTACTACTCCCCATATCCAAAGATCGACTACAAGTCTCCTCCATACGTCTACAGTTCTCCACCGTACTACTCCCCATATCCTAAGGTCGACTACAAGTCTCCTCCATACGTCTACAGTTCTCCACCTTACTACTCCCCATCTCCAAAGGTATACAACAAATCTCCTCCATACGTCTACAGCTCTCCACCACCACCATACTACTCACCTTCCCCTAAAGTATACTATAAGTCTCCACCCCACCCATATGTCTGCGTTTGTCCACCACCTCCTCCATGTTACTCTCCAGCCCCTAAGGTTGTATACAAGTCTTCTCCACCACCGTACGTCTACAGTTCTCCACCACCACCATACTACTCACCTTCTCCTAAGGTATACTATAAGTCTCCTCCACCACCATACGTCAACAGTTATTCACCACCACCGTACTATTCCCCATCTCCTAAGGTAGACTACAAGTCTCCTCCACCACCATACGTTTACAGTTATCCACCACCGCCATACTACTCACCTTCTCCTAAGGTGTACTACAAATCTCCACCATACGTCTACAGTTCTCCACCGTACTACTCCCCAACTCCAAAGGTCGACTACAAGTCTCCTCCATACGTCTATAGTTCTCCACCGTACTACTCCCCATCTCCAAAGGTCGACTACAAATCCCCTCCATACGTCTACAGTTCTCCACCGTACTACTCCCCATCTCCAAAGGTCGACTACAAGTCTCCTCCATACGTCTACAGTTCTCCACCGTACTACTCCCCATCTCCAAAGGTCGACTACAAGTCTCCTCCATACGTCTACAGTTCTCCACCATACTACTCCCCATCTCCAAAGGTCGACTACAAGTCTCCTCCATACGTCTACAGTTCTCCACCGTACTACTCCCCAGCACCTAAGGTAGACTACAAGTCTCCTCCATACGTCTACAGTTCCCCACCGTACTACTCCCCATCTCCAAAGGTCGACTACAGTACTCCTCCGTACTACTCCCCATCTCCTAAAACTGAGTACAAAAGCTCACCCCCACCTTCATATTACTAAAAACAGTAAATGCGATTCATAAATAAACTATAAAATTTTATTTGATATCATTTTGTCTTTTTCTCTTGTACTACTTGTTTCCATTTAATTTCAGTTTCCTTGGGATATGGATTACTAATTTGGGAATAACACCTTCTTATTTTTTCATGTTTTTTCTTTTCTTTGTTTAAAGGCTGCTTGCAGTCTATATCTAAATCAAAGAAATTGAAACGTTCTAAATTCGCCAAAAAAGAAATCATGAAATGCCATAAAAATCAAAATTCATACATGAATTAAAGAATATAATATCTACAAGATGAAGAGATTAAGACCATCTCCAATGTATTTCTCTATTTCTATCTCTAAAATAGAGAATATTATAGCATTTATCTATTTCTTCTTCAATGTGTCTATTTTAGAGGAATTGCTATTTCCCCCCCCAAAAAATAGCAATTATGCACCTTTGCCTATTTATATAGAGGAATGCAATAATTATCTCTATTTTAGAGATAGAAATAGCGATGGGTTGGAGTAAATTTTACTCTAAAATAGAGTTTAGAGAAAAAAATAGAGATGGGTTGGAGATGTATGAAAAATCAACATCGAATATATAAGTAAACATAATCATATATATGAAAGGAGAATGAGCCTTCTCCATCTCTTGACACATCAGCACACAATAGAGTGCCATGTGGCAAAAAATTTTAAGTTTCACAACAATCATAATTAAAAATAAGAACTCATCAACTTTTCTTGTATCTTGCCCCATCAATCGTTTCCAATAATTACGCCATTCATATTTCTCGAGAAAGCATTGATATTTGTCTCTTCGCATCTCTACCCATAAATCGTAACCGACACTTTTTAAATAAGAAGAACTCGATGAATGTGTGTTGATATTTTGTTCGCATACACCAATGAGTGTAGATTCTTTGTCGTAAAAGTAATAATAACTTGATGAGTATATTTCTGTTCATGGTGGTCATTGCGAGTGTCAGAGTTGATACATGATTGTGTTACCTTCCCGTGGTCGCCACCGTTATTTCCTCCACCATGTAAGAATTATAAGTCTCTTCAAACAATTTTTAACACAAAAATAACTAATTAAGATCGTCTTCCTCACCCATTAAAGCTCTTCGGTTCTAACAATTTTTTTAATTTATTCAATGAATTTTGTTGGCTTTCCTAAATATTCTCTCTCAATCTCTAAGCATTGCTAGCTAAAGTTCAGGGCTAACGAGAATATACGATGATGACGTACACAATTACCAGAAGAAAATAATGGCATAGAGCACCTATCGATAAAAACCGCAAATTTGTGTGGTGGTAAATCAAGATGTTCATCAAGTATTAAGTTCATAAGAATTCTAAGTGTTTAAGACGTATCAAAGCTAGAGAAATGTGCTATGATGGTCTTATGTTGTTCTTTAAGACCTACAATGCCAAAATTCAAGGGCTAAAAAACTTAAAATTAAATGAAAATGTAGGATTTTCTTTTCAATATGTTAATATAAAATTATATTGTTTTCTCAATATGTTTTCTTATATGCCTAGTATACGTGAATAACAAATAAGAAACTAGAGAACAATACGAACAATATAAAAACCAGATTAGATAGTTGACCAAAAAAAGCTAATGTTGATCATATAAAAACATAAATAAGGATAAAAACCAGAGATTAAAAACCCCGCAAAAAAAAGAGATTAAATCAAGAAAGGTGTCGATTATGAATATGGTAGGTAGTATTTTTTCTTTAAAACATTGAATTATCATATAGTCTATTATATCATCATTAAATATATTTGATCTTAATCTATTATGATGGTATTCAATTACTTGCAATCTATATGTTTAGGGTGAACAACTTCCACATACGCCTCCATAATGTAGCTCTCCATGTATCCATGATGGACAAGCTCTCATCGACGAACGACTCTGCCATGTACGACATCTCCCATTATGGACATATTCTCTCCAACGAACCGACTATGCATGTACGACATCTCTGGAGGATGGACATGGGCTCCCTGGGCGATAAATGGCTCTAGAACCTTCGAAAAACGTTTTTTCCATAAATCTACAATTAACTGTATTTTCTAGGATTCAAATCCTAGACCTAATGTAGAAGCTTTTAAATTTTTTATCATTAGGTCAAGGGTATTCCATTGGTAAGTAGTATTTATAAGAGTAGAAAATATAATTTCTAAATTTAGTTCAATTTATTAGAAAGATAATGAGCAATTTTTATGGTGATATAAATAAAATGCAGAGAATATTCGTTTTAAGGCGTATATTTTTTTCGTACATATTTTCATTAAGGATAGTTCAATAGTTTTAAGTCTAAACTTTCATAGTGTGAGTGTAATTCTATAAAATGACCTCTCAAATAATAGTATAAGATGACTAAAACCAAAATGTTTTTTTGATAGGTTCTAGAAACTTATAAAAAGAAACTGTTTTCAAATTTTCAAATCTCCTTCATTCCTTGCCATTTCAGTCTTTAAATACGAAAGGAACACAAAAAATAAATCATTCACTTCAATAATCCACAAATTAGGAAGTATATTTACAAAAGTAGAAAGCATATTCAAAAAGTAAAAACAATTGATCATACTCAAAACCATATAAAAAATAATATAACATATCACTACAAGAAAACAGGCACTTTTCCGACTGCCTAAACCGTCGGAAAAACCCTGTTTCCGACGGATATGTACCGTCGGATCTATCTTGTCGGAAATTAATGATCCATTGGAAACTGTTGACGGAGTTCCGACGGCGATCGGTATAACGGAAATGCGTCGGAAAGCCGTCGGAAATTCAACCGTCGACGGATTTCTGACGGTGGATTATACCGACGGATTTCCGACGGTACTAATACCGACGGATTTCCGACAGCACTAGATACCGATGGATTTCTGACGGTGGATTATACCGACTGATTTCCGACGGGGCCTTTACCGATGGATTTCCGACGGCGACTGTTACCGACGGATTTCCGACGCCTTTAGGAATTTTTATTTTTAAAAAAGTAATTATAATTAATTAAATTAAATTTTAAATAAAATTAAATTTCAATATGAAAATAAATTAAAATAGTTTAAAAATGTTATTTAAAATAGTTTAAAATAGTTTACATAAAATTTAAAAGTCTACTGTGGACGAAAATTACGGAAGAACTCGTTCATCTTATCTTCCATCGCACAAATGCGCTCTGCATCTGTTTCGCGTAGTGCCTCCATCCCACGAATGCGCTCTGCATCTGCTGCGCGTAGTGCCTCAAACCGCTCTGCATCTTCTCGCCGCTGTGCCTCCATTGCGTTCATCCGCTCAAGAAGCTCCGTGTTTTGTGCCCGCAAACCGCTATCACCGTGAAATCGGAATGAAGACACGGAAGAGGTGGAACTGTCTTCCGGAAGACCGAAGACACGACCTTTGTTCTTCGGAGTAACCTACCATATACAATAAAACTATAAATGTTATAACGTATAAGTATTATAAGTTATTTTAAATTCGTTAATAATTGAAAACGTTACTAACCTCATAGGTGAACTCGTTGATCTTCTCGAGTGGAACTTCGGTGGCCGGCGGGGTTCCTTCGACGATCGGTTGGGATTGGAGGTAATCCTCACCGAGCCTCTCCACGCTTTCCACGATTTCACGAGCAAGTGCATCTTGAATTTCACCAGTCTTTCTGTTGGTGTGCGTATCTTTGATCAAATCAAGATGTGAGGGACGCGTACCTTGCCTTTTATACTGTTAGCATTGAAAAGTAAGCAAATAAGTTAACGATTATAAAAATGTTTCAAAATATAGAAACTTACCAGTTGTTCTGCACGAGTCGCCTTGCTCGTCGCTCCGAGGTTATGGGTCGCTGGTCCCTTCCCCTTCCGGTCGCTCTTTCGGTTCGTAGAGTGGGTTGCAGAGGTCGACTTAGTCTCCTCCCGTTCCCAATACGCAATTAGTTGAGCCCATAACTCGGGATTGTTTTTCATATCCCGAGGAATCTTACCAAGAATCCACAGCTCCTTGTACTCGTTCATCTTCCGCGAGTACATTCTACCAGCCTTGGCGTCGAACTCCCGTCGAACCCTACTGGTCAGGTGTCTGTCCCAATTAAAATCTTGCTGGAAAGAAAAAAACTTTTACCGATTTAGTAAATAAAATTTTAATGTAATAAAACCGCGAATTGTCTAAATTACAAAATTTATAGATTACCGCAAATTGCCGAAACCAGCTGTCACGGTCGCCTACCGGCATCGAAGAGTATGTGGGATACGGTCGAGTTATCAAACAATTAAGCATTGTGTTGATAGACCTCGATATCCCGTTTCCCGAAAATTGAAACCTAACCACAATTAAGGAAAAATATTTATTAAGTTAACTAAATCGAAAACATTTTAAATAAAACTTACCATGTCGTGTTGGGAGGCAAGTCCGGATCTAGGAAAGGCAAACGATCCCTTCCGGGTTGTGATACGAAATCCTCGATGCTAATTACTGCGGGAGCTGAGCTCGTTGTAGGATTAGGAGACGGTTGTTGTGTATCCAAAAAGGGAGTGTCGGGGATCTTGGACTCTCTAGAATTCTGACCCCCCCCCCCCCTACTGGAACCACCGCCTCCAAAACTCTGCTGAAATCGTCCATAATCCCTACGAATTCCAAGATTCGTAATTTGTAAATATATAAAATAAGTAGTTAAAATTTTAATTTAAAATTAATATATAATTTAATGAATATATATATTTGAATACTTTTCCAAATCTAGTTCATATAAATCAATTCATATAATATTAATTACATGATTGTAATTTAGTATTTTTTACTTTTTGACAATTATATTGATATTTACAAATTAGTAATATTTATAGAAATGTCATAACACGTATAACAATTGAATTAAATTTTTTAAAATCATGTTTTTAATTCCTACAATTTGTAAAATTATGTTTTGTATTCATTAGAATCCCTAAGTCTATAAAATTCTAAAAATTTCGAATATTTTTAAACATCTTTATTTCGTAAAATCTTTTAATCCTTAAAACAACAAATATTTCTTATAATCGAAATTACTTTCCTAAACATGAAAAATAAATAAATTACTAAATTCCTAAAAATCCCTAAATCCCTAAAATTCTCATAATCCCTAAATCCCTAAATTCCTAAATTTCGAAATTCATAAAATTATCATAATCAATCACCAAATCCCTTCTTCAAACAACTAATTTGACTATGAGTATCCAAAATCCGAATTTAGAACAGCAACATCATTAGAATCCGAAATCTCTAAAAAAAATTTCCATAAACAAATTTTCAAACACAAACTTACATCGGTTTGTTGAAATCCGGATGGAGTGTGAGAATTGGTGTTGTTGCGTCGGTGGGTCGGCGTTTTCCGGCTTGACGGAGGCGATTTCCGGCGATTTTGACAAAAAAACTTTCGTGTTCCGTTTTCTCGATGGAGAAGACGAAGTGTGTGGTTATATTTAAGAATTATGAAGGAATTCCGACGGAAAACGTTTTGGCGGTATACAATTTAGGGTATTCCGTCGGAAATCCGTCGGGCATTTCTGACGGATTTCCGACGGAATTTGTTATTTATATATTTTATTTTATTTACTGATTTGTGGATTTAGCGCTTATGAAAATTTTAGGGATTTACGGATTATGAGAAATTTAGGGATTTAAGGTCTTAGGGATTAAGGAATTTAGGATATCGACTACAACTCTCCTCCATACGTCTACAGTTCTCCACCGTACTACTCCCCATCTCCTAAGGTCGACTACAAGTCTCCTCCATATGTCTACAGTTCTCCACCGTACTACTCCCCAGCACCTAAGGTAGACTACAAGTCTCCTCCATACGTCTACAGTTCCCCACCGTACTACTCCCCATCCCCAAAGGTCGACTACAAGTCTCCTCCATACGTCTACAGTTCTCCACCGTACTACTCCCCATCTCCAAAGGTCGACTACAAGTCTCCTCCATACGTCTACAGTTCTCCACCGTACTACTCCCCATCTCCAAAGGTCGACTACAAGTCTCCTCCATACGTCTACAGTTCTCCACCGTACTACTCCCCAGCACCTAAGGTCGACTACAAGTCTCCTCCATACATCTACAGTTCTCCACCGTACTACTCCCCAGCACCTAAGGTAGACTACATGTCTCCTCCATACGTCTACAGTTCTCCACCGTACTACTAACCTTCCCCTAAAGTATACTATAAGTCTCCACCCCACCCATATGTATGCGTTTGTCCACCACCTCGTCCATGTTACTCTCCAGCCCCTAAGGTTTTATACAAATCTCCTCCACCACCGTACGTCTACAGTTCTCCACCACCACCATACTACTCACCTTCTCCTAAGGTGTACTACAAATCTCCACCATACGTCTACAGTTCTCCACCGTACTACTCCCCATCTCCAAAGGTCGAGTATAAGTCTCCTCCATACGTCTACAGTTCTCCACCGTACTACTCCCCATCTCCAAAGGTCGACTACAAGTCTCCTCCGTACGTCTATAGTTCTCCACCGTACTACTCCCCATCTCCAAAGGTCGACTACAAATCCCCTCCATACGTCTACAGTTCTCCACCGTACTACTCCCCATCTCCAAAGGTCGAGTACAAGTCTCCTCCATACGTCTACAGTTCTCCACCGTACTACTCCCCATCTCCAAAGGTCGACTACAAGTCTCCTCCATACGTCTACAGTTCTCCACCGTACTACTCCCCATCTCCAAAGGTCGAGTACAAGTCTCCTCCATACGTCTACAGTTCTCCACCGTACTACTCCCCATCTCCAAAGGTCGAGTACAAGTCTCCTCCATACGTCTACAGTTCCCCACCGTACTACTCCCCATCTCCAAAGGTCGAATACAGTACTCCTCCGTACTACTCCCCATCTCCTAAAACTGAGTACAAAAGCTCACCCCCACCTTCATATTACTAAAAACAGTAAATGCGATTCATAAATAAACTATAAAATTTTATTTGATATCATTTTGTCTTTTTCTCTTGTACTACTTGTTTCCATTTAATTTCAGTTTCCTTGGGATATGGATTACTAATTTGGGTATAACACCTTCTTATTGTTTCATGTTTTTTCTTTTCTTTGTTTAAAGGCTGCTTGCAGTCTATATCTAAATCAAAGAAATTGAAACGTTCTAAATTCGCCAAAAAAAAGAAATCATGAAATGCCATAAAAATCAAAATTCATACATGAATTAAATAATATAATATCTGCAAGATGAAGAGATTAAGACCATCTCCAATGTATTTCTCTATTTCAATCTCTAAAATAGAGAATATTATAGCATTTATCTATTTCTTCTCCAATGTGTCTATTTTAGAGGAATTGTTATTCCCCCCCCCCCCCCCCATCTCTAAAGGTCGACTACAAGTCTCCTCCATACGTCTACAGTTCTCCACCGTACTACTCCCCATCTCCAAAGGTCGACTACAAGTCTCCTCCATACGTCTACAGTTCCCCACCGGACTACTCCCCATCTCCAAAGGTCGAATACAGTACTCCTCCGTACTACTCCCCATCTCCTAAAACTGAGTACAAAAGCTCACCCCCACCTTCATATTACTAAAAAAAGTAAATGCGATTCATAAATAAACTATCAAATTTTATTTGATTTCATTTTGTCTTTTTCTCTTGTACTACTTGTTTCCACTTAATTTCAGTTTCCTTGGGATATGGATTACTAATTTGGGTATAACACCTTCTTATTGTTTCATGTTTTTTCTTTTCTTTGTTTAAAGGCTGCTTGCAGTATATATCTAAATCAAAGAAATTGAAACGTTCTAAATTCGCCAAAAAAAAAAGAAATCATGAAATGCCATAAAAATCAAAATGCATACATGAATTAAAGAATATAATATCTGCAAGATGAAGAGATTAAGACCATCTCCAATGTATTTCTCTATTTCAATCTCTAAAATAGAGAATATTATAGCATTTATCTATTTCTTCTCCAATGTGTCTATTTTAGAGGAATTGTTATTCCCCCCCCCCCCCCCCCCCCTAAAAATAGCAATTATGCACCTTTGCCTCTTTATATAGAGGAATGCAATAATTATCTCTATTTTAGAGATAGAAATAGCGATGGGTTGGAGTAAATTTTACTCTAAAATAGAGTTTAGGGAAAAAAATAAAGATGGGTTGGAGATGTACGAAAAATCAACATCGAATATATAAGTAAACATAATCATATATATGAAAGGAGAATGAGCCCTCTCCATCTCTTGACACATCAGCACACAATAGAGTGCCATGTGGCAAAAAATTTTAAGTTTCACAAAAATCATAATTAAAAATAAAAACTCTTCAACTTTTCTTGTATCTTGCCCCATCAATCGTTTCCAATAATTACGCCGTTCATATTTCTCGAGAAAGCATTGATATTTGTCTCTTCGCATCTCTACCCATAAATCGTAACCGACACTTTTTAAATAAGAAGAACTCGATGAATGTGTGTTGATATTCTGTTCGCATGGACCAATGAGTGTAGATTCTTTGTCGTAAAAGTAATAATAACTTGATGAGTATATTTCTGATCATGGTGGTCATTGCGAGTGTCAGAGTTGATACATGATTGTGTTACCTTCCCGTGGTCGCCACCGTTATTTCCTCCACCATTCAAGAATTATAAGTCTCCTCAAACAATTTTTAACACAAAAATAACTAATTAAGATCGTCTTCCTCACCCATTAAAGCTCTTCGGTTCTAACAATTTTTTAAATTTATTCAATGAATTTTGTTGGCTTTCCTAAATCTTCTCTCTCAATCTCTAAGCATTGCTAGCTAAAGTTCAGGGCTAATGAGAATATACGATGATGACGTACACAATTACCAGAAGAAAATAATGGCATAGAGCACCTATCGATAAATACCGCAAATTTGTGTGGTGGTAAATCAAGATGTTCGTCAAGTATGAAGTTCATAAGAATTCTAAATATTTAAAATGTATCAAATCTAGAGAAATATGCTATGATGGTCTTATGTTGTTCTTTAAGACCTACAATGCCAAAATTCAAGGGCTAAAAAACTTAAAATTAAATGAAAATGTAGGATTTTCTTTTCAATATGTTAATATAAAATTATATTGTTTTCTCAATATGTTTTCTTATCTGCCTAGTATACGTGAATAACAAATAAGAAACTAGAGAACAATACGAACAATATAAAAAACAGATTAGATAGTTGACCAAAAAAAGCTAATGTTGATCATATAAAAACATAAATAAGGATAAAAACCAGAGATTAAAAACCCCGCAAAAAAAAAAGAGATTAAATCAAGAAAGGTGTCGATTATGAATATGGTAGGTAGTATTTTTTCTTTAAAACATTGAATTATCATATAGTCTATTATATCATCATTAAATATATTTGATCTTAATCTATTATGATGGTATTCAATTACTTGCAATCTATATGTTTAGGGTGAACAACTTCCACATACGCCTCCATAATGTAGCTCTCCATGTATCCATGATGTACAACCTCTCATCGACGAACGACTCTGCCATGTACGACATCTCCCATTATGGACATATTCTCTCCAACGAACCGACTATGCATGTACGACATCTCTGGAGGATGGACATGGGCTCCTTGGGCGATAAATGGCTCTAGAACCTTCGAAAAACGTTTTTTTCCATAAATCTACAATTAACTGTATTTTCTATGATTCAAATCCTAGACCTAATGTAGAAGCTTTAAAAAATTTTATCATTGGGTCAAGGGTATTCCATTGGTAAGTAGTATTTATAAGAGTAGAAAATGTGATTTCTAAATTTAGTTCAATTTATTAGAAAGATAATGAGCAATTTTTATGGTGATATAAATAAAATGCAGAGAATATTCGTTTTAAGGCGTATATTTTTTTCGTGCATATTTTCATTAAGGATAGTTCAATAGTTTTAAGTCTAAACTTTCATAGTGTGAGTGTAATTCCATAAAATGACCTCTCAAATAATAGTATAAGATGACTAAAACCAAAATGTATTTTTGATAGGTTCTAGAAACTTATAAAAAGAAACTGTTTTCAAATTTTCAAATCTCCTTCATTCCTTGCCATTTCAGCCTTTAAATACGAAAGGAACACAAAAAATAAATCATTCACTTCAATAATCCTACAAATTAGGAAGTATATTTACAAAAGTAGAAAGCATATTCAAAAAGTAAAAACAATTGATCATACTCAAAACCATATAAAAAATAATATAACATATATATTAAAAACAAATTTAAAAATTAGTTATTAGGTTGCACTTTGTAGGAAGATATTTTGGTATAGTCATATGATATTGAAGACATGAAGCTTACGTTTGAGATAGGAAATGAACAATATCGTTTTCGATTTTTACCAATGATATATGAAACTTTGGTATTTAATAGCAAAATTATGATTTGATAAATGAACTTCCTGGACACTAAACGTTCTTGCACGTCTCGCCCTAGTATGTGTAGACATGCTTCCACGATTTAGTTGGATGCAGGCCAAAACAACATGGAGAAAGAAAAAAAGAATAGTAAAGCTGGATATAGAGAAAAACTTTGCTATATAAACCCGTGACAACTTCCTTACAACAAAAACCAAAACAACAAACACTAACAAACGTATCTATGCGTTAGTAGAGAAAGGCAAAATCACAATGAGATCTTTTTCAAAGATGGGGTCTTCAGCCCATCTCACTTACGCTCTAGGAGCAGTCATCATGGCAACAATGGTTGCTGCATATGAGACATACACGTATAGCTCTCCACCACCGTACTACTCCCCATCTCCAAAGGTCGACTACAAGTCTCCTCCATACGTCTACAGTTCTCCACCGTACTACTCCCCATCTCCTAAGGTCGACTACAAATCTCCTCTATACGTCTATAGCTCTCCACCGTACTACTCCCCAGCACCTAAGGTAGACTACAAGTCTCCTCCATACGTCTACAGTTCTCCACCGTACTACTCCCCGTCTCCAAAGGTCGACTACAAGTCTCCTCCATACGTCTACAGCTCTCCACCGTACTACTCCCCATCTCCTAAGGTCGACTACAAGTCTCCTCCATACGTCTACAGCTCTCCACCGTACTACTCCCCGGCTCCTAAGGTCGACTACAAGTCTCCTCCATACGTCTACAGTTCTCCACCGTACTACTCCCCATCTCCTAAGGTCGACTACAAGTCTCCTCCATACGTCTACAGTTCTCCACCGTACTACTCCCCATCTCCTAAGGTCGACTACAAGTCTACCCCATACGTCTACAGTTCTCCACCGTACTACTCCCCATCTCCTAAGGTCGACTACAAGTCTCCTCCATACGTCTACAGTTCTCCACCGCACTACTCCCCAGCACCTAAGGTCGACTACAAGTCTCCTCCATACGTCTACAGTACCCCACCGTACTACTCCCCATCTGCAAAGGTCGACTACAAGTCTCCTCCATACGTTTACAGTTCTCCACCGTACTACTCCCCATCTCCTAAGGTCGACTACAAGGCTCCTCCATACGTCTACAATTCTCCACCGTACTACTCCCCAGCACCTAATGTCGACTACAAGTCTCCTCCATACGTCTACAATTCTCCACCGTACTACTCCCCAGCACCTAAGGTAGACTACAAGTCTCCTCCATACGTCTACAGTTCTCCACCGTACTACTCACCTTCCCCTAAAGTATACTATAAGTCTCCACCCCACCCATATGTATGCGTTTGTCCACCACCTCTTCCATGTTACTCTCCAGCCCCTAAGGTTTTATACAAATCTCCTCCACCACCGTACATCTACAGTTCTCCACCACCACCATACTTTTCACCTTCTCCTAAGGTATACTACTAATCTCCACCATACGTCTACAGTTCTCCACTGTACTACTCCCCATCTCCAAAGGTCGAGTACAAGTCTCCTCCATACGTCTATAGTTCTCCACCGTACTACTCCCCATCTCCAAAGGTCGACTATAAGTCTCCTCTATACGTCTATAGTTCTCCATCGTACTACTCCCCATCTCCAAAGGTCGACTACAAATCCCCTCCATACGTCTACAGTTCTCCACCGTACTACTCCCCATCTCCAAAGGACGAGTACAAGTCTCCTCCATACGTCTACAGTTCTCCACCGTACTACTCCCCATCTCCAAAGGTCGACTACAAGTCTCCTCCATACGTCTACAGTTCTCCACCGTACTACTCCCCATCTCCAAAGGTCGACTACAAGTCTCCTCCATACGTCTACAGTTCTCCACCGTACTACTCCCCATCTCCAAAGGTCGAGTACAAGTCCCCTCCATACGTCTACAGTTCTCCACCGTACTACTCCCCATCTCCAAAGGTCGACTTCAGTAATCCACCGTACTACTCCCCATCTCCTAAAACTGAGTACAAAAGCTCACCCCCACCTTCATATTACTAAAAAATAGTAAATGCGATTCATAAATAAACTGTCAAATTTTATTTGATTTCATTTTGTCTTTTTTCTTGTACTACTTGTTTCCATTTAATTTCAGTTTCCTTGGGATATGGATTACTAATTTGGGTATAACACCTTCTTATTGTTTCATGTTTTTTTCTTTTCTTTGTGTAAAGGCTGCTTGCAGTCTATATCTAAATCAAAGAAATGGAAACGTTCTAAATTCGCCAAAAAAGAAATCATGAAATGCCTTAAAAATCAAAATTCATACATGAATTAAAGAATATAATATCTGCAAGATGAAGAGATTAAGACCATCTCCAATGTATTTCTCTATTTGTATCTCTAAAATAGAGAATATTCTAGCATTTATCTATTTCTTCTCCAATGTATCTCTATTTTAAAGGAATTGCTATTTATCCCCCTAAGAATAGCAATTATGCACCTTTGTCTCTTTATATAGAGGAATGCAATAATAATCTCTATTTTAGAGTTAGAAATAGCGATGGGTTGGAGTAAATTTTACTCTAAAATAGAGTTTAGGGAAAAAAATAGAGATGTTGTTCTTAAAGACGTACAACGCCAAATTTCAAGGGCTAAAAAACTTAAAGTTTAATGAAAATGTAGGATTTTCTTTTCAATATGTTAATACTAGAATATGACTCGCACGAGTTTTGTTTTAAAATTTTATTTGATTTAGAGACAAACAATATGTTTTATCTTATTATTTATGTTTGACAAAAACAACGTTCTTCGTAAACTAAAAATAATAATTGACTTGAAATTAAATTAGTTGCTTCTCTTATCTATATTGCTTTTATTATACATAAATTATGTATAAATTATCTATATTGCAATTCTTTGTTAACTTTGTTAACTACATAAATTTGACAACGAATAAATTATGTTATCTAAATAACCGGTTAAAATGTGATAGTATAATAATTTTTTTGTTATACAACCTCTTTCTATATTATGATTACTTATCATCTTTTTTCTTCTTTAATTTGTCTTTTGTATTTACATATATAAAGAGTTAGTTTTTATTTCTTCACGTACTTTTGTTAGCTATGAATATGTGTTTTCAATCGAAAAATGTTATGTTGGAATATATTAGCCTATGATGAGGTATAACAAAAAAATTTAATCATCTATTCTATTTTACATATGAATCAATAATCTTCTATATATTGTATAATATTTACATATATTTAACAATATATTAAAGAAAGAGACTGATTATATTCGTAAAAATCAAATAAAAATTTACATAAACTTATGTGATTTGTATATAGTATATGAGTTAAAACAAATGTAAGATTATGTTTTTAGGAACATTAAACGTAACTTTATATATATATATGATAGTTAAATATATAATTACTACCATTAAATATATATAAACAATAAACAACCTTGGAAAGTTGGTAAAAAACATTGGGTATGGCTATATGCATTTGACCCCAATACAATAATTTGAATATTCAGGAATTCGATTTTATAAATGGGAAGTAATTTTTTTATTATCAAGAAATTTAAACTCAATAAACTTTAATTATTCAAATATTTATAATATATTAGTTAAATACAATGAATAACAAAAATATTATTGTTGGATTGTTATTTAATTTATTTAAGATATTGTAGTTAATGTAGTAGTATTATTAATTTTAGTAATTAATTACATTTGACCAAAAAATTAATAATTAATTAATCATATAAAAAAATAGATGACACATATCATCCTCTCACAGCTTTGCTTTGTGTAAACCTTAAAATATTATATAGATAAGATTATATTGTTTTCTTAAAAAGAAAACCAGCGCGTACGCGCGGGTATATGCCTAGTGTACATGAATAACAAATAAGAAACTAGAGAACAATACGAACAATAAAAAACCAGATTAGATAGTTGACAAAAAAAAAAGCTAATGTTGATCATATAAAAACTTAAATAAGGGAAAAACCAGAGATTATAAACCCTGCAAAAAAAGAGAGTAAATCAAGAAAGGTGTCGATTATGAATATGGTAGGTAGTATTTTTTCTTTAAAACATCGAATTATCATATAGTCTATTATATCATCATTAAATATATTTGATCTTAATCTACTATGATGATATTCAATTACTTGCAATCTATGTGTTTAGGGTGAACAACTTCCACATACGCCTCCATGATGCAGTTGTCCATGTATCCATGATGGACAAGCTCTCATCGACGAACGACTCTGGCATGTACGACATCTCCCATTATGGGTATATTCTCTCCGACAAACCGACTCTGCATGTACGACATCTCTAGAGGATGAACATGGACTCCATCGGCGATGAATGGCTCTAGAACGTTCGAAAAACGTTTTTTCCATAAATATGTAATTAACTGTGTTATCTAGGATTCAAATCCTAGACCTGTTGTAGAAGCTTTTAAATTTTTTATCATTGGACCAAGGGGATTCCATTGGTATGTAGTATTTATAAGAGTAGAAAATATGATTTCCAAATTTAGTTCAATTTATTAGAAAGATAATGAGCAATTTTTATGGTGATATAAAATGCAGAGAATATTCGTTTTAAGGCGTATATTTTTTTCGTACATATTTTCATTCAGGATAGTTCAATAGTTTTAAGTCTACTTTCATAGTGTGAGTGTAATTCCATAAAATGACCTCTCAAATAATAGTATAAGATGACTAAAAGTCTAAAACCAAAATGTATTTTTGATAGGTTCTAGAAACTTATAAAAATAAACTATTTTTCAATTTTTCAAATCTCCTTCATTCCTTGCCATTTCAGTCTTTACATAGGAACACAAAAAATAATTCACTTCAATAATCCTACAAATTAGGAAGTATATTTACAAAAGTAGAAAGCATCTCTTTTATATAAAAGGAGAGGAATCTCTAGCCTCTAAGAGATGCCACATCAGCTAAAATAATTAAAATATTTTCGACCAATCAATATGCCACGTCATCGTCAAAACTCAGCACACACAATAGTTTTTGCCGATTGTGGAATAAAAGGGATAGAATTCCTGCCCTCTAAGGGGTGCCACGTCATATTTAATCAGCAAAAATATTCATCATTATATTCAGCCAATCAGATTCATCCATTAACACAACTCATTTTGAATTTCCGTCAGCATAAATATTGGAAGAAATAAACAACCAATCAATAGCCATCTTTCACACACGTAATAAATAAAAATAGACAATGAGCCACCAAAAATGCCCAAACCATGTTTCAGCTTCCTCCCCTTTCTTCTTCCATACCGCCTCCTCCAATTCCCAGTTACTTCTGCAAATCAAACACAAAATCAAATACAAAACACGATTCAGTTTCCGTAACTCCCGATCTCCTTCACCTCTCCTGAGTAATGGCTCCACCATTAACGCTAAGAATCCATCCTATATATACAGAACCGGAATCGTCTACACCACCCCACTCACACCTATTTACTCTAGCTCTTCTCCT
Source organism: Draba incana (assembly GCA_963576765.1). NCBI lineage: Eukaryota > Viridiplantae > Streptophyta > Magnoliopsida > Brassicales > Brassicaceae > Draba > Draba incana. The sequence goes on along the minus strand of OY755212.1, from coordinate 33,856,160 downwards.
CACACTGTTCCATATACTTGTACTCATATGAAATCATCCTCCCATTAACCCTGCCAGACATCTTGATTCAGAATCATCATCAGGTAATCATGATATTTTAGAGTTTTTGGAACTAGCTTAGGTTTCACAATTTCTGAAATATGTTTTCCAAGCAAGCTAATTGATCCTTTTATTTGGGTTTGCAAAATTTTATTTCTCTGTACGCTTCCTATATTAGGTACTCTCCATAATACTCAAAAGCTTTATTATTCTTTAAACAAAGCTCAGTTAAATTAAATGACTTTCCAATGTCTCTGATGTTACTGCAAGATACCATCGATGCTTATAACTTGTTTGGCCATGGATTATCATCGACGTACAAATACTAAGGTAAATCTCGATATCCATCTCACAAGTCATTGCCATTGGTGGCACTTCTAATTTGTACGCTTTCAATGGTGAAAACCATTTTGTTCTCATTTAAGATAAACTGAGTAATATCTTGCTCTCTTCTCATGCTGCCTTTAATTATATATTTTATCATTTGTAGTTTGGAAAATTTGATACACTTGAGCGACATGGATGTGCTATGAACAGATTCTGGTCATTTGATAACGTTCCTTCGCCTCTGCCGCCTGTTAACCAGCAATCAAGTGTCGATTCAATTTTAAAATCTATCGAATGTGGTTTCAAGATATGGCCTAATAGGTGTGATAGTTGATAATTATGTTAGTCCATTTCAATGTCAATATACTTTGGCTTAATATACAATTCGCTTTGTTTACTATGTTGCAGCTTTGAACTTCGTGTTCACATATCTATCAGTCATGGGAAAGTAACTATAACCCCACATGTGAGGCACACTGAGTAGTTCGGGTTGAAGGTCTGGAGACACTTGAATATCTGGACAACTTGGTGCATAGAGATGCAATTACCTTTGACGGCAAGGTAGGTGATCCATTCTCTTTTCTTTCTGCGCAAACTTCTAAACAAACAGAATCTCAACGTACCTTGTGCGTTCTACCAATAAAGAGGCATCTTCTATGATTGCTTTCAAATATAGCTCTTGAATCTACGTATATCTGAAGCTGATGAAGAATCTCTCTTTTTTTTTTTTTGGAGAACTCGTCAAATATCTCAGTTCTTATTGTATTATTATCAACACTGTAATGTCTATACGAAAATGGGTTTTGAGAAAACTCTTGAATATTGTCATGGTCTATCATCAGACATACATTGCTTGAAGCTTAAAGTGGCAATTTTGTGTACATTTGTTTCCTCTTATATTCATTAAAAGATGAGCAACTTTTGTATATATCGTTGCTTTTCTCCATCTACGATCTTTGTGTAACTGTCATGGGATGTCATATGTGATTTTGACTCAATTGTGGTTGCACAGGTTGCATCACAACCAAGGAGCGGGAAACAGTTATGCGTTCTCTAGGGCAAAACCCAACAGAGGCTGAGCTCCAAGATATATCTATGAGGCTGATGCAGATGAAAATGGCACGATCGATTTTCCCAAGTTCTTGAACCTGATGGCTAAGAAGATGAAGGCCACTGGCTCAGAGAAAGAGCTGAAAGAAGCTTTCAGGGTTTTCGACAAAGACCAGAACGGTTTCATCTCGGCTGCTAAGCTTCGTCATGTGATGACTAATCTTGAGGAGAAACTAACTGATGAGGAAATTGAAGAGATGATCCATGAAGCCGATGTTGATAGAGATGGTCAGATCAACTAAGAAGAGTTTGTCAAGATTATGATGCCTAAGTGATTCGAAGAATGGTAATCATGATGTTGACGTTTAAAATTATGTTTCTAGGAGTTTAACCAACAACATTTGCATGATTAGTCTAGAAGTTGGCATTTGAAAAGACTCAGATTTGAGACTTGTTTTTTGTTTTTGGTTTTTGGTTTTTGGTTTTGTGACTTTTGTGTTGAATATTTAACAATTAAGTTGGTTTGAAACCTAAGGGTCGAAATTGCTTAGTAATAATCGTTTGTTCTTTCCGACCGAGAGTGGTTACCAAGTTATGGTAGTAGAAGAAGAACAAAGCCTTGAAAACGGTGGATCCGTCCGTGTGGTCAAAGAAAAAATGAAGTTCTTGTGGCTCACTGGGTCGTGTAGCCACTGAGTATTACATGAAAGATATTCAAAATGTTCAACCTTCAGAATCTCAAGCTCTCACTGCAACCACAAAGATTCCATGGATCATTAAACCTCTTTGGGGCATTCTCACTGATGTTCTTCCCATCTTTGGTTTCCATAGACGCCCTTACTTCATTTTAGCCGGTATAGATTGAAATTTGGAATCAAAATCAAATTCTCTTTGGCTTTTTCTCATTTGACTGTACAAATTTTTGTTTTTTCATGCGTGCTTCAAATGGTTTCTATGATGTTTATATCGATTCATGACTTTCAGAACCTAACTTTATAGTTTTTTTCTAGGAGTCCAATGGCTCACAATTCACAACTACCAATATTTACATGCATGCCATTGAAGTTAATTTTGGACATTAAGAAATTAGTTTATCTTACTTTCTATAATTTGGAGTTTGTCATAGGAACATATTTAAAATATGTATATAGTGTATATATTAAAATACAAAATATAAATATATATAACTTAAAATTAATAAAATTTAAAATTAATGGTTACTATTTTTGCACCAAAAAATTATAAGGACAATATCTTTGAAAATAACGTTAATCTACCATGAATAAAGATAAGACTGCATTAAAATATAACATTTTGGATGATCAAAGTTGGAAATATGCTTGGGTTAGTCAAATGTGTTGGTATGGCTCGATATTAAAAGTTTATCACTGGTGTACATTATGTTGATGGATCAGCAGCTCAGTTTTTGTTGGACTGGTGGCATGATGGTAGTCTCATTTTGGTTGAATTTTTTTCTTCGCCATATATACAATTCAACAATATATACGGATATAAATTATTCAAATATCAATATAATAATAAACAAATTTAATGGTTCTAAAAAAATCAAAGAAATTTAATTGAATCTAAATATACTAAAACAATTCACTACAATTGATCATACTCAAAACCATATAAAAAATAATATGACATATATATTAAAAACAAATTTAAAAATTAGTTATTAGGTTGCACTTTGTAGGAAGAGATTTGGTATTGTATAACACTAAATTTTGTCGACCAACAACAAAGAAAAAAAATATAGCATTTTATAGGAAAGAGTGCTCATTTTGGTAATTTTATAACAATGAATTGTGTTGACTATAATTTTGTGAAAAAAAATTGTATTGCCCATTTTTGTGAACAATTGTGTTGACCACCTTTATTACCATCTGAATAATAAATTTGAAGTATAGACTTGCTACTTTCCTCTTGAGAGACTGAAACTTCAAACACAACAAACATCAACAGAAATGAGAGATCTTGCTTTGTCCCTGTTTCTTCTCTTCTTAATTAAATGTGTCAACTCTGATAACTCTCCTCCGACAAGAAAACAGTTTCAAAGTTGCTTGTCGACAAATCACTATAGTTCAATGTTCAAGAACCCTAAAAATCTCACCAGCCATACACCAGATCCCCGAATCTACACCAAGTTTTCTCAATCTTCATCTCCGGATTCAAGTTTCCTCAACCTGAATTTCACTAGCCTGAAGCCGATTCTGAACGTCAAACCAAAACTAGAATCCGAAATCAAAAGATTAATACTATGCAGTAGGAAACTTGGAGTTCAAGTAAGAACCCTAAGTGGTGGTCACGACTACGAAGGTCTATCTTACCTCTCACGATCACCTTTCATAATCATCAACCTCATTAACCTCAGATCGATCAATATCAACCTCACTGACGAAACCGCGTGGATCCAGTCAGGAGCAACAATTGGTGAACTCTATTACAAGATCGCTAATACAACCAAGATCCATGGAATCCCTGCAGGATCATGTCCAAGTGTTGGAGTTGGAGGCCATTTTAGCGGTGGAGGAATCGGTACAATTATGAGGAAACATGGCTTAGCGTCTGATAACATTGTGGACGCCCGTCTGATGGACGCAAACGGCATAATTCGCGACCGGAGATCGATGGGAGAAGATTTGTTTTGGGCTCTTAGAGGTGGTGGAGCCGCAAGTTTTGGTGTTGTATTGTCATGGAAGGTTAAACTTGTTAGGGTTCCTGAAAAGGTAACTTGTTTCACAAGTCAACATACAATGGGACCTAAAATGAACAAACTTGTTCATCGGTGGCAATACATAGCATCAGACCTAGACGAAGACTTATTCCTAAGAGTCGTAATTGAGAATACTCGAGAAGAGAATCATAGAAGAGTGAAATCCTCTTTCCAAGCTCTGTTTCTTGATGGAGTCGATAGATTGATTCCTCTAATGAGCAAGAAGTTTCCGGAACTCGGTTTACGGTCTCAAGATTGCAAGGAAATGAGCTGGATCGAATCGGTTATGTTCTTCAATTCGAAATTAGGACAACCGTTAGAGAGTTTGCTTGATAGAGATCAACGATATGTGAATTCTTATTTCAAAGCAAAATCAGATTTTGTGAAAAACCCTTTTCCCGAATACGTTTTCGAAGAAATCTCTAAGAGGTTTCTCGAGAAAGAGACTCCATTGATGTTCCTAGATCCATTGGGTGGGATGATGAGTGAGATTTCAGAAACCGAGTCTCCATTTCCACACAGGAGAGGGAATATGTATATTGTACAATATATGGTACAATGGAAAGTGAATGAAATCGAGGAGATGAATCAAAATGTGAAATGGGTGAGATCGCTTTACGATTACATGAGTCCTTACGTTTCTAAATCGCCGAGAGAAGCTTATTTGAATTATAGAGATCTTGATTTAGGCACGAACAAAGGGATCAATACGAGCTTCGAAGATGCCAGGAAATGGGGTGAGAGATATTTCAAAGGTAACTTCAAGAGATTGGGTTTGGTCAAAGGGAAGACTGATCCAACAAATTTCTTTAGGAACGAACAGAGTATTCCTCCTCTGTTTTGATTTGATTTCTCAAGATTGTAACAAATAACCCGATTTACATACTTTGTTAAATAACAAATAACGAGTATAAATGTGTGGCTAACTAATATAATCACACTAAGATATATATAAATCGATAGAATATATTTTCATAATATTTATGATATCTAATTGTTAAGTTTCCTAGGCATCCAACTCAAAACCAATTGGCAATGAGTGGAGAGGCCCAAGTCCCTTATATATTGTTCAAAGTTCCTACCCACTTCCGATGTGGGACAATATTCCTCACACTAATGATCTTCTAGATCCTTCTATAGGCTCCGACAAGCTCAGTCAGGTGATGGAGAAATAGTGGAATGTGCGACTTGAGATTGATACGGATTTATCATTATGAAGACTTAGGCATATTATTTGGGTTTCGTAGAAGATCTTAACTTCACATGGTGTTGGCGAGTAGTGATGGAGTGTTGTCAATGGGTTGAAGCATACAAACTGAATAGTGAGCGGTTATCGTGTAATACCAACAGGTTATCGTTCGTTTACTTGTTAGTACTACACAATAATTCATCTTTTCCATTATAAAAATAAAATAATGAAAAGGTCGTATAATGGAAAAAGAAATTTTGCTTTTCATATACGTTTTATTTAGATTTTTGTTTTCTTGTTATGATAAATATGTCCAAAGACTCCAAACTATTACTACGAATCTTGATTCGGATTACGTACATGTGGCTGCGAGAGAAGTACAACTACGAATCCATTTGTAAGACATCATTCATGAGTCATGCATCATTCCATTATTACCAAAGCCTTCCAGAAAATAAGAACGTTGACACATCTTTTCCACTATAAAAATAAAATAATGATAAGGTCGTATAATGGAAAAATAAATTTTGCTTTTCATATACGTTTTATTTAGATTTTTTGTTTTATTTATGTTGTTTTCTTGTTATGATAAATATGTCCAAAGACTCCAAACTAGAGCGAATCTTGATTCGGATTACGTACATGTGGCTGCGAGAGAAGTACAACTACGAATCCATTTGTAAGACATCATTCATGAGTCATGCAGAATTCCATTATTACCAAAGACTTCCAGAAAATAAGAACGTTGACACACCTTTTTATCATGCCCATAGAGTTGACATCAAGCTAGCCGCCTGACGACGTTAAGTCGTTAACGCTTCATTTTTTTGTAAAATATACTCCCTCCGTATTTTTTGTTTGATGTTCTAAAATTTTTCACAACTATTAAAAAAACACATAAATTCTTAGTTATAAATATCTTTTTTTGCACTAAACAATTTTCTGTAACTCTAACCCAATAATCATTCAATAAAACCAACTAATGCGTCTTGAAATTTACAATTCATCATTATTTTTTCATTAAAAATACATTAAGAATGTAAAAAATAAATCTTTTAGCTCGTTTCAAAAATTAGATCAAAATATTAGACGAATATATTCGATTACTTCATGCTAATTTGTCCGTTTTAAAAAATTTGTGAATACGAGATCAGGAAAATAGTGGAAAAAAATAACAACAAAAAAAATTATCCTAGTCTCCTTACTCCGAACAACTTCCTTTAAAACATTTTTGAAAATCATTAAATTTTTTTTAAATAAAATATCACTTTTTTTAACCCAAAACATTTCAAGCAATAAAAACCTAATCTATAGAATGTCAAAAATACTATTCACCAAAAACAAAATTGTCAAAAACACTAAATCAATTATTTGCTCATTTGTAAGTGAGAACATCCTATATTTATGAACAAAAAAAAACTCTTAAAACATCTACTCCCTCTATATCACAATAATTAATTTTCTAAAGATTTTTTCTTGTTTCAAATTAGATGATTTTTTCAGTTTTCAATACAAAATTAAATGTATTTTTATTTGATATGACTATTTGTAGAGAAATTTAAAAAAATGCCACTTTTGACATGCCACTTTTCAAAAATGCCACTATCATTTTTTACAAATTTTAAAATCATTTATGGTTGGGTTAACTATGTTATATTAGGGTTTAGTTTATTGGGTTTAAGGTTTGTTAGGAATCAAAATATTTTTTTAAATTGAGAATTGTGAAATAGAAGGTTTTTAAACGGATTTATAAGTGGCATGGTTGTAAGAAAATAATCAAATAATGGCATATTTGTAAAGTGACATGTCAAAAGTGGTATTTTTGTAATTGTCCCCTATTTGTATTTTGAAATTTGATTTCCTAGTGGTTGAATTGTTTTTAATTGCATGGTAAATGATGTTTTAATTTAGATAAAATAAAAAAAAAAAATTTCCTTAATTTATATGTAAATCCTTAAAATCAACTATTGTGATACAGATAGAATATTATTTGTGAACAGAGGGAATATTATTTGTGTAATAATATCCACCGACAAACCACCAATCACTGTACTTAAAATGAATATATAACTGTAATTAGGAAAAAAAACCCTTAATTAGTTCTGATTTATTTATCTATTTATTGTTTTTTTCTGTAACCATAGAGGTCTACATCTAATCTAATAATGCGCAATATAATATTCAAGCAAGTGATAATTAATCCACGTTTTTGAAATTTGTTTTGTTTGAACGCGTAACCCATACATGGTTGTCACTATTCTACACAACTTTGAAAAGTCTTCTTTTTGACCATTAGCTTCCCCGTCTTTGTTTTATCAAGCTACTTGTTGAAATAATCGTATTATATTTGTTAATTTAATATTCTGTTCAAATAAATACTCCCAAAACTGAAAAATATTTATAGCCTTCTTCAAGCCTTCTTCTTCTTCTCAACAAATCTTAGAAACTTTCTAAATCAGACAAAAATCAAGAACACTACTTTCTTTTTTGTCTAAAACTTCAAACACAAGAAACACAAAAATATGAGAAAGATTGTTTTGTCTTTGTTTCTCCTCTTCTTAGTCAATCATGTCAAATCTGATTATACTCCTCCTACAAGAGAACAATTTCAAAGTTGCTTATCCACAAATCATTGTAACTCAACTTTCACAAACCCTATAAATCTCACCAACTACAAATCCGATTCTCGAATCTTCACCGATTTTTCCGAATCTTCCTCTCCAAATTCAAGTTTCTCCAACTTGAATTTCACCAGCCTGAAGCCTATTCTAATCGTCAAACCGAAATCAGAATCCGAAATCAAAAAGTCAATTCTATGCAGCAAGAAACTTGGAGCGCAAGTAAGAACCCTAAGCGGTGGTCATGACTATGAAGGTCTCTCTTACCTCTCTCAATCACCTTTCATAATCATCGACCTAGTCAACCTCAGATCGATCAACATCAACCTCACAGACGAAACCGCGTGGATCCAATCAGGCACAACACTCGGTGAACTTTATTACAAAATCGCGAAAACAAGCAAGATCCATGCCTTCTCGGCAGGGATATGTCCAAGTGTTGGAGTTGGTGGACACATTAGTGGCGGAGGATTCGGTACACTTATGAGAAAACACGGTTTAGCGTCTGATAACGTTGTGGACGCGCGTTTGATGGACGTAAACGGCGTAATCCGTGACCGAAAAACGATGGGAGAGGATCTATTTTGGGCTCTTCAAGGCGGTGGAGCCGCGAGTTTTGGTGTTGTCTTGTCATGGAAGGTAAAGCTTGTTAGGGTTCCCGAAAAAGTAACTTGTTTCATAAGTCAACATCCAATGGGACCTAAAATGAACAAACTTGTTCATAGATGGCAATCCATAGGATCAGTGCTAGACGAAGATTTATTCATCAGAGTTATTATTGACAATTCTCTAGAAGGGAATCAAAGAAATGTGAAATCGACATTTCAAACTCTGTTTCTTGGAGGAATCGATAGATTGATTCCTCTGATGAACCAGAAATTCCCGGAACTCGGATTAAAATCTCAAGATTGCAAAGAAATGAGCTGGATCGAATCGATTATGTTCTTCAACTGGAGATCAGGTCAACCGTTAGAGATTTTACTCGACAGAGACCTACGATTCGAAGATCTTTACTTCAAAGCAAAATCAGATTACGTTCAAAAACCGGTTCCTGAACACGTTTTCGGAGAAGTCACCAAGCGGTTTCTCGAGAAAGATGTTCCATTGATGATCTTAGAGCCATTGGGAGGGAAAATAAACAAGATTTCAGAAACAGAGTCTCCATATCCACATAGGAGAGGTAATCTCTACAATGTACAGTATATGGTGAAATGGAAAGTGAACGAGATCGAAGAGATGAACAAGCACGTTAGGTGGATGAGATCGCTTTACGATTACATGACTCCGTATGTTTCTAAATCGCCGAGAGGAGCTTATTTGAATTATAGAGATCTTGATTTAGGCACGAACAAAGGGATCAATACGAGTTTCAAAGATGCGAGGAAATGGGGTGAAACGTATTTCAAAGGTAACTTCAAGAAATTGGCTTTGGTTAAAGGAAAGATTGATCCAACAAACTTCTTCAGAAACGAACAGAGTGTTCCTCCTCTGTTTTGAGTTATACTCTGTTTTCATTTTTTTTATTGTTAGTGTAACTTTGTTGTGTGCACAAGACGGTTTAACCGAACAGAAAACAATTGATTCAAAAACCAAATTGAATAAAAAAATAAACCGATTTGATTTGTACTTTATATCCAAACTAACCTTAACTAAAACCAAGTTCAAAATCTTTAATTTAGTTCTTTAAAATTCTTGTAATTTGGTAAAACAGTAATACCAGATGATAACCAAAAATCTGAAAACCAATCAAGCATAGCCAGAATGAAACTGAAAACCGGTTTAAGCACCACTAGATATGTTCAAAATGGTATACAGAAGTAGTTAACAATCATATTGAATCACCTGATGAATCACAGAATACACAAGATCAGCTAGTTTTTCGACACTCAAAATGGTAAACAGAAACTCGGTTTAGCTCTTCTTCGCGGCTGCTTTTGTGCCAGGAAGTGTTCCAAATACTTTGTCCCAGAGGGACGAAGTGATTCCATATCCTTTGTCTTGAATTCTGAAGTGATGATTCAGGTGATATTTCTGTCATAACGCATACCAAAACACGTCAGTAATCCAGAGGAACACGATTAAATGCGGAAAAAAAAAGATTTTTCGAGATGGGTTTACTCGCTAAGATCATCTACTTACCTTAAGATGTTTAAAGTTTGGTTCTTTGGGTTGACCATGATGTAGATAGAAGTGAGTACAATCATACATCACATAACCAAACAAAATGCCTCCAAACAAAGCAGGAGCTGTAGCAGGGGTAGCTAAGAGATGGAGAAGCTTCCATAGCTAACAAGGAAAAAAAGAACAACATCGATAAAAGTTTCCGTTTTGAAAAGATGCAAGATTTGAATCAAGAAGATGAACTTACTGGAACCAAGAGAATAGCTGCAGCGGTAGGAGGGAAAACAAGACGGAGGCCGTCTTGTGGGTGCTTATGATGGCATCCATGAAGAAGATAGTGTGCGGTGTTTGCCCTAAATAAAATAACAGAATCAGTTTCGATGTTGCATAGTTATAAATATTTTTTTTATGTTGCATAGTTATAAATATTGTACTAACCAGTAACTCTTGGTTTCGATGTGGAAAAGAAAACGATGAACTATGTATTCGATAAGTGTCCACGTAAGTACGCCAAATGCAACTATTAAAACCAGTTGGGGAAACGCAAGTCCCTTCCTCACCGATATTGAAAGAGCGTAGCAAACAACTGGAAGCCAAATTGTTGGGATTGCCCACCAAACCGTGCGAGTCAAGAACTGCTCAAATTTACCAAAAATTATTTGAATTAAAACATAAGAGGATAACGTATAAGAAGTAAGTTCTTGGAGAAGGAAGATTTCTTACCTCCCAGAAATCACTTTCGAAAAAACGAGGACCCTCTACGCATACTATAGGTTGATGAATCCATTCCTGATATTCTTCACCAAGATGACCAACCTGATGAGGAAACAAATTTCTTTCTATTACTAAACTGATGCATGCAATTTGCAAACATCAAAGATTTAACATAGTGAGACAGTTTCAAAGATTTTTCGCCATTTGTTACTTTCTTTTGTCGATTTAGTCTAATGAATGGCTTATCGAAAACAAGTGCTAGAGCGCATCACCTGAAAGACAAGCGCCTTATCCAAATCGACTGTGAAGCGTTCTGCAACCATCTTTGCTACTTTATTGAGAATGATGGCTGGAGACCAAAAACAAAAAAGGTGAATACATGATCTTTCTGATGCAAGAAGATCTAATGCTGTATAAACTCTGATTTATGAAAAGCAAAAATCTTAAATTTGTATACATATGTACAAATGAAATATAAAAGCTTTTCTTTAAAGAATCCTAATTCAAAAGATTGCAGTTTTGTTGAGGACAAACATAGAGGATGAACAGTAACATATGATCAAAGATAAACATTCTTATGCTAAAACAATTAATTAATAAGTCATAGAAGAATTTCAAAGCCAAAATCGTATAACCTTACTGTGATACCAAACTGAAACTGCACTCAATTAAAAACATATAATATAACTATGATGTGACCTAATGAAAATAACAAATTGACGTAATCTTCATCTCATAAGAACATAGAGAATAAATTATGATAATTGACCATAACCTTTTTACCAGAAAACTAGATTTCAAACCTAAACCAGGAGCAATTCATCATCCAAACAAACAAAAAATTCCCAGAAACTATATTATTTCAATGGATTAGGATTGTAAAATATAAATCTAAAGCTCAAATTGCATAAGGGAACACAAATTCAGAATCACATCAAACAAAAATTAATGTATAATTGCAATACTAATCATCATATACCTAAACCCAGAGCCAATTAACGAAAAGAACCTTGATAATGTGATAAAGAACAAAACTTTTCAGAAGCACAAAATCAAATCAATTCATAAATCAGATTTTCTCGGAAATCTCTAGAAACCCATCAAAGGAAAGAAACCTAGAGGAAGAAAAAATCCAGCATTCTTCGGAAATTTACGAACAAAATCGCCAACTTTTTGCCAGAAAAAACAAAGAAACCAATCTAAATCGAGAAGTATACGTTGAAAAGGAGAATCGAGAGAAGAAATCGATGAGAATGCGAAGAAGATCTGAGATTTTTTGGATTTACCTTTGAACGGAGCCTCTCTGCGTAAGAAGAGACTCCAAAGGGAAGGGAAACGAACAAGGAAGAACACTCTGTCACAAAACGTGGGTTTATGCTTTCTATTGATAATAATGTTCGGCCCATTTCTGTTTTTTTTTCTTAGCCATTAATATCTTTCGTATTTAAGGTAATCATTTTTTAAAAACCACTGGCACCGATACAGTTGTTCTTTTTTGAAATCTATATAAATATACTTTGTTTACTATACATAGAAAAATGGATTTTTTGTTGCTGTCAAAAGTTTAGGTTTTGCAAAAGAAAAAATTTCCAATTTACTTCTTTTTGGATCTAATTTAACACTTTTTGTTAATCCACTATATTAATTTTACTATAAAAAGTAAATTACAATTTTTCAACTCATGCTCATTGGTTTGTATATTCACAACCATTATAAAAATTAAATCAATGTCACAAGATAAATACTCATTTCGTAGGAGCCATTTTTATTTTCTGGAAAATATACAAATGTGTGGCTAGCACTAGAGATACGTAGAAATTTTGATTTTTTCTCTGACAAATTTCACAGCTCACATGCGAAGGTTTTTTTTATTCTTTTTGCCAGCACTAGAGATATGTAGAAACCAATATAAAATAGAACCATTGTATATGATTCACATCTCTGGGTTATGAATACTGAGTAATGTATCACCAAACAAACCTAGCCAACATTAAACTGAAAATCGATTTAGGCACCACTAGATATATTCAAATATGGTGATAAATGGTATACAGTAGTATTAGTTAAGAGTCATATTGAATCAAGAATATACAAAATCAGTGAGTTTTTTCGACACTATGTAAAATGGCAAACAGAAACTCGGTTTAGCTCTTCTTAGCGGCTGCTTTTATACCGGGAAGTGTTCCAAATACTTTGTCCCAGAGAGAGGAAGTGATTCCATATCCTTTGTCTTGAATTCTGAAGTGATGATTCAGGTGATATTTCTGTCAAACATATACCAAAACATTGTAAGTAATCCAGAGGAATGCGGTAAAAAAGAGATTTTTCGAGATGGGTTTTACTTACCTTGAGATGTTTAAAGGTCGGTTCTTTGGGTTGGCCATGGTGTAGATAGAAATGAGTACAATCATACATCACATAGCCAAACAAAATGCCTCCAAGCAAAGCAGGAGCTGTCGCAGGAGTAGCTACGAGATGGAGAAGCTTCCATAGCTAACAAGGAAAAAAAAGAAAACATCGATTTTCGAAACACAATGAGTGAAAAAGATTCAAGATTTGAATCAAGAAGATGAACTTACTGGAACCAAGAGAATAGCTGTTGCGGTAGGAGGGAAAACAAGACGAAGCCCGTCTTGTGGGTGCTTATGATGGCATCCATGAAGAAGATAATGCGCGGTGTTTGCCCTAAAGAAAAAGAAACAGAATCGGTTGACGAAACTCAGTTTTTTTTATGTTGCATAATTACGGGTATTGAACTAACCAGTAACTTTTGGTTTGGATATGGAAAAGAAAACGATGAAGCGTATATTCGAGCAGTGTCCACGTGAGTACGCCAAAGGCAACTATTAAACCGATATGGGGAAACGTAATTCCCTTCCTGACCGATATTGAAAGAACGTAGCAAACAACTGGAAGCCAAATTGTTGGGATTGCCCACCAAACCGTGCGAGTCAAAAACTGATCAAATTTCCCAAAGAGGATTATAATCAAAACATAGAAGAAGATAAATCTTCAAAAGGAAGAGTTGTTACCTCCCAAAAATCACTTTCGAAGAAACGAGGACCCTCTACGCATACTATAGGTTGATGAATCCATTCCTGATATTCTTCACCAAGATGACCAACCTGACAAGTACAGAAGTTTCATTTTATAAGTAAATTGATGCATTGTAAGCAAAGTTTCTAACCTACCATACAGTTTTAAAGCTTGACAGAGAATTTTGCCATTTGTTACTTTCTTTTGTCGGTTTAGTTTGGTAAAAAAGGTTATACGAAAAGAAAAAATGATAGAGTGCATCACCTGAAAGACAAGCGGCTTATCCAAATCGACTGTGAAGCGTTCTGCAACCATCTTTACCACTTTATTGAGACTGGTGGCTCAAGAAAAAACAAAGGGTAAATACATAATCTTTCTGATGCAAGAAGAACCAATGCATGAATTCTGATTAACAGAAAATTTGCATACATATACAAAGATCTATAAGCTTTTCTTAAAAATTTCCAGGATTCAAACGATTGCAGTATTGTTGAGAACATACTTAGAGGATGAACAGTAATATATCATCAAAGGTAAACCAAAAAAATCAAGATTTAAATGATCATTAATACAATGTGCATTCATCATCCAAACAGATAAATTCAACCTCAAACAAAAATTCCCATAAGCTAACAAAGAAGACTGCATTGGGCATCTGAGGAATTGTGAGAAATATAAATCCAAAACTCCATTTGCGGAAGGGAACACATAAATAATCTCATATAGGTATCCAATGTGATTGCAAGATTTTCATCATATACCTAAAGACGGACACAATCAAACGAAGAAAACCTTGACAATGACAATGTGTTAGAGAACAAAACTTTTAAGAAGCATAAATCAAATCAAACGTCAGATTTACTCGGAAATTACAAGAAATCCACGAGGACTCAAGAGACCTAGAGGGAGAAAAGTTCCAGCATTCTTCGGAATTTACGAACAAAATCCCCAATTTTTTGCAATAACAGTAAACAAGAGCGATCGAAATCGAGGAGGAGATATTGAAAAGGGGAATCGAGAGAAGAAATCGATGAGAATGCGAAGAAGATCTGAAGCTTATACCTTTGATTTGAGCCTTTCTGCGTAAGAGACTCGAATGAAAACGAAGAAACACTGTCACAGAACGATGGCTTTATGCTTCTTCTCTTGATAATGTCCAGCCCACATTTTCTATTTTATTTAGCCAATTATATGGTTTGGTATTTAAAGTGATCAATTTTAAAAAAACTGCACATTGCCATTAAAGATTCGCAAAAATACATATTAAGGAATGAAATTATATTTTAATGATGCTATTTTTCCAAAATAAATAAATATATATATATATATATATTTTTTTTTTAAATAACAGTATTTTTTTTTAAGCAATGGTTATTGTTTTCATCAAAAAAAAATGATTATTGTTTCTATAAATAGTTGGGTTTAAATTTTGCAAAAGAATAGTAGATAGAACAACAAAACTAAATCTTTTGTTGAGTATAATTTTGTTAATCCTCTATAAAATAAATTTTCCGTAAAAGTAAATTACAATTTACAACATGTCAATTGTTTGTATTCTCCTAAGATTCCTAATATTCTCCATTCTTTTTCTTTTTTTCGAAGGGAGAATATTTTATTAATAACTTAAAAGTAAAATTACATCGAGATTTGACGTGGAAGTGAAGTTCCACTAAAATCCTCTAACAAAATCGGACGAACAGAGCCCGGTACAGAATCAAAAAGGTGAAAACCTAACGATAAAGAAAATGCATAGTTAGCTAACCCATCTGCTAGACGGTTAGTTTCCCTATACATGTGAGAAATACAGACTATCTAGTCCCTTGATATGAAGTCATGGCACAAACGTACCAGGAATGACAGCGGATTCAAATCACTTATCCCTGTCTTGAGAAAACCAACCACCATCTTTGAATCCACCTCTAACTCAACATGCGTAACTCGACGTTCCCAAGCAATACAAAGACCATAATACACTCCCCATAATTCAGCGAGGGGAGCAAAACAGATCCCGATATTCAATGCAAAACCGACACACCACATACCTATGTTGTCGCGTAGGACTCCACCCGAAGCTGCCAAACATGGGTTCCCTCTCGACGCGCCATCTGTATTCAACTTAAACCATCCATCATTCGGTTTTTGCCACGCTATTAGCCTTTCTATCGTACTCAGAGGTTGTCGTGTCGTCTCACTAGCATGTAAATGAGCTAAAGTGACCTCCTTCGATACATCCTTAACAAACTTCACCTTGTCCCGACATTTACCATTAACACCAAACACGTTCCCACATCGCCACTTCCATCCCCACCAAACTGTAATTGCAAATAATGTAGACCAACTCGTATCATCAACGGATTGATTGTCTCCAAGATTGCCATACAACCATTCGATTAACGATTTGGCAAAGAAATCTCTCCTCTTTCTTTGAGGTACCAACCGATTCTAGATTCTTACCATCGCAGGACAATCGCGAAGAATATGAATAATCGTTTCCTCGCCTCCCTTACACACTTGACAAACTCCTGACGCACATAAGTATCTCCTATGTCTCTCAACATTTGTCATGAGGACTTGGTTAACTCCTAACCAGAGAAAGACCTGAACCCGCTCCGGCGCAATAACTTGCCATACACGTTGAAACAATCCACACAAATCCTGTCGTGGATCCTCATCCCTAGTTAAAAAGAATAAGCCGACCGGACCATGAAACTCCCATTTGAATTCTCGCCCCAAGCTAATCGATCTGTGGCTCCGGTCACATGATCCACTACCATTGATCTTAATTTTAAACTATAATCCTCTAATATAAGTTGGCTAATCCGATCAAAGAGCCAACCTGTCCCATCAGACCATAGTTCACTAACTCTAATATTAAGATCACTTACTTGTAACTGCCTCGTCGTGACGTCGCTTAACAGTCGCGTCAATAACCAGCGATCACTCCAAAACCGGGTCCTTTGTCCATCTCCAATAACCCAACTTATTCTTGGAATCACCACTTCTCTTAAACCAACTCCCACACTCCTCATTGTCGAAAACCAATTACTTTTTACTACCAACCAGGACTGATCATGGACATCTTTCAACCAGGTTTGTATTCTAAGGGAGGTCATCGGTGTATTAAATTTTTTTTTTTTGGTAAATCTTCTTATTGAATTTAATTTAGGGCTAACTTGCTCAATAACCATAAAAAAAAAAATCATAAACTAACAAAAATTCCTAAATCTAAGGGTTGAGATTTATCCACATAGATCCACATAAATTCCTAAATCATAATGTTCTTACAAAACCGGAAAAAAGGAGTATTATGTAGATCTCCATTTCTGTTTAAAATTAAATGCCAAGTTACCGAACCGGTTTAATATTAAATTAATCACGGCACTACAAAAATCCACTTCTTTAATTAGACTTTCATTAAATAATTCGTCACCGACCTGTAACCATAACCGTTCACCTTTCTCTTTCCTCCAACTTCGAACCAGCTCCTTCTCTAGTCCTTTTTTTCGGGAGCTACCCAAAAAAAAAAAAAAAAGCTTCCTTCTAGGGTTTGTTATTTCATTCCTCGAAAAAAAAAATCCACTTTCGAATTTTGACTCCTTTTTTTTCTTCCTGATTCCTCTGCTCGGTTTTTTCGCCGGCGAGAAAAGACTGAGAAAGAGGAGGAAGAAGAAGAAGATGAGAGGTTGTTCAAATAACACTGATCTATTCGATCCTAAATCGGAAATGGATTCGAATTTCTCTCGCCATGGTTCTTCTTCCTCCGAAGGTGATTTTGGTTTCGCTTTCAATGACAGTAATTTCTCCGATGGTTTGCTCCGGATCGAAACCATGGGTGGTCCTTCGGATTCTAGGTCTGATGGTGAAGGTTGTACCAGTATCGCCGATTGGGCTCGTCATCGAAAGAGAAGGAGAGAAGATAACAAAAAGGACAATGGTGGTACGTAATTTCTTTGATCGGTTTGGAATTTCGAAAATTTCTTGGTGTGTTTGCTTTATGTTCGATGAAATGCCTGTGAGAGAATTGTTCTTCTGCTTGGTTTTAGGGATTTTTGTTTTAATGTTCAAGAAACTTACATCGTAATTTCTTTAATCGGTTTCGTATATGTGTGTGTTGAAATGTGCAATTTTTAGAATTGTTCTTCTGCTTGGTTTTAGTGTTTAAAAAACTTATGTGCTTTTGGAATTCCAGTTATGGTTTCAGATATTGTGGCATGTGCCGAAGAACAGATTTTAACGGATAATAATCAACCTGATATGGATGATTGTCCTGGTGGTGATAATCTTGATGATGAAGGAGAAGCAATGGTGGAAGAAGCTTTATCAGGTATTTTTAGCAAGTATTGCATCCTAAATCTCTTGAATGATTGGGTTTGGATTTGGATATGTGATACTTTTTAGTCTTCGGAAGAGTTTTCATGGAAGTAACGTGTGAAAATGGTTTTTTAGGTGATGATGATGCATCTAGTGAGCCAAATTGGGGTATGGATTGTTCTACTGTTGTTAGAGTTCAAGAACTTCATATTAGTTCTCCTATCTTAGCTGCAAAAAGCTGTTTAATATTATGTAGATCTCCATTTCTATGTGGATTGAGATTTAGCCACATAGATCCATTTTGGTTAGTTTATGAATTATAGTTTTGTTTTTTTTTTTGGTGAAATGAATCATAGTTTGTGGGGAAATTGCCTAAATAGGCCACTTTTAGTGGCAAAGTGTCCTAATAGACTTTTCTCCTTATTTTCCCATAATATCCTTAATTCGTGGAAGTTTTTTTAAAATAATAGGTTTTTAAATTTTTTAAAAATATGTAAATTATCAACATGTTATGAGAAGAGTTTTGTGTGAAAACATTTAAAAAGGTAAAATGCATGTTGTATAATGATTTTAGTTTTTGTTTATACTGGTTGTAGAATGAAGTAGAAATTTGGATTTTGCCTATTCAACATAAATCTACCGAGGGTAGAACGAATGTTCTACTGCATGGTCATCGTTCTACGTTTTCGTAGAAGCCGTAGAATTGTCATTCTACTAAATATAAAGTTTATGCGTCCTGCAAATTACACATTCTACCAAACGTTCTACCAGTATATCTTCCATCTATTGATTCGTAGAATGTAGTTTCTGCGGAATTAACTATAATTTTCTTAAATTTAGGACTATATATCTAGTTACCTTTAATGAATCTTTGAAAAGATTTAAAATTTTCAAATTTAATTTTTAAAATTAATAAATCACGTTTTCTTATAAATTAATTAAATTCCGAAATTAAATGATTTAAAAAAATATAGGAGTAAATATTTTGTTTCCTAAAATGAATATTTGAAAATATATTTAACGTTTTTTGTTAAAATAAAATATTTTTTAATGTTTTTTTTTTCTTTTTATTTATTTAATAAGTTGTAATTAGTTTCCAAATTTTAATATCTCACAAATATTTTGTATATTAGTTTTTTGTAAAATTTATGTATTAGTTTTAAAAAAAAAATTGTAGTATATATATTGTTTAATTGATTTTCGTTTTTCAAATATATATTATTTAAGTAAACTAATTTTTTATAAAATTTGTATATTAGGTTTTTCAAAATATATTTTTTGTAGTATATATATTTTTCAAATATATATTATTTAAGTAAACAGATTTTTTATAAAATTTGTATATATTAGGTTTTTAAATATATGTTTTTGTATTATATATGTTTTTAATTGATTTTTGTTTTTCAAACATATATTTTTTTCCTTTTTCATATTTATAATACAACAATTTTTTTTTCTTTTTTTAATTATTATAAGAATTAATAAAAATATTTAGTAATTATAAATCAAGGTTAAAATTAGGATTTGAAACTACAACTAAAGATATTAGGTTTTTTTTTTCGTGGTCAATAATTTTACTACTACAACTAAAGATATTTTGAAACTACAATAATTTTTACTACCAAAGGAAATAGCATAAAGGATTACACATTTCACTGTATTTTAACTCTATTTCATTAATTTGTTATTATGTTTAGCAAATTATAGAGCTCATCATATAGAGATACATAAATATTAAAAGTTAAAAGCTGCTCAAATATTTATAGCTTTTGCAAAGTTTTAATTAAAAGTTGATAGAAACAAATCAAATTAATAATTATTTTTTTTCTTAAACTTAGCTTTATTAAATCAAAATTTCAAAGATCCCAAAAACCCAGCACACTTAACAGTTGAACAATTACTGATGCGAAAAAAGGAAAGAAAAAAAAACAAAGCAAAAGAGTAAAAAGAACGATGATACCAGTGACTTTTGTAGATTATCCACACAAAAAAAGTGACTTTTGTAGATATCTGATATTTTTCATTTGATCTCTCTCGATCAAAATTTATGTATTGCCATTGTTCCTCACCATTTTGTATTCGATTTAACTAAGTAATGATTAATTGTATGAGAAATTCCCTAAAATACCATACTTTGAAGTATTGTTTCCAAAAATACCATTAATTTTTAAAAATTTCAGTATACAGTAAAACCTCTATAAATTAATACTCGATAAATTAATAATCACTATAAATTAATAAAATTTCCCGGTCCCGAGTCGGGTCAATGAAAAAATTAGCAAAATTCGATAAGATAATAAGATAATAATTATTTTTGAAAATCCTATGTAAAATATGGTCCCAGCAACATCATAAATTAATAATTATAAATCATAGGTATAATATGTATAACTAAGAAGACTTAGTAATACATGACTCCAATATTGTTAGTTTTTTTCTTAAAGTTGGAATTACGTTGAAGCTTAACTCTATTTTTTTTTTATTGCATCAACAATTTATTGTGTTGTCTTCTCAAGTATGTTTGAGATTGTACCTCTTGACTAATTTTTAGATTAAAGTTTTTTTCAAACTACGTTTGCAAATCTTTTCAGATGCATGACATGATCTCTTTGGTACTCACATAACTCTTTGGGCAGTTTATATGTCATTATTGATTTCGTAATAAACCATAGTTGGGAAGCCATTGCAAATTATGGCGTTGAAACAATGATAGAATATTAAACATGAAGAATGCTTGATAAAAACCTAAGAAGAATATTGAAACAACTAAAATTTCGTACATACAAGAGAAAATATCATTTAATAAAAGAAAAATTGATATAAAATATGTAAACAACAAAACATTTTGAAAATTTAAGTAAAATATTATTTACTAGAATATGAACTTTCGAGAAAATTTCCATTTTAAAATAAAATAATTTTGTTAAGATTAGAAATTGAAAAAGTATCTCTATAAATTAATAATTATTAATTTATCGATTAATTAATATCTCTCTAAATTAATAAATTTTGAAAGTCCCAACATTATTAATTTATAGAGGTTTTACTGTACCACAAAATTTCAAAGTTCCAAAAATACTTTAGGGGGCATGATGTAAATTTAGGGTTTAGGGTTTAATTTGTTATGCATATTTGCAAGACTAAGAAGTCCTACACGATTGTGTAATTTCTAATCCAACATAAACTCCTCCATTGACTCTGTAGTCTCACCGTCATAATAATAACTAGGAATCTCACTATCTGACACTTCTAGAATCTTCTAGTATTAATTTAATGAAAAAACCAATAATTTTCAAACCAGTATTTTCAATTTCCTTTTCTTAGCTACATACTTTACTTAGCCCACACGGTGTCAACGGCCCATAGAATATGGATGGTTACGAAAACAAGAAAAAGACACGCTCCAAACCGACCCAATAAGATCACACTTTCACACGTGCCAAATCATCGCTCTATATAAACAAGCCTAGGTTACGTCAATTCCTCATCACCATCACTATCCGATTGACTTCTTAGTGGCACCATCATTATCTTATGAGTCAACCGATGTTGATGCTCTGAAAGACTAGATTCTCCAGATTCCAGGATAAGAACGGCATCTCAGCATTTGCTGCGTTAGATGCCACATGTTTGGTTATAAATGGTTGAATATTTTTTTACTAATTTAATGTTAAAATAAATAATATGATAAAATTAAAAATAGTAAAATAATGCAAGTAGAGAGACTCACCGGGTTCCTTAACCGATCGATGGTGATGCTCTTGGCACGGTACCTCCTATTAAACCTGTATATTTCTCTCTTTTGTTTTGTACGATTGTTTCGATTTGGAAAAAGAAACCCTAAGAGCCTTGATCTCTATCATTTCTCTCAGCCCGGAGCAAATCCATGGCGTCTTCTGCGATCATGAAAAGGAGGCTTGGTGGATTATTGTGGAAGAAGTTTCTTACTTTTGTATGCTGCTACGCTTTGCAGCCGAATTCTACACCGTGCGATTTAGATGAATCTAGACCTGGATCTATTGTGTTGGGATGGCAAAACGCAAAGAACGGAGCACGAACGTTTTGCCTTAATCACATCTCACAATCAACCCAATTGCCTTTCCCTGCAGATCGATCACAACGAGGCAATCAAGTAATTTCATTGTCTAATCATCCTCAGTCATCGATTGTCACCAGTTTCCCTGCACGAAACTCTATGCGTCAAGTCGATCCTTGACGGATACTCCATCAACAGAATTATGATTGCGACATTTGAGCCTGTTGCTCTTTTCCACGGCGGCCATTAATTGTTATATATATCACCTGGATTTATCATTACTAACTTGTGAGCCTGTTTCTTGAAGAACAAGAAACTGTTTGTAGCCAGAGATTCCCTGAATTGATAGCAATCTTGTTGAGATGCTCGGGGCATCAAGACAAAGAATTCTCATCGATTCCTCTCATTGAGCTTGTCTAGAAGCTCGGGGCATCATGACAGCTACTCAATATATCCCCTCGGAGTAAAGGAATCTCGAATTGTGGAAAATCTCTTTTATGCTTGTTGTTTGGGCACCTCTTGTTTTAATTACAAGATACCTAGGGGTTTGTAGGTGTCTTGTTCTTGATTGTTATGGTCTGCAGGAACCTCTCCTGACAAGTCCTTTGACATGAGTAAACTCTGTATGATATGATGTTTGTTAATATGAACTACTATCTAACATTAGAAACAATTGTTCTTTCTTGCTCTGGATTATCCACTTTGGTCTATACTCTTAATGTGTTTGTTATATGTTTGTTGCTCTTTTCCATGGCTGCCATTGTTATGTATATCACCAAGATTCAACAATAGTTTTCTTTACTTGTGAGCCAGTTTCTTGAAGAACAAGAAACTATTGGGGAAGGACATTCCAATAGCAGAGAATTTCCTTTTTTTTGTTGCACCTATGGTTGTTTTATTGATCTGAGTAATTTACAAGACACCTCAGTGGTTTGCTAGTGTCTTGTTCCTGATTGTCATGTTCTGCAATAATTTATCCTGGCAAGTCATTTGACATGACCAAACTCTGTATCGTATGCTCTGTTATATCATATGCGAACTACGTCCTAGCCTTTTGAAACAATTGTTTTCTCAATTATTTACTTTGGTCTATACTTGATCTGGCATCATGACAGACCTAACAAACTTCGAACATCAAAGAAATCATATTTAATAAGCATCTTAACCCAAAGCAGATCTACCACGCAATTCATAACCACAAGTATCAGAACCGAATCCATGGTTTGGTCCTTTACTCCTTTATAAGCCAGTAAAGATGCTTTTATGGGAATTGAAAATCAGGTGAAAAAGTGGAGTTTAAACTTTTATAAGAATTGAAAATCGCAAATACAAATCTTTGTCAACATTTCACAGCTTACAAATAAAATAGCTAATGAATCTAGGGGAAAAGGCCACTTTTACGTCGATGGACGAGAAACTTAAACAAACATGAGTGAAGTGTGTCAAACCAAAGATGAATATGCAATGTAATAAATGAGAGAGCTGTGAGCAAAGCAAGGCAAACGATAAGAATTAAGCTCCACTTAGGCTCCTGGTAGCGGATCAAGATCATTGTTGCAGTGAAGGCAAGAACCATGGAGATTATGGACACAAACAATGCTAGTAGCCCAAACATTAGCTTTGATGGTAAAGCCGTTCGAAAATCATCTTCCGCATATCGAGAAGTCAATATCGATAAGAAAAACACAATCGATGTCACCGATGAAAAGAGTGCAACTGAATCTGATAAGATAAAGATATCAAACCACAACTTCTTTCGAAAGTTAGGAAAGCCTATTGCTGCATCGTTTCCACCCGGTACAGTAAAGGCTGCTGCAAAGACCACAGTCGCTATCAGCGTTGCTACAAGCATACATGATGTCGCGGTTTCTTTCATCCATTTCTCTCCTTCTTTGCGTAAGTCTTTGTGTACTTTGGTAAAGATATCATGCGCTACCTCTCCCTCGCTGTTTTTAGCTTTAATATATGAACGAGGAACTATCTTTTTAACAGCCTAGGATGTGATAAGAAAGCTTGTAAGGATATATTAACACGGATAAAAAATGGAGAAGATCGCAAATACAATTGTATTTGCGATTTTCAATTGCAGGGTTATGCTTAGTGTACCTCGAACCAAAGGATCTCTCTTTGCATCTGAAGTGCTGCTCCTGATATAACATGTAGCCTATCTGGAGAAGGTAAACATGCCACAAGATGCAACATGTTATTATCTGACTTATCTTCTTTATACGCTGCTATTAGATCCTTAATTGTCCCTAGCTCATAGATTATATCGAAGATTCTTTCATGACGATTCAAAGCAGCAATGTGGAATAAGCTTCGACTTTTTTCATCAACTTTCCATATCAGGTCTGGATAAGACCGAATAAGAATAAGTAGAAACTCAACATTTCCTGATTCTGCAGCATCAAAAAGTAGTCTTGAAGGTGACCTCATTAAATCCGAAACCTTCTCCATTGGCAATTGCAAAACTGAGTTCCATAACTCCTCTACCAGCTGATGAGCTAGGGTTCGCATTTTGGCTCCATGAAAGAACCCCTTATAAACTAAAATGTTTTTTTTTTGGTTAGTCGTAATATAAGATATATTGGTTTCAACAGGATTCAGTGGATATAAAAGCATTTTTAAGTAATGTTGCCTTTTGGAATGACCTTATTAAGATCTCAAGTTCATATAAAATCTAAGACTACTTACTAGAATTTGCTAGTCTCTGAAACAAGTTTAGCTGTCTCCGGTGGGAAATTGCGGATGGCTTGCGAGCCATCAAGTGCAAGGCTGTTTCTCCAGTACCAATTCGAGAAATGGCTAGTTGTCTTTCCTGTTTCAGCATCCTCAGAGCTTCATCTGCGATAATGCTTCAGTGAGACCAACAAATGAAAATATAAGAAAAATAATAACAAGTTTTGATAAACCATATAAGTTCCGGCCTTTGACTAAAATAGACCAAGCCATGAGAAAATCACTCTTTCCAAATGGATATGAACCAGTGACTCAAGGACTACTAGATCAAGGCCCACTTGGTAATAACTAAAAGTTGGATATTTACCATAAATATCAGCTAATATGATTAACCGAAAGAGATTCATATATTCTGCATCACTTAGATCTTCGAACTTTGTTTTCCCGCGAAGGAATATGACCATTTCAGCATGACCAAACATAGCTGCCATATGGATTGGAGTCATTTCTCCACCGCCGCGAATCATGGGAAGCTCTCTATTCATGTTTATCAACATTTCAGCAATCTCGATAACTCCCGCCGCAGCAGCAAAACATAGGGCTGTGTTACCGTCCTTGTTTTTCATGGCCAAGTCTTCGGTGTTCATTTTTCCAAGTAGATTTCTCACAAACCCCTTGTGCTTTGCTGCAACTGCGACGTGAAGAACCGTCTCTGATCTACTTGTAATGTGCTCGCGGACAATATCATTTTGTTTATCAATTATAGCTTTGGCTGCTTTCCAGTCTCCTTTCAGAGCAGCTTGATACAGTGGAACGCCTATAGTCAGGTGCTTGACTCTTTCTTCATCTGGAGGGAGGAAAAACAAGAGAAACAAAGTAATCAAATAATAATCTATATATAATAGCAAACTCAAACAAATAAAAAAAAAATTGTTGATTCTTTAGGTTTATATATAGTGATTGTTTTTAAGAGTTGTGTCTTTTCATTTGAATTGTGAGTTTTCAATAAAAAAACTGTTTTATAGTTGTTTTGAAAAGTTACGTCTTTTCATTATGACTGTCTCGTCAAAAGTTGGGAATTCTTAGAATGTGAATTTTCGTTAAAAAAAAAACCTTTTTATGGTCTTTTCAAGAGACGTGTCTTTCAATATTTATATTGGTTAGTTGATAGTGATTGTTCTAAAGATTGTGTCTTTTCGTAAAAAAAACAATTGATAGTTTCTAAAGGTTACTTCTTCGCAATATGACCGTTTTGTCAAAAGTTGTGTATTTTCAATGTAACATTTTCAAAAATTAAGTCTTTTCTTCAAAAACTATTTGGTGGTTATTTTCAATAGTTGCGTCTTTTTATATCACCGTTTTGACAAGAGTTGCGTCTTGCCAGTATAACTGTTTTGTCAAGAGTTGTGTTTTTTCAAAATAATCGTTAATAGTTATTTATAAAGGTTAGGTCTTCTAGGTTTACATAGGTTAACATTAAAGACCAAATACGATGTTTATAAGTGATTTGGAAAAAAAAATTCCAATAACAAAAAGTTTCTCAGTTTTAGATTCATAGTAAATTATGTCTTATATTTCTAAAAAAAATTAAAAATATACAAAAAGTTTTTATTTTGAGTTTTTTTTTAATAAAAAAATTATATATTGATGATAACAATTACAAAAGAAGAATCCAAAAGGTTACAAAACTATAACCAATTTCCATTTTGATTTGTAAGGCGGAAAACTAATTTTTTCCAACGCCTAATTACTTTAATCATCTAATAATTATAGTTTTGAATATAAATTTAACGTGTTGTAGGAAACCAATACTCTTGATAGTATAATTTACTTAGTAATCTAATTTTACGGTTCTGATAATACATTTTAAAATTACAATCAATGCTATTTAATATTTCTTTGAGTTACACTAGTCTGATTTTTAATTAATTTAATTTAATTAAAATATTTAATTTACTTTATATTAACGATCATGTTTACTAATTGAAAAGTTACAATTTTAAAATGGTGACTTTTCATTAAAATAAAATAACTACTACTAATTAAAAAGTTACAATTCTTCATTTTCATTAAAATAACTACTTTCTACTATTATTATTATTAATTAGTGAGATAACATATTTAAGCATGTAAATTAATAAAATAACATGTGTAATTAGAAAATTAGGTAACTAACAAAGAGAAAACAAAATTTGACTAATTTGCCCATAATAAATTCAATTGAAGTTGTCAATTTTAATGCACAATTAATACAAAATATCATATAAATAGAGTAATTAAATTAGAAATTGACATACATAAAAGAAAAGCTCTTTAATTTACTCAAAGCTCTTTAATTTTCATAATAGTTGACTATTTTTTTAATATATAAATTATATAGTGAACTATATCACAATTGAGATATTACTCAAATAAATAGTGAACTATCTTACTTTTTAAATTCAGATATAAATAGTGAACTAAAATTGTGTAATAGTGAATTATTTGTGAATTTAACAAGTATAATTGATTGTTTGTGAAGAATTTTAACTATAAAAAGAACTATATGTTTATATATATTGTTAACTACTCAAGGATATCTAATTACATTTAAATATAGCTAACTACACATGAATATATAGCTAACTACATTTAGATAAAAGTTAACTATTCGTGAATATAACTAGTGTAGTTGACTATTTGTGGAAACATTAACTATATAATTAACTACACATTGATGCATAATTAACTATATTTAAAAGAACTATTGGTAACCATAACAAGTATAGTTGACTATTTTTGAATATATTTGTGTAAATAGTTAACTACATGTATAATTTTGACAAAAAAAGAAGAAGTTAACAACATGTACAGTTAACCACACGTATAAATGTAGAACTAATAGAATTGAAAAGTCTAAACAATTTTTGTATTGATTTTTTTTCCTTATATTGCATAAAAAGAGAATCTTATTCCTTTAATCAGTTCTCTTCGAACATGGGACAAAAAATAGTTTTTAAAGAAACAATGTAATAAGAGATGGGGTCGCACGAGGGAGATGCTAGGGTTTTGAGAGATGGGGATCATGATGCTTTGATGACTGATGTTGGGATGGGGAATAGGCCACCGGATAAACCGCCGGATAAGGGGGAGTCTTGGGTGAAGAAGGTAACAGGGAGCAATGGAGGAGGGATGCCGGTTCCGGAGGAGGTAGTAGATGAGATCTTTGTTTCCTCGAGATTGAGTGTGGAATTCCCGAATGGAGAAGATGGTGAACCAGTGATTACGATAGGAGAGGAGGTGTTGGAAGCCATGAATGGGCTATGGAAAAGGTGTATGGTTGTGAAGGTTTTAGGTCGCAAGATGCCGATTGCTGTGTTGAGTCGTAGGTTGAAAGAGATGTGGAAACCAACTGGATCGTTGGTCGTCATGGATCTGCCAAGGCAGTTCTTCATGTTGCGGTTTGAGAAGGAGGAAGAATACCTTGTAGCGTTGACGAGAGGTCTGTGGAAAGCGTTTGGAAGCTATCTCATGGTTAGAGCATGGTCTCCGGAATTTAACCCACTTAAAGATGAAATCGAAACGACTCCAGTTTGGGTGCGCATTGCAAACATACCGGTGAATTTTTATCACAAAGCTATATTGATGGGGATAGCTAAGGGGTTAGGAAGACCAATTAAAGTGGATAATACCACTCTACAATTTGAGAGAGCAAGATTTGCGTGAATCTGTGTCGAGGTGAATTTGAAGAAACCACTTAAAGGAACGGTGTTAGTGAATGGAGAACGTTACTATGTGGCTTACGAGGGATTAACACATATATGTGCGAAATGTGGCTTGTATGGTCATCTCGCTCAAAATTGTCCAAGAGAAGTGAAGGATAGGTCTAGTTTGCGTGTAACTCAATCACGGGTGGAGACGGAGAATATCAACCGAGTGTCTGAGGGAGATGAGGGATTCACCAAGGTTGGGTCGAGTAGAAGAAAAAGGTCGGATAATAAAAGAATAATGGTGAACGAAGGGGTGGTGGAGGCAATAGGAGGCGGTGGCAAGAACACGACTCCGGTGGTGAGTAATGAGGTTGAGAATCTGCCGCTATCAAACAGATTTGGAAATCTCGAGGGAGATATGGAAACATCAGAATTAAGGAAAGAAGGGACTGTGCAAGATGGAAATAAGGAGAAGTTACCGCAGATTGGCCAAGAAAATATGGTAAGTGTTCCAATTACGGAGAAGATGGAGAAATTAGTGTTCCGTGCAAAAGGGGGTAAAGGGAAGAGTGAATCTCGTGGTGGGGCCCGAGATATAATGAAAGAGAAGAAAGCTGGAAGTTATCAAATTATGGGTAATTCGGGTTCCAAGTCTTTGGGTGTTTATGGGCCAAAATCAAACAACTCTGCCCACTCGGGGAATTGTTTTTGGTCCGACAACACCAGTGACTGATCTATCGCTTACTGGTAAACGGATGAGGATAGAGACAAGTAGTGTTGGGAGACCAGGTGGGGTGTATATGAACGCTCAGGATGAGAGGAATGAGAATGCTCATGGGCCGAATAATGATTTGGGGATTGCTGGTGGCTCGTTACTGGATCTTGTTGAGAGTATTTCACCGGTGAAGAGTACGGTGAATGAAGAAAGGACGGTGGAGCAAGGGACACTCCAAGCTGCATAGCGGTTGTCCCCGGTTTTTTCAATAATTTCATATAATTTTATGATGAATTGCATTCTTTGGAATTGCCGGGGAGCAAATAAACCAAATTTTAGGAGATCAATATGTTATCTTTTGAAGAAGTTTCCAACGGATTTGTTGGCGGTGTTTGAGACACACGCAGGAGGAGATAGAGCAAGCCGGATTTGTAATGGGCTAGGATTCGAAAACTTGTTTAAGGTGGACGCGGTTGGCCAAAGTAGAGGTCTTTGGCTCCTTTGGAGGTCGGTAATTGGAGAAGTTGTGATAGTGGAGTCGTTGAATCAGTTCATTCACGCAAAAATTGTGAATGGGGAGGAGATTGTGAATTTTATTGCGGTTTATGATGCGCCAACGGCGGAGAGACGTAGTGGTCTTTGGGAACATTTGAGGACAGTGGTGAATGAGGCCGAAGGGCCGATTATGATGGGAGGAGACTTCAATACAATAGTGCGGTTAGATGAGAGGACGGGAGGCAATGGTCGCCTATCTTCTGATTCAATTGCTTTTGGTGAATGGATAAATGACATCTCATTAATCGACATGGGTTTTCAGGGGAACAAGTTTACTTGGAAGAGAGTGCGTGAGGAAAGGTTTTTCGTGGCAAAAAGGCTTGATCGTGTTTTCTGCTGTGCTCAGGCTCGGCTCAAGTGGCAAGAAGCAACAGTGAGGCATCTTCCCTTCTTAGCTTCAGACCATGCTCTTTTATATGTGCAGTTAGCCCCGGTTACGGAATTGAATCCGCAAAGACGACCTTTCCGGTTTGAGGCGGCCTGGTTAACTCATCCGGGTTTTCGCGATCTTCTTTTAACATCGTGGAGAGGTAATCTAAGTACTCTGAATGCTTTAAAGGAGCTTCAGATTCATCTGAAACGCTGGAATAAAGAAGTTTTTGGCTCGGTTCAGAAAAGGAAAGACGACCTGGTAAAAGAAATTAAGGACGTACAGGCTGCTTTAGAACAAGACCAGAGTGAGATATTATTTCGCAGAGAAGTTATATGGTTCTTGAACAAGAGGAAGTTATATGGTTCCAAAAGTCACGAGAAAAATATATTGTTCATGGGGATAGAAATACTTCTTTCTTTCACACGTCAACAATTATTCGCAAAAGGAATCGGGTTGATGCTTTGAAAGATGATATGGGTCACTGGATTTTGAATGCTCAGGAGTTAGAGACGCTAGCGATTGAATACTATACTCGACTTTACTCCCTTCAAGATGTGCCGCAAGAGGTAGCTCAGTTACCCCACTATGGTTTCGAGCAACTCTCAGCTCAGGATCAGACTCGGCTTCACACGGTGTTTACGGCAACAGAAGTAGAACAGGCTGTCCGGAGTATGGGACGGTTCAAATCACCAGGACCCGATGGGTACCAGTCGGTGTTTTATCAGCAAGGTTGGGATATTGTGGGAGTTTCGGTCACTGAATTTATTCTTGAATTCTTTCGGACAGGATTGTTACCTCAGGGCTCAAATGATGCGTTGGTTGTCCTCATTCCCAAAGTGGCGAAACCGGAGTGTATCACGCAATTCCGTCTGATCAGCTTGTGTAATGTTCTTTTTAAGATAATTACTAAAGCAATGATCAAGAGATTGAAGGAAGTGATGATCAAGTTGATAAGTCCGGCTCAAACAAGTTTCATTCTGGGTCGTCTAAGCACGGATAACATAGTTGTAGTGCAAGAAGCGATTCACTCGATGAAACGTAAAAAAGGGAAGAAAGGTCGGATGCTTTTAAAACTGGATTTGGAAAAAGCTTACGACCGGGTTAGATGGAATTTCTTGGCCGATACGCTTTTGGCAGCTGGTCTCTCGGATGTGTGGAGGAATTGGATCATGAAATGTGTCGAAGGTCCGAATATAAGCCTTTTATGGAATGGAGAAAAAACAGATGCGTTTAAACTGTGCAAAGGTCTTAGACAAGGTGATCCGTTGTCTCCTTATCTTTTCGTGTTGTGTATGGAAAGGTTATGTCACCTTATTGAGGATTTAGTGAGGAATAAGTCATGGAAACCTATCCGGTTATCTCGTGAAGGACCTTTGTTGTCGCATATTTTCTTTGCGGACGACCTTATTTTGTTTGCGGAAGCTTCTGTAGCCCAGGTGAGAGTAATTCGTGGGGTTCTAGAGAAGTTTTGTGGTGCGTAATGTAGCCCAAGATCTTCTTCTCGAGTAATGTTTCAAGGGAGTTATCAAGATCGATAAGTGATGCGAGTGGTATAAAAGCTACGAAGGAGTAGGGAAAGTATCTTGGGATGCCTCTTCTTCAAAAGAGAATTAATAAGGAGACGTTTGGTGAAATACTTGAAAGAGTTGCTTCAAGGCTAGCCGGTTGGAAAAGCAAAACTCTGAGCCTAGCGGGACGTTTAACTTTGACGAAAGCAGTGATATTGTCTATTCTGATACATACTATGAGCACTATCAAACTTCCACAGGCTAATTTAGATAGTTTGGACCGACTAGCAAGAGAGTTCATTTGGGGTAGCACGAGAGAGAAGAAGAAACAACACTTAGTGGCTTGGCAGCGAGTTTGTCAACCTAAAAGAGAAGGAGGACTTGGGATTCGATCATTTATGGAGATGAATAAAGCGCTTGTGGCGAAGATTGGGTGGCGTCTTATGAATGATCAAACGAGTCTTTGGGCGAAAGTGCTTAGAAGCAAGTATCAAGTTGGAGAAGTCTATGACCAATCTTGGACCGTGACAAAGGGTCATTGGTCGTCGGTTTGGCGGAGTGTTGGTATTGGAATACGAGAGGTGGTTATGAAAGGGTATAGGTGGATAATTGGTGAAGGGAGTATGATACACTTTTGGTCTGATGTGTGGCTTGAGGACGGTCCACTTATAGATGATTGTGTGGGAGTTATTCCCGAGGAATTAAAGGAGTTAACATTGAGAGACCTTTGGATCCCTGGTGCTGGTTGGGATATAAGACGTATTGAGCCTTTCCTTCCTGAGCATAAACGTTTGGAATTACTGGCTTTCATAGTAGATTATGGCTCAGGAACACGAGATTGCATTGCTTGAAAGGCACATCAGATGGTTCCTTCACGGTGACATCGGCGTATAATAGTTTGAAGAAGAATGGGACGTCAAGACCGAATATGGAGAATTTTTTTAATAGGGTATGGCGTGTGGTAGTCCCGGAGAGAGTGAAGATTTTCCTATGGATGGTGGTTCATCAGGTTTTAATGACGAACGCAGAACGGAAAGGACGTCATATTGCTGACATGGATGTTTGTGAGGTGTGTAAGGGAGGCGTTGAATCTATTCTTCATGTCTTGCGAGATTGTCCAGCTATGACAGGTATATGGCATCGGTTAGTCCCCTTACGACATAGGCGACGTTTCTTCTCACAATCTCTTTTTGAATGGGTTTATGAGAATCTCGGGAGAGGGGAGGAAACAGAAGATGGTTTTTGGTCTACTGTTTTTGGCATGGCAGTGTGGTGGGGCTGGAAATGGCGGTGTGGGAATGTGTTCGGTGAGAATGGACGTTGTCGAGACAGAGTTCGGTTTGTTCGTGATAAGGCTAAAGAGGTTCACTTAGCGAACAAGAAGCAGATTATTCCTATGCATAGAGGTACACAGGTGGAGTTGATGATCAAATGGGTGAAACCGATGCATTGGAGATGGAAACTTAATACAGATGGTGCTTCTCACGGGAATCCGGGATTAGCTACTGCAAGTGGTGTTATACGGGATGAGAATGGTGAGTGGAAAGGTGGTTTTGCTCTTAATGTTGGCATATGTTCGGCCCTGCTTGCAGAGTTGTGGGGAGCCTACTATGGGTTGGTTATGGCATGGGAGAGAGGCATTAGAGATATTGAGATGGAGGTGGATTCGGAGATGGTTGTTGAGTTTCTTAAGACAGGGGTTAATGCGACGCACCCGCTGTCATTCCTGGTACGATTGTGCCATGGCTTATTATCGAAAGACTGGATAGTCCGAGTGATTCACGTGTATAGGGAGGCTAACCTGTTAGCCGACGGGTTAGCGAACTATGCTTTTTCCTTACCATTAGGTTATCATGTTTTTGATTCAGTGCCTATTAGTGTTGATACGATTATGAGAGAGGACGTTGTTGGGACTGATATCCCTCGGCGGGTTCGAGTGTAATTGTCTTTTATTTTAGTTCTTAATATAATCGGGGAATTTTCCCCGGTGATTCACCAAAAAAAAAAACATTGTAATAAAGTATAAAATGAGTTATGAAATCACTTATCATAAATACAATAAGGGTATTTTTGGAATTATAACTTGGTCAAATGTTAGTTATTAAATTATAATTTATCGACTGTTAGATGTTTAATTATGATTACAAACACTAATATACATGCCAATTTTCCTTATTATTACTGTAAAACATTTACCACTCTCACATTTCAATGACAAATGGATAAACGATGTATACATGAAACTTACCATTCATCATTTATAAACATAATCGGACGAATTATTTACAACTAAAAATGTGTTATATACAAAAAATGATGATAAAAGCTCGAAAATTCCAATGTGTTTTCAATGATAAAGGTATTTTGATTTTAAAAATTTGTATACTACAACAGTTTTATTTTGTAGATTACGATTCAGATGGTTCAATGCTAAATATTTTATAGATTTTCTAATTGTGTTTGTGTTTATGTTTATAAATTTTTATGTATGATGTTCATCAACCTTAAGTAATTATGGTAAGAGCATAAAGTATTCTAGATAGAAATCTGATTTTTTTTTTGTTGGTAGTATTTTAAAAGTGAAACCAATGTAATACGTGTATTAGAATGATCTTGACTAGTCTTATAGATGGTTTTTTGATAATCATAAAAACAAAAAATAAAAGATGAACATGCATGAAGGAATAGATGCAGGAAAAAAAATTCAAACCTCCATTTCAAAATAAAGCCAAAACATATAAAAGATTCCGATTTATATTGTAAATAAATATATTAAGATAATCAACCATAGAATATTAGAGCCAATTAAATTGCTACAATGTTAATCAAGTAGTTCACGAAAACATTGAGAAATCAAGTAGACGACGAATGATATGTTTGTTATAATTTAGTTGTTACTTCCTTTTTCTTATCATTATAATAGAAAAAAATATCATAATAGAAGGGGTTAGTTATCTATTTCACCCTTACTAATGGCACTAAACATATTCCTCACCCCTTCCCTCCCCCAACGTTTTATTTCTCTATTTTACTACACAAACTTTATGAAGAGTTGAATAGTTCGTGTAGTTTTATGAAAAATTTATAAAGTTTATGTAGTAAAATGGAGAAGTAAAAATTCTGGAGAGAAATATGTTTAGTGCCATTAGTAAGGGGTGAAATAAGCAGTCAACCCATATAAAAGAGAAAAGAAATATATTTTTATCTTTTTCATATTCTAATATAGGAAAAGAAAAGTTATCGAGTAAAAAATCAATAGTTATAGGAAGTAGTTTCAACCAATTGTCTTCATATGAATGTTTATAACGATTTTAGATTCATTAGTTATTTTGAGGACACATAATCTTGTTATATGTGTGTTTTACATAATATTTTTGTTTCACCCAAATTCAATTTCTATAATTTCCTTATGATGTGAGAATGTTTGAAAACGATCTAGGCATAGCTTTTTGTTACATCAATCACCAGATCGTCCTAATTTCAACCTTCACCACAATTCATCCACATAAGACTCCACTGCTTGGACAAAATCGATTATTTCACGTAAAGGGCGGCGACAACAACAACCATCAAGATCTTGACTTAGCTTCTGGTGGTGGAGGATTAGGAACCTCCGTTGGACAAGTAAGAGGAGGCGTCACTGGTGCGTCTAATAAGATGGATGTACTTTGATATTTCAAATATATATATTTCGATGCTTCTTTTCGGATTTGTGTCCTTTCAAAAATAATCGTTATGTGGTTATTAGTATAATATATAGTCGGTTTAATTCTTGATAAAGTCATTTTATACTTAGTACAAAAGATCATGTTTTTTAGGGTAAGTGTTTCATAGTTTTTCCAGAAAAATCATTTGAATTGTTTTATTGTTATTTATATATTATAGGGTTGCGACTTTTTGATAAAATCGTTTTATGGTTATCTATAAAGGTTACGTCTTTTTTCGAACAACGCATTTTATAGTTATCAATACATCATCGATCGGTTATGTCTTCTCTAGAAAATTATTTTATTATTGTTTGGTAGATATAAGGATATTAAGAGTTGCTTTTTTCGATAAAACAACTTTATAGTTATTTCTTAGAGTCATGTTTTTTTTTAAACATTATTTATAGTTATTTGTATATTACAGCATCACATCCTTTTTAAAAAAAGCTTTATTGTTATTGCTAAGAGTCTTGTATTTACAAAAAAAACTGTTTGATAGTTATGAATATATTATAGGTTGTGTCTTTTCGAGAAATCTTTTTTAAGACCAATTTATAGTTATCTTTATATCAAAAACTCCGCTTTATGGTTGTTATTAAAACATGGGTCACATCTTTTTTGAAAAATCCGTTATATGGTTATTAATGCATACTAGGGTTCTATTTGTTTCTTCAATATAACCATTGTTATATGGTTATTGATACTATAGGATTGAGTTTTTTTTCTTCTTAATTTTTTTTTTGTTACGTTTACTTCTATTTCAAAATATTTTATATTTTCTTTAACATATACTACTAAATTTTATTGGTCTTTTTATCTGACTTTATATATTGTTTAATTTTTCTTTATCACATAGGTTTCATAACTTCGGTTTGGATTGTCACGATTTAAGAATTGATAGTATTCATGTTTTAAAATTTGTTAGAGATGATTGTATACTTGCATGTGTCTCAAAAATAAATTGGATCTTTAGTTGTGTTCGTAAAAAATTATAGTCCAAATGTTTTTTTGCCCCCACGATTTCGCGGGGGTTCGAGTCCAATAAATAATAATATAAAGAATAAAAATAATAATTGTAATTGAATTATCATTCAAGAAAGACTACCATCATATGAAAGTTGAGCATCAGGCAGTGGACTAGGATCTTGATTACGGGAGAACCTACTTGGCCCTCCAATAACTACTATTGTATCTTCTTGGTGTTTCCCTTTGTCCAATATTTTGATAGTTTTAGATAGAGATCCAACTGGTGCAGCTTCACTCTGAGTTTTAATCTCCAGATTGCTCATATTCCTTAATCTGAGAAGGGTTTCCTAGCAATATTAACAACGACACATAATATATTTTTACTTATAACACATAAAAGATTATGAAACACCTTACCTTCAATATTTTTGTAGTTGGGTAAAATAATGAACAACTACGTACTACACAGAGAATGTCGTCGAAGCAGATCAATTGTGGTGCCATTTCCATTGACAATCATTATGCTTATAAGCAACTCGTTTAGTAAAAAGAATTGAGTACGGGACATGATGGAAAGTTCGTGAATCAATTTCTAATTACAAACTGATCTAAGAAAATATTAATGATGGTAATCATACATTATATATATTGTAAAGTTTTGATGTAGCGCATCAACTACTGCTAGAGAACTCTATTTTATCTATTTTATATACTAGCTTAGTGTTATAAATCATAGTGGATTGTCATAACTAGTTCTGGTCCGTTTACGGCC
Source organism: Draba incana (assembly GCA_963576765.1). NCBI lineage: Eukaryota > Viridiplantae > Streptophyta > Magnoliopsida > Brassicales > Brassicaceae > Draba > Draba incana. Next base: position 33,819,033 of record OY755212.1, on the reverse strand, counting down.
CATTAACACTTAGTCTTTAGGCCGGTTTAATGAATCCTAGTTGAATTAGGATTTTCCTTTTATGTACTTTCCTTTTCCCATTAGGAAAAGGAATTTTCCTTTTCTCTCTTGTAATAATCCTATATAAAGGATCTTATGATTAATGAATAAATACAATCTTCCCCATTCGTTCTCTTGATTCACAACACGTTATCAGCACGAGTTGCTCCCTAAACCCTAAAAACACAAAAAACGCGATTACTGTTCATCGTACTATTCATCGTACTGTTCATCGCGTACTGTTCATCGCGCACTATTCATCGCGCACTGTTCATCGACGATTACTGTTCATCGACAATTACTGTTTATCGACGATTACTGTTCATCCGGCGTTACTGTTCAAATCATAGTTCATACAGCCTTTAAGGTTACGGCGAACTAGAAGAAAGTTCATACAGCCTATCAACGGTTACGGCGAACTAGAAGACTCACGGAGGTTAAGATAAACAATAAGAAACCCTAATCTAAAGAACCTAGATTCATGATAATCTTAGAAACCCTAATCTAAATCATGCTTGTTATTGTTATTGCTTGCTTGATTGTGTTTATTGATTCATGATTCGTAATCACTTGAAACCCTAACTTGAAACCCTAACCTAATTCAATTAAAATCCAAACCGATTGCATGATCTGTACCCGTGTCGATCGACACTAGTTTTATGTCGATCGACACGTAAACTTCTGCCTGAATTTGTTGTTTGAATTAAACTGTGTCGATCGACACAAATCACCCGTCGATCGACAGTAAACACTCTGTCCAAATTTGGTTGCATATTTATTTGAACTCGTTTGTTTGTTTGCTTGTTTGGATTGATTCGTTTATTGATAAACATGAAACTGAAACTGATTGCATCATATAGACATAACATGCTTGATTAAAATCCGGTCATATCATCATACGGTTTAGAATTTGAATACTAGGCTTGCATCATGAGCATATAAAAACATTATGTTAGGTTGTTAAACATAAAAATCTGGTTTCATAAGCATCATGCATCCGTACCCGTTTATATAAGCACCCATGACCTATTTTGCATCATATGCATAAACTTTAAAATCTTATAGTTCTTAGAGAATAGGATGAATGTTTTCAGATGTCGAAAATCAACAATTTGGATTATGCTGCCCTCAATCTCTCTGGAGACAATTACTTACAGTGGGCGTTGGATACTAAGATAAATCTAAAGTCTAAAGGACTTGGCGAATGTATCATTGAGGATAATAATGAGAATGAAAGGAATCGATACAGAACGATATCGATCATTCGTCATCATCTTGTTGAGGGTCTCAAGGATCAATACCTAACCATTGAGAACCCTTTGGACCTTTGGAAAGAATTAAAGATAAGATATGACCACCATAGAACGGTGTTGTTACCAAAGGCCAATTATGATTGGAGGAATCTCAGGTTCCAGGACTTCAAGTCCGTGGAAGAATATAACTCGGCTATGTTCAGAATAGTTTCTCAATTGAGACTATGTGGTGAGAAGGTAACTGAGAAAGACATGTTGGAAAAGACCTTCTCCACCTTTCACACTAATAACGTGTTGCTTCAACAGCAATACCGTGAAAGAGGTTTTGAGACATACTCAAAGCTTATAGCATGTCTATTACTAGCCGAGGAGAATAATACACTGCTAATGAGAAACAGTGAGATGAGACCTCCTGGATCAGCCCCACTTCCTGAAGCGAATGTGGCCACAGATGAAAAGAAAGAAATTAACCACGTCCAAAGAGATTATAGACATCGTGGTCGTGGACGTGGGGGTAGATGGCAAGGACGTGGCCGTGGCCATTTTAATCCATACGGCCGAGGTCAGGGCCGAGGCCACGGATTCCATAACGATCATTCTAACCGCGGGCGAGGACGAGGACGCGGATACCGAACTGACTATGATCGTAATAACCGTGGTATTACTTCTCAACCACGAGAATCAAACCCAAAATCAGTTTGCCATCGATGTGGAATGAGTAATCATTGGGCTAAGACATGTAGGACTCCCAAGCATCTGGTTGAACTCTATCAAGAGAGCCTTAAAGGGAAGAATCCAGAAACTCATATGATCCAGCATGATAATGAAGGAGATTTCGATCATGAGCAAGATGACTTGATGAATTTTGAAACCTCAGATATACTTAAGTGATTGATTTTGATTTTCTGTTTTGGTGTTTTGTGTTTTGCTTGTTTTACGTTTTACACTTTATACTTTGGTTTTGTGTTATTGCTTTCTATTAAACTTTATGGAATGAAAGAGTGTTATTTAAAAGTATCTATTGTTATCTCTTTTGAAGTATGAACGATATGGATGTGTTCATTGTGGATAGTGGATCAAGCCACTCGATATTAAGAGATAAGAGATACTTCATTGATCTTACACTTAAAAAGGCAAATGTAACCACAATTGCGGGTATAGCAAATTTAATTGAAGGCCACGGTCAAGCCCATATTTTATTACCTAAGGGCACGCATCTAGAAATTTCTAATGCGTTATATTCACCTAGTTCAAAGAGAAGTCTATTGAGCTTTAAAGACATTCGAATGAATGGTCTTCATGTTGAAACTAAGGACGAGAATAACAAAGAATTCCTTCAAATCTTTGAAACCGTCCATGGCTATAAGAAAGTCCTAGAGACTATACCTGCCATTTCTGTGGGCCTTTATTGTGCTAAGATCGGAATGATAGAAGCAAATGCTATGGTAAACAAAGAGTTTACTGAGAATTTCACTTTTTGGCATAACCGGCTTGGCCATCCCGGTGCTAACATGATGCGAAAGATATTAGCAAGTACTAATGGGCACACCTTGAAAGAAAGGAGAGTTATCCCAAAGAATCTCACGTGTGAAGCATGTTCACTAGGGAAACTCATTACTAGGCCATCACCAATCAAAGTAACTAAGGAAACGATAAATTTTCTGGAAAGAATTCAAGGAGACATATGCGGACCAATACACCCACCTTGTGGGACGTTTAGATATTTTATGGTCCTTATTGATGCATCCACGAGATGGTCACATGTCTGCCTATTATCAACTAGAAATGTGGCATTTGCAAGATTGCTTGCCCAGCTCATACGTTTAAGAGCACACTTTCCAGATTTTCCTTTAAAGACTATACGTCTTGACAATGCTGGTGAATTTACGTCCCAAGTGTTTAACGATTATTGTATGTCCATGGGGGTAAGTGTTGAATATTCTGTGGCACATGTACATACACAAAACGGTTTGGCTGAATCGTTTATTAAACGCATACAGTTGATTGCTAGACCGTTGCTAATGAGATCAAAACTCCCGGTCTCAGCTTGGGGACATGCAGTTTTACATGCAGCAGAGCTAATTCGTATCAGGCCATCTAGTGAACATAAATATTCCCCATCACAGTTAATAACGGGTCAAGAGCCAGACATATCCCATCTTAAAACATTCGGATGTTCCGTTTATGTGCCTATTGCACCACCACAGAGAACAAAGATGGGACCTCAAAGGAGGATGGGGATATATGTTGGATATGATTCTCCTACTATCATTAAGTACCTTGAGCCAACCACGGGTGATTTGTTTAAGGCCAGGTACGCAGATTGTCATTTTGACGAATCTGTCTATCCAACATTAGGAGGAGATAACAGACTGGTAAAGGAAATTATATGGAATCAAACGTCCTTAAAATGGCAAGATCCTCGGACTCAAGAATGTGAATTAGAAGTCCAAAAGATTATACATTTACAAAAGCTAGCTAATCAATTGCCAGATTCCTTTGCTGACCCGAAAAGAGTAACTAAGTCTTACATACCAGCTGTTAATGCACCGATTAGAATTGATGTTCAAGAGGGACACAATCAAGTTGCTACAGAATCTAAACCACACTCAAAACGTGGCCGGCCAATAGGTTCCAAAGATAAGAATCCTAGGAAAAGAAAGAAAGGTGCTGAAATCGTGGTTGAGGAATCTGATGGAACCCCAGACATAACTGAACCGATAGTTCCAAGCAATGAGACTCGGGACGCCGAGTTTCATGGTTCTGACGTTCCTGAAAATAATGAGATCTCAATGAATTATGTTATGTCTGGAATACAATGGAATAGAAAGTGTGTGGAAATCGATGATATATTTGCTTTTAAGGTAGCACTTGAACTTATGGAGGATCTAGAACCCACGTCGATATATGAGTGCACTCAGAGTGAAAATTGGACTAAATGGAAAGAAGCTATAAACGTGGAGTTGAATTCTTTAAGGAAAAGGGATGTCTTTGGTCCAATAATTCGGACACCCTATGAGATTAAACCAGTTGGACATAAATGGGTCTTTGTGAGGAAAAGAAATGAACATGGTGAAATCGTGAGATATAAAGCACGGCTTGTTGCACAAGGATTCTCACAGAGACCAGGAATAGATTATGAGGAGACATACTCCCCTGTGGTGGATGCTACAACTTTTAGATTTTTGATAAGTCTGGCTATAAGAGAAAAGTTGGATATGCGGTTAATGGACGTTGTAACTGCATACTTATATGGTCCACTGGATAATGAGATTTATATGAGATTACCAGAGGGTATTGAGCTCAAAGATAAGAAAGGTTCTCGAGAACAACACTGCATAAGGCTGAACAAATCCCTTTATGGACTGAAGCAAAGTGGGCGTATGTGGTACAATAGATTGAGTGAGTACTTAGTCAAAGAAGGCTATAAGAATGATCCCATCAGTCCATGTATTTTTATAAAAAAGTTTGCAAACAAAGGGTTTGTTATCATAGCAGTTTACGTGGATGATTTGAACATCCTTGGAACCCCTGGTGAAATCGTCCAAACAGTTGAATGCCTCAAGAAAGAATTTGAGATGAAAGACCTAGGCAAAACTAAGTTCTGTTTGGGATTGCAACTTGAGTACATAAATGATGGAATCCTTGTGCATCAAATGGCATATACTGAAAAGGTACTCAAGCGTTTTAATATGGATCAATGTCACCCATTGTCCAGCCCAATGGTGGTGAGATCTCTTGATCTAGAAAAGGATCCGTTTGGTCCTAAGAGAGACTCTGAAGAAGTCCTTGGTCCCGAAGTGCCATATCTCAGTGCCATAGGAGCTTTAATGTATCTGGCAAGCCACACTAGGCCAGATATATGTTTTGCCGTGAATTTATTATCAAGATTTAGCTCATGTTCGACCCAAAGGCACTGGGACGGGATAAAACATATTCTTCGTTACCTACAAGGAACGAAAGACTTGGGTCTATTTTATACTAACCAATCTAAGGACGGTTTAGTTGGTTTTGCTGATGCAGGTTATCTTTCAGATCCTCATAATGCACGGTCCCAGACAGGTTATGTGTTTACTCATGGAGGAACTGCAATATCTTGGCGGTCAATGAAGCAGGCCATTGCAGCTACATCTTCTAATCATTCAGAGATATTGGCAATTCATGAGGCTAGTCGTGAGTGTGTTTGGTTAAGGCTGATGACCCAGCACATAAGAGTGGATTGTGGAATGGCCGAAGGTAAGCAGGAATCGACGGTCTTGTTCGAGGACAATGCAACGTGTATAGCTCAACTTAAGGATGGATACATCAAAGGTGATAGGACGAAGCACATTCTGCCAAAATTCTTCTTCACATCCGATCTACAGAAAGATGGAGAAATTCAAGTGCAGCAAGTACGATCAAGTGAGAATTCAGCAGACCTATTCACCAAGTCACTTCCAACCTCAACGTTCAAGAAACTTACTTATCAGATTGGAATGCGTCGTTTGAAAGACTTGCAGTGAGGTTCAGAACAGGGGGAGTAATACGTGTTGTACTCTTTTTCCTTCACCACGGTTTTGTCCCAAAATGGGTTTTACTTGGTAAGGTTTTAATGAGGCAACATCCAAAGCGTATTACAAGCCCATTAGAGTTATGACATCCAAGGGGGAGTGTTATAAATCATAGTGGATTGTCATAACTAGTTCTGGTCCGTTTATGGCCCATTAACACTTAGTCTTTAGGCCGGTTTAATGAATCCTAGTTGAATTAGGATTTTCCTTTTATGTACTTTCCTTTTCCCATTAGGAAAAGGAATTTTCGTTTTCTCTCTTGTAATAATCCTATATAAAGGATCTTATGATTAATGAATAAATACAATCTTCCCCATTCGTTCTCTTGATTCACAACACTTAGTAGCTAGATTAGTCAGGTTGGCGTTTGTATTATCTCGACTTCAACTTCACCTCTCCGCGTATGTAAAATAGATAAAATTGCTTTCTATATGTGAGACCTGTAAAAAAACAAAATATATAAAATAGTATATATATGCTAGATGTACACCCACAAACTAGCTTAAACTTTCGTATTTAAAATATTTTTTGTTGTATGTGTTTGTGTCTGATTTCAGTCGTGCGAAAGTATGGTAATCTATATAAAATCAATCAAAATTACTTTGAAACGTCAAGTTCAGTCTCTACTAGTACCCATAACATTCTCCCGAGTATGGGCCTGATTAGTACGGTTCATAATAGAGCGGTAGAAGTAAGCCATGTATGTTCTATATGTATTTTTTCCAGTCACACATTAATTAAAATAGTTGGATCTTCTGATTTGTGAATGGGTTTTCAATTTTGTAGAGAATGATGGAATGGATGGTTGTGTGGAATTCAAATGGAAAACCGTTGGAGAATGTAGACGAGTAAGTTCGGTTTGTCACTCAAATTAGGCCAATCATGAGATTTCGATTTGTTACTTCATTTAGTCTTAACAATGTGAATTTGTATGTACAGGGAGAGATATGTTTCACAAACGTATGGAAATGTTAGCAGTGATCCACATGATGGCTCCTTTGGCATTGACTGAAGCTAACTCTCTCATAATTCCAAAGGATTCCTCTGTTTCAAGCAATGGCGTTCGCGTAGTCTCCACTGGTTTGGCCTCTTCTTCAAAACTTCTATTTTGCTGTGTTTACAAAGCCTAAAACTATTGTCACATTCAAACAGATCAAAGGAGAGATGCGGTTGATTTGTTGCTCAAGGCATCTGGATACTTGAGTTTTGCATCAAAGAAATTCTTGCTCACTTCCCTTATGATATAAAGTATGAAACAACAAACAGATTCAATCTTTGAATCAGACTTGAGATAAATGTGTACTTATATATATAGTTGTACAATTTTGCATGATTAAATTGTGAGCAAGTCATCTATTTCTCCCACGTTTAAGACCAATCTTCATCTTCTTGCTAGGAAAGTCATATGTTTTTGCTCTAATCTCTCTGTTATCATTTCAGGCATACCATGATATATTTTGGTTTTCAGATTAGGGTTTCAAAAGATAAAAACAAAATTCAAAATAAGAATTATTTATTTTTAAAAATCCCTAATTCTGTTCTATCATTGGACGAGGAAAAAAATTAAAATCTTCTTATAGGGTTCTTAGTTGGCAATAAGTAGATCGACTCATGTCTTTTATATATTAGTTCAAATCTTTTTTCATTTTTGATGTAGGATATATTATTCACATGTCTCCTCGAAATATTTATCCGTCTACCCATTAGCCTTGACAATATCCTATTATATGATCAATTTCTAGTTAGGTCAACTGGACTTCTTGTGATGGATCAAATCGACGGATGGGGAAGAGTCTTTGGGCTCTAATACCATATTAAATTTTATGGACTTCGAATTAAAATTCATTAACAATGAGTGGATTAACTCATGTGTCTTATTCCTTTTGTTTCACTTTATATGTTTTTTAAAGTATTTTGTACACATATCAAAAAATCATTTAATTTTTTTTTCCTAAATAAAACACTATCATCAATTCTGAAAAGATTCAACTAATAAAAAAACAATTTACAGAATTCAAACAGTCAACAACAACAAAAATATAATTAATTTCATATAGAAACTTGGAAACAATACTTAAAATGAAACAAAAAAATTCTCTCAAAACCTTACTTAAAATAAAACGGAGGGATTATATATTAGTAAATCCCTTCTCACTTTTGATATGAAATATATTCTTCACAAGCATGCTCATGGCTAGTACTAGAATGTCAGCTTGGCTTGATTTAACCATTAAGCTAAAGAAACTTTTCAGATTTGAGGCCGATTTGTCATAAAAAATATGAGGATCGATATGAGGGCCGCAAGCATAGGCTTTGCCCTCTTGCCCTCAGGGCCGGCCCTGCTTGCGACAAAGAAGATAGTAAAGGTACCTTAAAAGTCCAACCAATTTGGGAATTTTCTACACGGATTGAGAAAGAAATTTAAAACTCATGGCGTTTACCGAGAGTGATTATGCTGTGACTTGAACGATGGAAGAAACACATGATCTGGTTTTGTGTTTATGATGGCATTTGGAGCTGTTTATTAGGCGTCAATAAACAAGCAGTAATTACTTTCTCCAGTCCTCAAATGGGGTTTATCTATCTCCATGGTGTGTTAAGGGGGTTTTATTTGATCACAAAAATAACTATAAAACGGTTATTTTATTTGGAGCTCTTGACAAAACAGTCATAATAAAAAATGTAAAATTTTCAAAACAACTATTATACGGTTATTTTAACAAAAATTAGCAACCCAAATAAAAAAACACAACCCTTAAAACAACTACTATATATAAACCGAAAGAACCAACAAAAAAATATTTATTTGTTTAGCTATTATATATATAAATTAATACAAAATATGAAACTAAATTATATAACTGAATATATCTAAAACTTAATTTGATATGTTAAAATATTAATGAAATTTCAACATGATTATTTTAAATTAGTAATATTTAATATATTAATACTATATTAATGGGAAACTCAGTGAGTATTTCATCAATGAAATATTATTCAGTAGTAAAGTTCTCAATTTAAAATAAATTAAATATATTAGTATTGTATTGCTAAGATACTTATATGGTATCTCACCAATGAAGTATAATATTCGAAGGGCAAAATTGTTGTAACGGCACTTTGTGAATATGTACATGGAAATATAACGCGCGTGGATGGGTAAGCACCAGGCTCGGAAGCAGCTATGTACACATATACACATATACGTATACACTGAAAACATATGTACTCATATACACATACACATACACGTAAAATATATGTATATACACATATACACGTACACATATGAACCAGATGTACACACATACATAGATATAAAACACATGTACACATATATACATACACATACACATAGAATATATGTACACACATTTGCATACATGTACACATATATACATACACGTACACACTGAAAATATATGTACACATACACACATATACGTACACATATAAAACATATATACATACATCATAGCTATAAAAATATGTACACGTACATGATATATCATGGTTTTTACCCAGTTTTATACCATGATATATGTCCGTTTTATCGAGTCTTATGGTGTTTTCTAGTGTTTAGTGTTTTATATTAGGTACAAGGATGAATTGGACTCAATTGGTGTTTACTGGAGCAATTTGGAGCTTAACGGAATGAGCAGTCAAAGTGGCAAGTTCGGATTGAAGAATTTAGATCAGTGTCGAGCGACGAGGTTGTTGATGTCGCTCGACACCAACATTTATCAAGTGTCGATCGACATACTTAATCGTGTCGATCGACACAACCATCGGACCAACCCAGATTCCAAGTTTTAGAAGATTTTCTTTTCGCGCCAAAAAGCCCAGATGTTTGCAATTGGGCCCATGACGTTTTTGTATTCTATAAATACTTATTTTCAGCCATTGTTTAGGCTATGCTTTACTTTCTAAGAGATTTTAATAAAAAGGGTTTTATCTTACATTACTATGTCTGAGTAATTCCCTTGTTAGGTTTTAGGGTTTTTCAAAGGTTGAATGAAGAGTTGTAGAGTCTAATTACTATTGGGATTTGCATTCATATTTATTTGTATTCTTCACCTTGATTGCTTTGAATTCTGATTTAGCACTGAATTGGATATCTTAGGTTGTTTAGTAGATGCGACAGCATTATTGAATAACTAGAACTGAATCATAGGTGAGCAGAGATTCGATTCGCAACGAGAGTTGGCTTTGGATCTCTGTGAACAATCGAACCCGAATATAATTGCTTGTTTAAATCAATCTGATTTCGCAACGACAGTTGGTTGTCTAGGGTTTAAGCATAGATAGTATTTGCAACGACAGTTGATTTACTTTAAAACAGTGTTTCGAGTTCAAGAATTGTGCATCATAACTTATCCCAAAAGTGATTTTATTCTGCTACTTGGATTTCTTCCTGCGAATTCCGTAAAGCTTAGCGTTTTCCTCTTATTGTTTTAAAAGCTTTACAATCATCCTGATTTACTTTTCTGCAATCGTTTTTACCTACATCTTTCTGCTTAGCATAATCTAAAAGACTAAATCTATTGTGCAATTTGATTCCCTGAGGATTCGATACCCTAAGTACTACAATCGATCTCTTAATTTGAGAGAGTAGGACAAAGGGAAATTTGACCGTATCAGTACACATATACACGTACACGTAAAACGTAGGTAGACACTGACATATACACATTACATATACACGTACACATATAATATATATGTACACACATACACATGCACGTACATATATAAAACATATATACACACATATACACATACACATAGAATATATGTACACACATTGGCATACATGTACACATATACATACACGTACACACCAAAAACATATGTACACACATACACATACACATACATATACATACACATATAAAACATATGTACACACATTATAGGTATAAAAATATGTACACATACACATACACGTACACTTAAAACATATGTTGACAACATATACACGTACACATATAATATATATGTATGTACACACATACACATGCACGTACACATATAAACCATATATACATATATATATACATATACACATATACATGTACCCATTTCTAGAACCATCGCGTACATGCAGAAACGGCTGAGACTGCCCGTCACAGAGGCGCGTGAGGGGCAAAATGGTCAATTTGTCCATGAAAGTGTCAAGCCCAACAAGAAAATACATAAGTGTTAGAAAAGCATAAGGTTTTGGGAAAGGTGTTAATTGGGCTTATTATTTCATATTTGAATTGAAAAATGACGGAATAAACTTTATAATTTTTAAAATTTTGAGAGGTCAAAGCTGAAAGAAAAACATACACTTTTCATGTGTATACCACTTGTAACCCATGTTCGAAAACGCGGCCGCCGAGACCGCCTGGTCGGCGGTTAAATGTTTGGTGGCTTCTGGCCGTGGCGAATACGCACTAATCCATAAAAAGGCCGAAATTTGAATGAAAATCATTTTTTCTTGATTTTATGTGGAAAAATGATTTTTAACGATAGATTTGCTATGATTTCGTAAAAATCAAGTGAAACAGAGGTCTAAAACGATGATTGACAAAGGAGAAACCAGCAACGGCCATTGCTAGGGTTCTGGAAATTCGTAGGTTTCATGGGGAAAATGATGACGAAATGACCATTATACCCTTAAATTAATAAAAACTGAAGAAAATGAAGCAAAATAAGAGTCATGTGAATCGAACCCACGGTAGGAATGGCCCATGATTCCTATTGTTACTTTACCACCTCAAATATATATTACAATATTGATAATTTAATTATTAATTAAATAAAATCTAATTTAAACCCTTTAAACTAGACCTCGAGTAATCTCCGATTTTCAGACTATGCGCTAGGTCTGGGCCCGAGCGCCCGATTAGCGCCTAACGAAATCTCTTGAACATTGTTTGTAGCGCATAGATGGTGAACAATTATGTCATATCTGAATGTAAGTGTCACACTACAAGAAATCTGATAGAAGACGTCGATAAATTAAAGTCATTTACACAAGTGACATAATTTTTTTTGAAAGAACGGGATTTGACGTCAGTTTTTTTAACCGACCGAAAACTTTGATTGTTTATCGTATGGAATGTTAATGTTACTGATGATTAATTAGTAGACTAAATAAAGGCCCAATAACAAAACGAAAGCCCATTCGTTTTTTTCTGTCTTTCGTATATCGAAACCTTTTTCCGATATTTCAAGTCTATGCTTCATTTGCCAAATCGATTTGTTCATCTTCGTCGTAGTTTGGATTTCTGATTACTCTGACTAGAATCTCGAATCTCGAATTTCGTTGCAGTTTCATCGCTTTAGAATTTCGTTGCAGTTTTGATTTCACTGAAATCAATCTGTGATTTGTTTTCTTCGCTCTCGAGTTTCACCATTTGGAGTTCCATTGCTCTTCAGCATCTTCTTCGCCTTCGTGAGTTTCCTCTACCATGTATTATGTCGCATCTTCGTTTATATCTGGAATTTCTTAGTTTCTGAAGATGGTTGGCAATTTAGGGTTTATACGGAATTGAAGTTGAGTTTCCTGCGATTACGTCAAAATTTGATTTCCATCTGATTTCATGCCTTACTAGTTCAATTGATGATGTGCATGTAGAGAAATTGAAATACCTTTACATGAGTAAGATTTATGTTAGTCATGGTTTTGTTAATCCTATGTGAAACTTCCGATTTGGTTTCTCTAGTTTTCATATGCCGATTCTGGAATTACAGTTTTTAAGTAACTTGTTAATTTCGATTGTATTCCTTTTATGATTTTGATTTTGAGAGTATTGAAAAAAAATATACCTATTGTATCGTTTGAATCTAGTTTCTTGGATGAAACAAAAGCAAACTAAAGATACTACATACACTTGGAAAAAAGAGTTGGGCAAGAAAATTTTATGAAATTGTAAGTTTAGTTATAATTTCACTCTCATGTACTTAACTAAAATAGTAATGACTCCTCTTTTGGTGTCATTCCTTATATATGTATGTGATTAATGTGTTGGAGGATTTATGTTAACTATATGTACACATTTTTCATCTAGAAGAGATTGGTACATAACCGAGTCGGGCTGAGCTTTTTATTGCATCACGCACAAGATCAGATGGAAGTTTTGTTTTCAATGAAGCAAAGTTTGTGCAGTTAGTTATTTGTTTCTATCCTTGAATTACTTTGAAATATTATTTGTCTAAATCTTCTTACATGGTAGTCATTAAATCTGTAGGAGAAGCTTACACAAATCATAAATCAGAATATTCAAAATGAAGCCTCAACTAATAAGCATGGTTCAAGGGATGCATTTGAACAAGTATTTGGTCCCAAACATTCTGAAATAGTTCGTTGTGTAGGACGTGGACTGACACCTTCCAAATACTCTTAAGAGATTGGAATCGCAAAGATCAAGTAATGCTGAGACTGTTAAGATTAAGTCTTACGTGAAAAGACTTGAATTTTAAACTTGATATAATGGCTTCTGCTCTTCAGACTTTGATTTTAAAGAATCAACTCCAAGTAAGTACACATTTTCTTATGTTCAGTAAATTAATTAGTAAAATAATTTGTTTGTAGATAACACAAACTGATCACTTCTATATAGGGAAGCACATAATTTAATAACCACTTTCATCAAACATCCGACAACTCTAGTGCTCAGGTAACATCAATTGTCAATATATGCTTGACCAAATACCTTGATCTGGATTTCGATAAAGAATGGTATGTTTATCAAATGCTTAACTATATAGTTACTTTCTGTATAGTTACTTTATGGTTTCTTTGATTCTTTCATCATTCTTTTAAGTAGAATACTTAAGGTTATTTCATACGATAGGAAAGCAGAATAGTTAAGGTTAATTTGTATTCTTTTAGGTAGATTAGTTGCTTATTGAGGCTTAATATAGTTTGGCATCTTTTAATGCCTTATATATGAAGTGCAATTATTATGACTCTTTAAAGCTCTATCTTCAAATACAAATATGGAACTGAGTTTCTATGATACTTGTTTGTGCCAGCTTTCTATTCTCATTGATAGAAAGTCAATTGAACCACATTCTCTTAAAAGTTAAAACAGAGCATCATCTAATGAGTCTATTCCAAAGTATAGCATTTGCACAAGTGTTTGTTCCTTGAAAATAATTGTCTGATTGTGATTTGTGATAATATGTTCTTCATCAGTTAAATACTTATATAATTTATATCTTATTTCAGGTTAGTTACAACTTACAGAGAAGGTGGTTTGGCCTTTGAAGACTTCTACTGTATAGCAAGAAACAGATTAGTGATATAAAAGGCGAATTATTTCACTAATATTGTTTACATTTTGGAAAATAGCTTTTTTGTATGGGAAAACATATTATTATTTTTTAGTGGAATGATTACAGTATATGGAATCGGCTCTCTAAAATTTTAGTTAAATCACATTTTATTGATTTTTATTATATTAAATAGATAATAATTACTCTATCCGTTAGTTTTTAAGTGATGTTTTAGGAGTTATTTTTTGTTCACAATTACCAATGCACAATTAATTGATTTTTTAGTGTTTTTGACTCTTTAAATTCTGCAGATTGAATTTTTATTAGTTAAATTTCAAAAACACAAGATAAATTTAACGATTTCTTAATCGGAGTGTAGAGAAACCTTAAACATCATATCAAAATTTAATGAATTGGAAAGAATGTGCATGTGCATACGAACGAAGCTTAAGTTTTAGGACATGTGCATTGGAGACACTTTGGGGTCTAATGTGGTGTTCTTATAATATAAAATTATTAAAATGGTTGTAAAAGGAAGAAAGAGAGTGTTTTTGTGGGGTATATTGAAATATAAAATTAATAAAATTTGAGTAAAGAGAGTAGATAGTGAGTGTGTTGAGGAAAAGGAAGAGAGAGAGTGTCTAAAATTGGATATTTTTTAGAGTGCTCTTAAAAGGAAGAGAGAGTGTTTAAATATAAAATTAATAAAAGTTGATTAAAAGGATGAAAGAGAATGTATAAAGTTGAGTAAAAGGAAGAGAGAGTGTGTGTTTTAATAATTTTATAATTTTAGACATGGCTAAGATGTTTGCATTGCACATGGCCTTAAAGTCAAAAGTAAGAGCATGTTCATTGGTGATCTTCAAGGGTCTAATTATTGGGTGTCTAAAGTATTATTTAATTGAGTTTTGTGTTTTAAGACATTTTTGGTTAATGACCCTTCTAATGGAGACACCTAAACTTGGGTGTCTAAAAAAATAAAAATAATAATAATTTATTTTATTTTATAAAACAATTTATCAAACATAAAAACATTTGAAACATAAAAAAGTTTAACAAAATTTGAAAGATAGATGACAAAAAAAAAAAAATTAAAACCTATACGAGAGACAAAAACATGGTGGTTTCAGAATCTCATACCAACAATGTAACTAGAAGAAACGATGTCTCTATTATATTGGATTATAGTTGTGATAGTGAAAAAGAAGGTAAATGAGTCATACAATCAAACCGAGGCGTCTTGTCTGATCGGTTGTCTTCAAAGGATCATCATGATCTGGGAAACATCAGAGACAAGGGTCAAAATTTTATATTGACTTTCAATGGCATTGATAAACATACACATACACATGGTGAAATCAACAAGAATGGTTTCAAAATATATATGAGATTAGTACTATCCCAAGTATATAAGAACAAACATGATTAAGAAATCAAAAAATCTCTAAAAGCTGTGAAAAGCAAAACAAATATACACATGGTAATGCAAGGAATGAGATACCTCGGACGAATTTGACAGCTTCATCAAGAACCAGATTGAGTAATTGATCATAGCCCTTAAGAGTTCCAGTGACTGCAATAAAGCAATTAGCAATTATCTAATCTCAGAGCAACATTAAGAAAATCGTCTTTGAGCATAATCATGAAAATTCCTTTTTGTTTACCTTGTGACACGATCCTCCCAAGGACTCTCACTTCACGGTTTGGGTAACGATTGATAAACCTTGCAAGCAAGGATTGCTTCAAGGGATGTGGATCGAATGGTCTCACAAGGGGTGCGGAAAAGCCCTTGATATTCCACTTTGCTACTTTCGGATATGACTCACCAAAAATAGACAAAGGTTTTCGATTGATATTACTCACAATCGAGATTTGATCTAGAAAGAAAAGAGATGATTGATTTTCAAAAGCTAGATGAATTGATAATGAGGAGTGGCAAGCCACTTATATAGTAAAAGAGAAGTTTACATGCACACTCTCTTGGAAATAAAAACATAATTAATGGTTTGACTAATAAATGAAAATGCATGCAAAACACATAGAAAATGATGAATTTTGACTCCAAGATCTTATCAAAACGTGATGGGCCATTGATGGGCTTGGACTTCATGGTTTGGTGAAATGGCTTGATGAAATGGAGAAGAAGAAAGCCCATGTGAAGACCAAGGAAAATTCTAAGTGAAATGGGGGTAAGCAACCTAGTTTGCCTCATTAAAAACCATGTTCGGAAAACCCATTGGGACAAAACCGAACATGGGAAAAAGAGTACAAACTAGGCGCTTGTCACTTAGTCATTCTCTTGATCTTGTTCCTCGGCTTGCATATACGTCACGATCCGGTTTGCCTTAGCCGATCCTTCGTCTTGCGCCTCCTTGAGCATTCGTTGAACAGCTTGTGTGAGCTCCTTTGCCTTGGCTCTAGTGACCGGTCCTTGCGGTAGCTCCATCGCGCTTGAGTCGTCCCGAACCTCGTGGTCGCTGCCTTGGATCATATCACCTTATCTACCACCGGTAAGCTTAACTTGCACACCCTTATCAACAAACTTAGCAATATCCAAAACAGTTTCATTTCTTCCTGACTGTTAACAAAAACAAAAAACCAGATAAATCCAACTTTGATTTAGGTCTCTTTTGATATGTTCTCTTGTCCACAATTTGATCAACCCAAATGATTCACAAAGGAAGTTAATATGAAATTTTATTACAAGATTAGGATTCAAGAGGCAAATTCTAATTCCCAATTAAACGAGGAGAAACCACAATCTTTATCTCTTCTGGTTTTTATCAATAAAAACAACAAATTTAGGATTAAAATTGACAAAGCTACGATCTTTTTACACAAGTATTAAGTTTTTAACAAAATTTCATGTTCGATGAAGAAGAAGGACAAAGGTACGGTTTTGTCATTGTTCCAACTAATTTGCTCTGTTTCTAACAATTTCGAGGAAAAAACAAAAACAAAAATGGAAATTTCTAGGAAACAGAAAAAAGAAGAAGCCAACACTGTTTCTTTTTGAAAATGACAATACAACAGATACGGGCTTTTTACGTCGTTTATTTCATCACTTCACGACGTCGTTTATTTCACCACGTCGGCTATGAACCGAAGTCAAAATATTGGCGTCTCTTTTTAACGTGTCGTAACATCCTCCGACGTTAACTTTTGTGCTTCGTTTAAACAATTGACGTTAACTTTAACGTTAGAATTAACACGTCGGTTAATTTTGTTTTTAGCGTCACTTTGAGCATGTCTATCGCAGATCTCATAAAAGAGACGGAGGATTCACAAATTAAAAACAATAAAGGTGGGTCTAAAAATTAAAAACAATAAAAGAGACGGAGGATTCACAAAAAAAATTAAAAATTGTCTACTGAATTAGACAATGACACGTACCTTTGTCCTTAACATACGGAGGATTTACGGAGGATTTACAAACAATAAAAGACTCTGTCAAATAAAACAAACATTAATCATCTATTTCATTATTTGTATAAGTAAACCTTAGATCTTCAAGTCTTTAGTTGTAGATGAAAAAAAAAAACTCAAAAACCAAGAAAACATGGGGGCTCTTTTGCGAAAGGTATTTTCTCTTTTCATCTGCGGAAGTTTGGATCAATCCGATGAAACCCCCACCGGAGATATTAATCCTACCGAATTTGTCATTAGACGATCATTTTCATACCCTCAAGACTCTTCATCTTTAACTGGTACTGACCCTGACTCCTTTCGATCTGCTTTCCCATCGACTAAGACTCCGTAAGATCTGTCAGCATCCGCCGATTACCTCCAACTAACTTCATATGAATTTGCTTCCGAGTTATTTTGAGTCGTATTTATACGTTTCTCAAGTAGAATTTATTGGGCTTCCTTGGGTTGGACCACCGAATTATCTTGGAGCGTGTAAGTTTCTTGAGTTATGTTTTTTGGGCTTCCTTGGGTTGGACACCTAATTGTTTGGGTTGTGTGAGTTTCTTGAGTATAGTTTATTGGGGGGTGGTACCTAATTGGTTTGGGTTGTGTGAGTTTCTTGAGTTATGTTTGTTCGGCTTCCACGGCTTGGATAAGGTTTTGAACAAAACTCAAAATCTGAGAAAGATATGTGTATTTGTGCATACCTCTGTTTTATACACATTTTATACATCAATATAAGCCAAAAAGGCCTCTTTTTGTTTATATGCTAGAAAACAGGGCCGGTTGTGAGGTTGTGCGGACTGTGCATGAGTACAAGGCCACTCACTTTTACAAATTTTCTTTTGCAAATTAGGGCCTAAATGTTTTAAAAGTTTGTAAAAAAATCCAAATTTGTGGGATTTATTAAATAAGGTCTAAAAGTTTTGTTTGGTTTTGGTTTGACACATAAGGTCCATTCTTAGAGCAAATTTAGTGGTGATTTTTTAGAGTATCATTAGAGCAAAATCTAATTAAAAAAAGGGTCTGAAAAGTGAAATGGGCTTGAGCCGTATCAGCTCAGTGAACTTGTTGATACGGTCTCATAAGCTGACGTGGCTAACTCTCATTCGTCGGTGATTTATTTGGTCGGGAAGAGAGAGAAAAAAAAAATCATTTGCGATAAACAAAAGAAAAACAAAAGTCCAAAGGAAAAAAATTCTCTCCTCTTCTCTTCATCGTCGCCAACGACGATTTCTCTTCTTCTCTCAAATCGCCGGCGATTCTTCTCGTCTATGGTCTCTTCGGCTTCTCTTCGTCTCTCTCTCCGTCGATCGTGGTCGATTAGCATATGTCCGTCGTCTTGGTGAAGGATCAGAGGCTAGATCCGGTTGAGATTCTCCTGCATGTCGACAAGAATTTGAGTCAAGCCGATTCAGATAAGTGTTTTTTTCTTTCTGGGTCTGATTAATTTAAGGAAAATAGTATAGAGAACAAAAATGAATTGATTTTCTCTTCTGATTTTGTTTTTGGGGATTGTCTTTTCATTACTTACCTTTGTAAATATTTGTGCGTATCTGATTTTCTGTGTTTCCTGTAGGTAAATGCTTTGTAATCAAAACGGTTTTGAGTCAAAGTTCAGAACAAAACAAATCTAATCCGAACAAAACGGAGTGAGTCAAAGTTCAGGTAGATGGTTTGTAATCTTTCTTTCAATTAGATTAGCTAATATGAGAATTGGTGGAGTACAAATATCTGATATCTTTATTCATTTGACCTCACAGAAGCAATATGATGAAATGGAATTAGATTAGATTAGCTTCTATGAAATTGTTTTGCTGCTTTTGTATATTAAGATCAAGTGGTTAACTATAATTGTTAACTGTTGTTTGGAAAACCTCAACTAATTCTGTCTGAATTGTTAACTGTTGTTGAGTGCAGATCAACAACACTTTTAAGGAGAGACTTTCCAAGACTAAACTACTTGACAGCCTCATTGCAAGGTCTGACTCACTGTCAGACCTAGAAGTGTCTCTTAAGAACAACCTTATTACTGAGATGTTGTCTACTTCCAATGGGGTTTTTTAAGAGATGCATCAGTCTTAATTTGTAAGTGTATACATTATGCTTAATTAGTTCTTATTGGTTGATGATGTTGTATAATTTGATCTGATTTTGATTCTTCTACTTTGCTTAATGATGTGCAGGTGTGTCGGCAAGCATTTATACAAGTGTGTTGGCTAGTGACAAGAGTTTGGAAGGCAGTGTGTTGTTTTGGATGTAGGGTGTGTCGGCAAGCATTTTGGTTCACATAAAGTGTTGTGTCTTTGTCTTCAATGTAATTTGTTGTTTTGTATTGTCTTGTTGTGATATTTTGTAATGTGGTGGTTGTACCAAACTCTTAGGCTATGTACCAAATTTGCAATGTGTTTCATGTATAAAAATATGTTCGGCTAAAACGTTATCATTTCATTACATAAGTTCTTTCTCAATTCATTACAAAACACTTCTCATTACCAAACCTCTTCTCAATCCTCTCATTACCAAACCTCATTCCTCTCATTACTTGTAAAATTTTTTGGCAATCCTTCTCATTACCAACAAATTGTTCTTACCAAAACTCTTCTCAATCTCTTCTAACCAAACTCTCATTACCATTACCAACACTTGAGAAACATTCGGCATATTTGGCAATCTTCTCATTAAGTTTCTATAATTTTTCTTTTAGGTTTTTTCTTCTAAATTTTTTTCAAGTGTCTTTTAATTTCTTTTAAAATTTGTGTAAGTTTCTATAATTTTTCTTTAAGTTTCGCAAATTTTTCTTCTTCTAAATTACTCTCTTCTTCTTTTAAATTACTTTTAAATTTCCTATAATTTTTTTAAAAAGTTTTCTTCTAAAACCACCAAACCAATGGCATCTCATCCTCACACTTCTAATGAGAATTATGATGAAACTTTTGATAAAAGAATCGATGAAATCTTTGAAAAGAGTTTTGAAGATGGTCTAGATGATTACAATAGACGTCAAGCGGCAAAAAAAAAAAAAACAAAGAAGAGCTATTATAGAAAGAGAACACGAGGAAGGAAATGTTGGATTATGGAACGATTACTTTGTCGACGAGCCGATTTACCCTCATGGAATGTTCCGACGACGATTTAGAATGAACAAGCGATTGTTCATTCGTATTGTTCAAAGCCTATGTCAATTTCCATATTTCCAACAAAGACCAGATGCTACCGGGAGGATGGGTCTATCTGCCTTACAAAAATGTACAGCGGCAATCCGTCGTCTGGCATATGGTCTTGCAAATGATGTGATGGATGAATACCTCCGTATGGGTGCAACCACTGTGAGCCAAGCCTTATAACATTTTGTGGATGGAATTATACATTTATTCCAAGATGAGTACCTGAGAAGGCCTACACCAGAGAATCTCCAACGATTACTCAATCTTGGAGAACGTCGCGGATTTTATGGGATGATTGGAAGCAATTGATTGTATGCATTGGGAGTAGAAGAATTGTCCTAGGGCTTGGAAAGGCTAGTTTTCACGTGGACATGGAAAACCTACTATTGTTTTAGAGGTCGTGGCTTCGCAAGATCTTTGGATTTAGCACGTTTTTTTGGAGCTCTAGGTACTTATAATGATATTAATGTTCTTGACCGGTCACCTGTTTTCGATGATATTTTGCATGGTCGAGCTCCCCAAGTGAGTTACTTTGTCAATGGGCACGAATACCATTTGGTTTACTATTTCACAGATGGAATATATTGTTGGGGTCGGTTTTCACCCCTCGAGATCAACGATTAAATTCTAAGTCTTTATACAAAAACAGGCTTCTAAGTCTTTATACGAAAATACACTCTAGGTCTTCCTGCAGAAAAATCCCTATGTCTTTCTGTTGGAAATCCCTATGTCTTTTTGCAGGAAAAACCCTTAAGTCTCATCACGGTTGCAGCCAACGACGTTGCTGCAAATACAACGGGAAAATGTTCCAGTGACAAAGTGCTCCAACGATGGGCCGAAGTCTGCTGACTTGCTTATTGGGTTGAAGACCATTGGGCCGAAACTTTAACCTAAGAAGATTCCAGAAACCAGCGTTGTTCACCGACAAAGACGCGTAGAAGAATGGAAATCGCCGAAGACTTAGGGAAACTTTCCATTATTGTTTAGGAGATGTCTTAACCGACGTAGGGTGCTATATAAACACTTGTACATTCCTTGAGAAGGGGATTCGCAACTGATTACGCTAAATAACAATAAAGCTCTTCTTTACATCACTTGCAACCACCGTTCGTAGTTTTAACCAAGAAATCTCTTCTCCCTTCAAAACCCTTGACAAATCTAATTGTTCGAGTTTCGAATCCCACAATTTGGCGCCGACTAAGGGGAACAAAGATTTTCTTACTCGAAAAAGCTAACAAACATATCTAATGATGACTTCAAGAGACAATCAACAACGCACCACCGAACAACAACGCATCGTCGAAGAGCAACGTATCGCCGAAGAGCAACGCGTCGCCGAAGAGCAATGCGTCGCTGAACAACAACGCATCGCTGCACAACATCGCACCGACCAGGAACGTACCAACAACACCAACGATGGACCTGGAGACAGAACTGGTAGAACTGAGAACACTAGCGACACGATCATCCCTGAGACTCCAGCATCGGGACCTACGGCGGTCAGCCCTGAATTCATGACTGACATGAAATCGATGCTTGAAACACTGCTCAAGAGGACATCCGACCAAGACAAGATCAACGAAGAGTTGTGACTCCTTGCAATGGTAAATCGTGGTCGCAGAAGGGGAGATCTCATCTTTTGACGACCTGTCGGACGAATTAATCCTACGGCTTTGGACTTTAAAACCCCGGTCAACGCACCAAGAACTCGAAGTACTCTCTCTGATGCACCACACGAGGAGGAAACCATGGATGCGCCAGCTGCAACCACACGACCTGAAACAACTACGATAGCGGTAATCAATCTAGAAAGACCAAGAACCAAACGTACGTGAGAGAATGCACATGTTTGCAGAACAGCGGCCCGAGCTGCACAAGTCAATACCGCCAACGAGAAGAATCAAGAGTCCGAAGACAAAGAATAAGACCCCCTCTAGTCGGAACACTCTGAATTAGAAGAAGAGTGCAGAGCATTGATCCATGCTCAAAGAGACGAGATGGCTACAATAAGGGGCAGACATGGCGCGAACAGCTGCAGAGATGAGAGACTTTCGCTCCCAGATCAAAAAAGCAACCAGTCATGCTCCTGAGTTAGATAAAGTCTTAGAGGAAATGCAGAATGTTCCGTTCATAGCACGAATAACCAGAGCAGTGGTCACCGACCCAGGAAAGATGAAGATCCCTGCTTATGATGGGAAATCCGATCCCACCGAACATCTAATTGAGTTCTCAGTGGCAATGGGACGAGCAAGTTTCAGAGAAGGAGAAAAGGATGCTGGTTAATGTTTACTGTTCATTGAGAACCTCAAAGGACTGGCTTTACAGTGGTTCTCAAGACTTCCACCGAGTTTGATCGATAGTTTCAACTAACTAACAGCGGCTTTTCTAAAACACTACGCAATCTACATCAAAAAGCGAATGACCGATGTTGATCTCTGGATGATGATTCAAGGAGAGAATGAATCACTACAAAGCTTTCTGGACCGCTTCAAAGGAGAGTTATCCAAGATGGAAGGAATAAGTAATACACCTGCATTGCAGGTGCTAGAGAAGGTACTCAGATTTAGATCCGCCTATCAGGAAGAGATGGCCCTGCGTCCCCCTGCCACGATCCATGACGCGCTTCATCGAGGAACGGTTCACGCACGATATGAGGAGCGGAAGAAAGCTTTTTGAAGACAGGGAAACCTAAGACTCTCAACCCTCCTCCTGCACAGAATCAACCTAATACAAAGAAACAAAACCAAGGATCAGGGTTCGTAGAACATGAAGGAGGATTCGGAGGAGCTCACAATTATCAAGTAGATTATCCGAGTTACGGCCGAGGCCGCGGACAAGGTTCGTGGAACAACACCTAGACTCGAAGTGAGAACACCTACGATGAAGCTGCTTACTGCGAGTTCCACAAGACACATGGCCATTCGACGGCAAATTATCGTGTTCTAGGTTTTCGCCTCGCAAAGAGACTCGCGGAAGGAAAACTCGGCAACAACATTCGTGTCGACGACTTTGTTGACCCAGACAATAATCAACAACAACAAACGCACCTTCCAGCACCACCTAGACGGGGAAGAAACAACAATGAGGTGCCACCACCTACATCAAAGATACCAGAAATCCTTATGATCTTGGGACTATCCCACTACTGTGCAGATACAGTTTCTTCAATCAAGGCTTTCTAGCGATGCGCAAAAGTTAGTGCCAATTTCTGTGCCCCCTCAAAATTTCCAAACGACGTGCTGTCCTTGGAAGAACAGGAAACCAATGGCTTCGATAGGCCACACGACGATCCACTGGTAATCAAGCTAGTCATCGCTGATTTTCTTGTGTCAAGGGTGTTGATCGATACAGGAAGCACGGTTGACATCATCTTTAAAGATACACTTGAGAGGATGGGTGTCTCCTTATCTAAAATCAAAGCATTTCCAAAACCACTAAATGGTTTATTCGGTCAAACAACTATGACGTTGGGAACCATCAGATTACCTGTTTTGGCTAAAGTCGTGACAAAGGTGGTAGAGTTCTCTGTGTCCGATAACCCAGCACCGTACAATGTCATCATGGGAACTCCTTGGTTAAATTCATTGAGAGCAGTGGCTTCGACGTACCACTTGTATGTCAAATTTCCAACTCCCAAAGGAACCAAGACGATTCGGGGAAGTCAGAGGGAGTCCCGAATGTGTTTCATGGCTGCGCACAAACTGCAAAACCCGATTACAGATCATATCTCTAAAGCTGAACAGAAGAAGATGAAGGTCGACCGAGAGCTGACGACGACCTCTCTCAACTCTCACTAAGGTACTTTCATTAAACTACGGGGCGGCTTGATACCTGCAAAGGGTACGTAGACAGCTCGTTTTGGGACGGGTTCAGCTGCCCCCTCCTTAAAAAAGGGGGAGAGTGGGGTGCGTATACTCGTATACTCCCATTTTTTCTCGCAAATTCTATGAATAAACAGACATGGATCTTTCTCCAAGTTTCATCATCATCCATTGTGAATTATTCAAATTTTTAACGAATACAGAATATTTGGAGTCATCTCCTCATTCTCATAAACATCCTTCACGGATTATTCTATGTCCTAGCTAAATAGACAAGCTCAATCACATCCTTTACGGATTTACGACAGTCTTAACTACATCAGACTTATTTCTCAATTACAACCGTCGTTGCTGGCCACAGTGATAAACTCTTACAAATATTTTGGATCCGACAATCACATCCTTCACAGGATTAAAAAGCGCGCTATATAAATAAAAATGATCATTATAGGAGCAGATGTGTTTATGGGAACATGTCCGTAAACCCAAATATTCATTTTAAACCCAACAAACGTTGGTTCATCGCTAAAAATGATCATTATAGGAGCGGATGTGTTCATGGGAACAAGTCTGTAAACCCAAATGTTCATACTAAACCCAACAAACCGAATCATTGGTCGTAATGCGATAACTTGTTCGTGTTAGGAGCATGCTTGTTTAATGAAAAACATACCCGTAAACCATGAATGATCATCAGAAAACCCAATTAGCGTAACATTGGTCTCAGCTAAACCCAACAAACAAATCGTTGGTCTCTATGCGAAAACATGTTTATTATAGGAGCGGGGTTGTTTAAAGAGAAAATACCCGTAAACTACGAATGATCATCAAAAATCTCAATCAACACATCATTTATCTCATAAACACTTAGGCATCTTTCGATATTTTTGAAATATGAAATCTCGATTCATCACACAACATAGATGTGTAAAAGCTAAAACCCAGAAACTTGTCACTGGTCGCCATATCTCAAAAACATAGTTATAAACGTTGATCGTTTATACACTAAGGTATGTTTTATCAAAACATGAATGTAAAACAATGCACCATTGCAGGCCGTAAAACAAAAATCTTGGTTTCAAAGACGAAATTATCAATTCTAAACCACAATCTTATCCTAAAAACATTCGGATCAATCTCCGTTAAATCACTATGTCTCTAGTCTTCGGCTTGTTTACCAAAGATCATCGGGTCCTTTTAATGACTTCGGGTCATCGCATCGCAATCACCAAGTCTTGAATCTTTGGCTTGAAATTCTCAATT
Source organism: Draba incana (assembly GCA_963576765.1). NCBI lineage: Eukaryota > Viridiplantae > Streptophyta > Magnoliopsida > Brassicales > Brassicaceae > Draba > Draba incana. Next base: position 33,793,261 of record OY755212.1, on the reverse strand, counting down.
CGACATCGCGAGACTTTGGTTTTATATTCACCAACTCGTCTCTTTGTCATGATAATCTTCACGTCGTCTCACCATCAGCGGTCACATCAAACCACGCAAAACTTGTCTACTTCTTCATTTTCGAAACAATCATCGGCCTTCTCCGGTGAAATTTCGTTCGTCCTCTCGACATTAGTCTTCTCGATACTAATCAAGTACAACTATCAACGCGTCGGCGTTTGTGTAGAAGAGTTGTACCTTCTTTGAAGATCTTTGAGGAGAAAATGAGAAGAGTAAGGTATGATTTCTCATCAAATAAATCTATAAGTAAGAAAAACATTTGGGTAAATGAGATGGATTCCTCTCATCTTCAAAACGGTGGCATCGTGAAAGCTCAATCCAATGGGCCGCTCTTTGTTAAAAGCCCATATTTCATCACTTTGATCCAACGCCAAGATAACATATTCAACTTCGGTGTTAAGTCTCTAGTTTTGATTCATCATCGTTACCTTCGGCGGATCAACATCTTCGGACTATGATGGTCTCGATTCCAATATCAAGCACAGGAGCATCGTCGTCAAGAAAATAGATTGATAGCGGGTTATGGTTCCATCGGGTCTTGCTGGTGAATTCATCAAATCGGTGTCGCATAGCTTCCGAGACAACGGGTTTTGCTTCAAATCATCATCAACAATTCATATTGTCATCAGACCATCATCAGCTCCGGCATCGGTTTAGTTTCAGATTGACATCGTCTTTGTCGATGAGACGAATATTAGTGTTGTCAGGTCAAATCTCATACAGAGACATCAGAAATCCTCGGTTGAATTTAGCTCTTACATCGAGACCTCATATTCATTCATCGGGTATCTGAGTCTTGGTCACCATGTCAATTTTGTGTAGTACTCATGGGCTTTATCCTATTTAAACAATAAGAGAGAAAGTGATGGGCTTTGAGCCCATTAAACTATCATCATATTGAGGATATATATGTGGACCAAGTTGTAATTAGGAGATACGTATGGTTAAGTTAGTAATTTATATTCTTGTATTTGTGTATATAAGGCATTGCCTAAACATCTTAATAAACAAGAAACTCCATTATACCAAACCTAGTTTCTTGACATTGTATCAGAGATTAACCTAATATTTTAGGTCTTCGATTCTCTGCCGCCTCTGCCTCTGTTTTTCATCAAACTCTGTTCTTCTTTCAATCTTTCGTTTTTGACCTCTATATCACGGTTTTCTTTCTAATCGTGGTATTCTATTTTGAATCATGGCTGATGATGGTTCAAAAAACACTAAGGACGATTCGTTGGTAACTCAAACATCTCGGGTACAATCCCGTCGACGAATCGATCCCTATGATCTCTCATCGGGAGATAACCCTCGATCTGTTATATCTCAACCACAATTGTGTGGTCCTAACTATGATGAATGGGCGCTAAACCTGCGTCTTGCTTTACGTGCACGAAAGAAGTTTGGTTTTGCCGATGGCTCTATTCCTATGCCTCCGGCAGATTCTGATGACCTTGAAGATTGGTGGGCGAATAACGCCATGGTTGTTTCATGGATTAAACAGACCATCGCTCCCGACTTGAGCAGCTCCTTATCTCATCATGAGCAAGCTCATGATCTATGGACACATATTCAAAAGCGATTTTCTGTTAAGAACGGTCAGCGAGTTCAACGACTTAAAACGAACTTGCGAATTGTCATCAGAAAGGGACGGCCGTTGAAACTTATTACGGTAAACTTACTAAACTCTGGACGAGTCTTGCCGATTTTTTTCCAGCGTGCAAAAACCATGGAAGAAATCATCAAGGAACGTGAAGAGGATAAGTTACATCAATTTCTCATGGGACTTGATGAATCTATGTTCGGTGCGGTAAAGTCGTCTCTACTTTCTCGTGATCCCCTTCTTTCTCTAGATGAAGCGTACCAAGTCGTGACTTTGGATAAAGAGTCCAAACGTAATAGTCGTGTGTTTGAAGAACGTTCTGATGGTGCTAATTTTGCGGTTCAAGTAGCTTCACGACCTCGACAACAATCTGATCTTCGTGATCCCTTGGCTACTTGCACTAATTGTGGTCGGAAAGGTCATCTTGCAGAGAGGTGTTTTCAGAAGCTTGGTTACCCTTGGTGGTGGGGTGATAGACCTCGTACTAAACCTTTACCGGGATCACATGGCACTACTGGTGCTGGGAGTAGTTCTAGTGGTGATCGTCGCCCTTTGCCACATTCTGGTTCCTCACGTCCTGAGCCTGCTCGTGCTAACCAGGTTATGGTTTCTCCACCATTGGCTGCTGCGAATTCGATCATCACTGATACTGATCGTGTTGGCTTTAGTGGTCTAAACAATGACCAATGGAAGACTCTTGTTAACATGCTCAACGAACGAACTCCACCGAATGGTGAAAAGTTCTCGGGTACGTATTTTCTTGAATCTTGGATTATTGATACAGGAGCTTCTAATCATATGACTGGAAGTCTTGATTTTTTGATGGATGTGTGTGATATGGATCCAATGTATATCAAACTGCCTGATGGTCGTTTAACTATCTCTACTAAACAAGGGACGGTTTCTCTTGGTTCTCATCTCCGACTAGCTAATGTCTTCTTTGTGGATGGACTGCAATGTCATCTTATTTCGGTTTCTCAGTTAACTAGAGATAGAGGTTGTCTATTCCAATTGTCTAACAAGCTGTGTATTGTTCAGGACCGCATCACAATGATACTGATTGGGGCGGGTAAAGAGCAAAATGGACTATATTTCTTTAGGAGTGTGGCGCCTACATCAACGATTCATGTCTTGGAAAACAACCTGTTGAGGTGTGGCATCGTCGTTTGGGTCATCCCGCTTCTAAAGCAATGGAGATGCTGAAGTTATCGAATTTTAGTAATAATAGTTGTTCTAGTTTTGATTCTAAGTTATGCGACGTTTGTATACGAGCAAAGCAATCGCGAGACTCGTTTCCTTTGAGTAATAATAAAACATCCTTTGTTTTTGAATTAGTTCATTGTGACTTATGGGGACCATATCGAACTACATCCATCTGCGGTTCTCGTTACTTTCTTACCATTGTCGACGATTACTCGCGTGCTTTATGGATATATTTACTTCCCAATAAATCCGAGACTGCAACTACTGTCCAAAATTTTATTGCTCTCGTAGAAAGATAATTTACTCTCCACGTTAAGAAAATTCGTAGCGATAATGGAACCGAGTTCATGACTCTCACTAATTTCTTTCGAGCGAAGGGTATTATACATGAAACTTCATGTGTTGGGACTCCGCAACAAAACGGTCGCGTTGAGCGGAAACATCGACATATACTAAATGTCGCTAGAGCCTTACGATTCCAAGCTCACTTACCGATTAAGTTTTGGAGTTATTGCATTCTAACCGCGGGGTATTTGATCAACCGTACTCCTAGTATGATTCTCAAGGGTAAGACACCTTTTGAGATGCTTTATGATCGCTTACCTGTGATGGATCATTTGCGCGTCTTCGGGTGCTTGTGTTATGTCCATAACCAACACCATGGTGGTAATAAGTTTTCATCCCGCAGCAAACGCTCTATATTTCTTGGCTATCCTTTTAGCAAGAAAGGTTGGAGGGTTTATGATCTTGAGAGCGGTGTGATTTCGACGTCGCGTGATGTGGTTTTTGTTGAGACTGAGTTTCCTTTTATGGACTCTAACAAACTCACGTCTTCGTCGCCTACTCCCATGATACCGTCTTCTCCTCATCTTAATAATATGGATGACGATTGGTATGATCTTCATGGTCATGCCATTGTACCTGCTCCAGAAGTGGTGCAAGAGCCTCTCGCCTCTCCTACGGTTTCGTCTCCGGCTATCCCTGTCCCATCTCCGGTTCTCACTACTGATTTGAGCTCATCTACGCCTACACAACCCATACTCAATCATTCTGATCATGAGTCTCCGGTTGAGCATGAAGCTCCGCCATCCTCTGTTTCATCTTCACCATTACTACACGCCACTCATGAGGAACCTTTGGGAAAAGGATGTCGCCAAAAGTTTAAATCTACTAAATTATAAGATTATATCACATATACGACTCATGTTGGTTCTGATAGTGATTTTGTGGATGATACTTGGTATCCTATTGATGCATATGTGGATTGTTCTAATTTTTCAGCTCATCATCAAGCCTTTCTCGCTGCGATCACGGCGGGTATGATTCCCAAAACATATGCTGAAGCCGAAGCTGATGAAAATTGGCGCTGTGCCATTGGTGGTGAGATTATTGCTCTACAAGATGTTGATACTTGGACTGTAACAACGTTGCCACCGGGCAAGAAAGCTTTGGGATGCAAGTGGGTTTTTACGTTGAAATATCGATCAGATGGTTCTCTAGAACGCTACAAGGCTCGCCTTGTTGTTCTTGGTAATAATCAAATAGAGGGGTTTGACTATAACGAGACGTTTGCTCCGGTTTGTAAGATGACTACGGTACACGTATTTTTAGAAGTTGCGGTTGCTCGTGATTGGGAAGTCCATCAAATGGACGTTCATAACGCGTTCTTACATGGTGATTTAGAGGAGGAGGTTTATATTCGACTACCTCCGGGTTTTCGGACTAATGATAAGTCTCAAGTTTGTCGCTTGCATAAATCACTTTATGGCTTACGCCAGGCTCCTCGTTGTTGGTTTGCTAAGTTATCTACTGCACTTAAAGACTACGGGTTTACGCAAAGTCTCAAAGATTATTCATTGTTTTCGTTCAAGGAAGGCACTACTCAAATCTATATTCTGGTTTACGTTGATGATCTTATCATCACTGGAAGTTCTTTGGCGGTTATCAATGCTTTTAAACTCTATCTTAGCACTTGTTTTCGAATGAAAGATCTTGGAGTTTTGAAATATTTTTTGGGTCTTGAAGTTGCTCGGAGTTCTTCAGGGTTGTATCTATGCCAACGGAAATATGCGTTGGATATTATTGCGGAGGCCGGATTACTTGGTGCTAAGCCGGTTTCTCATCCCATTGAACAAAATCATAAGTTGGCATTGGCAGGTGGTGCTACTATTTCCGATCCGTCTCGCTATCGTCGCTTGGTTGGACGACTTATTTATCTGGGCGTTACTCGACCAGAATTATCTTATGCAATTCATGTGTTGTCCCAATTCATGCAGGCTCCTAAACATGATCATTGGGAGGCTGCGTTGCGGGTTGTGCGCTACTTGAAAGGTAACCTGGGTCAAGGAATTTTATTGCGAGCGAATTCAGATTTGCGTCTTGATGTTTGGTGTGACTCAGATTGGGGTGGTTGTCCGCTAACACGTCGTTCTTTAGCGGCATGGTTCTTTAACGGCGTCGTTCTTTACATCATCGGTTTTAATGGAGAAGCTATCACCAATACATCTTGATCTCCAAACGGCATCAAAACTTCAGATTCAAGTCTTCAGGTCATAATTGGAGTTGGTGACAGTTCACATCGCATCTTGGCGACATCAGGACTCCAAATCCTACATCATCCTTCGTGATAGACGGTCCAACGGTAGTCATCAATCTCTTTGCCCACATCGTCATCAGTTCACGCAGACTTCATTTTCAGCGCATCGGCGTCACTAGTTCCTCGACGGTTACACACTTCGGTGATTATGGTGAATTGAATTTTCAGTAGTCTTTGGGTCACAAGTGGAATCGTCGCTAGCATCGGTGATAGTTTACGTCGGATTGTGTTAACAAATTAGCATCGGCATCATCTTTGTGGGGCTTCCAAGCCCATGTCCAACTCTCCTTTTAGTATGATATTGTCCGCTTTGGGCCTAAGAGGCAAAGCCCGCACGGATTTATCTTTGGGTTCTATCCCAAAAGACCTCATACTAATTTAGTTGGACATTACTTATATATTAGACAACTCTTGTCTACACTTCAGATGTGGGACTTAGTTTGTTATCCCAACAAACCTCCCCTCAAACCAAGGATCACACAAACCAGTGTCCTCCCACCTCCAGCGAACTTGGCACCCATCTTGTACCGCCGTAATCTCCAACGGAACCCGCCGCCTAACCTCCGCATAGTCAGGAAGACTTTCGACACAAGGCACCGGCACCCGCTAATCGCGAGGTCACCTTGAGGGTTCTCCTCCCACACCGAACTTGCTGCCCACACCCACTTCTCCAGGTCCACCTTTTCCGAACCTAGGCTCTGATACCATTTGTGGGGCTTCCAAGCCCATGTCCAACTCTCCTTTTAGTATGATATTGTCCGCTTTGGGCCCAAGAGGCAAAGCCCGCACAGATTTATCTTTGGGTTCCATCCAAAAAGGCCTCATACTAATTTAGTTGGACATTACTTATATATTAGACAATTCTTGTCTACACTTCAGATGTGGGACTTAGTTTGTTATCCCAACAATCTTCATTGTGGTGAAATTGCGATTGGCTTCGGCTCGTTCGTATTTCAATAGCAAGGTCTTCGGCTTCATCCATCGTCATCGGCATCAAGTGGAGCTAGCATCAGAGACAAATTGCCATGGTATCAGAATGGATCTGAGGATGAATCGTCAGTGTTGCCCCGAATCTTCGCTCCCAATTCAATGAAATCATCGGGTTGATTGCGATAATCTCAGACGCAATTCAAAGTTATCGAATCGTGACGATGTCGGAAGTAAAATTGATAAGTCTTTCTCTCTATGACATCGGCGACAAAGCCAAAATCGCATCATCATTGATTCACATCGGCTTCGGCATCATCACATTGGTCTCATTTTTAAATTAACATCGGAAAATCCAATTTTAATCACATCGGTTCTACACCCGATTGACATCGGTTCAGTGGCGAATTTAGAACTTATTTTTACGAGGGACAATGTATATAAAAACCAAAATACAAGAGGGGCATAAAAAAAATTTAGTGCAAAATTACACCACAAAAAAAAAAACCCATATGGGGCAAGTTCCCCCTAGTTATCAATGTGGCTTCGCCACTGCATCGGTCACAAAAAAAAAACTTCATCCGTCGTCGGAGTTTTCATTCACTTAGCTTCGGATTTAACGACTCGTCATAATCGTCGCAACTCATCATTGGAACGAGTCATCATATCTCAAGTCTTCGGATCATCGACGTCTTGATATCATCGGGTGTGATCTCAAGAGTTTCATCGGCATTACTATCATCATCGGAGACATAGAGATGTTGGCTCCTCGTGGCTTCAGACAACTATCACCACGGCATCGAATAACTTGGTCTCGAAATCGGGAGCAAGAACGGTGAATTAAGTAAGATGAGAAGAAGAAGAGGATTGATGAACATTCCAAAAAATGACATTACGAGGAAGAAGACGAGCCGAATACATGTAAAACTAATTTGGTTAAAAGCCCAACATAGGCCCAGTAAAGTCAAATATGAATCATATCACGTCGGTACCATCTTGACCGACATTGGGTTCTCGCTACCAAAGCATCGGGTCCGATTACGAGACATCAGATCTTCAAAAAAAATCATCATCATCGGGTTTTTAACCCTAAGTCATCGGATTCGGGTTAAATTACAAAAAACATTCCAAAAAATAAAAAAAAATTGGAACCCAAAGTCATCGGATTATAGTCCAAACACATCGAGTTCGAATCCAAAAAATATCGGTACAAACAAGAAGCTCTACATTGAGTCAATGCAGAGATGTATACGAAACTAAAAATTTTTGCATCAAAGCATGAAACGGTAAACCGTTGATCTTGATAAACGACTCTTTAAAGCTCGACACCATTATCACTAACACTATCGAGCTGGGGGGGGGGGGGGCTAACTGTTGGGGTCGATTTTCACCCCTCGAGATCAACGATTAAATTCTAAGTCTTTATACGAAAACAGGCTTCTAAGTCTTTATACGAAAATACACTCTAGGTCTTCCTGGAGAAAAATCCCTATGCCTTTCTGCAGGAAATCCCTATGTCTTTTTGCAGAAAAAACCCTAAGTCTCAACGCGGTTGCAGCCGACGGCAAAATGTTCCAGTGACAAAGTGCTCCTACGATGGGCCGAAGTCTGCTGACTTGCTTATTGGGCCGAAGACCATTGGGCCGAAACTTTAACCTAAGAAGATTCCAGAAACCAGCGTTGTTCACCGACGAAACCACGTAGAAGAATGGAAATCTGCCGAAGACTTAGGGAAACTTTCCATTATTGTTTAGGAGATGTCTTAACCGACCTAGGGTGCTATATAAACACTTGTACATTCCTAGAGAAGGGGATCCGCAACTGATTACGCTAAATAACAATAAAGCTCTTCTTTACATCACTCGCAACCACCGTTCGTAGTTTTAACCAAGAAATCTCTTCTCCCTTCAAAACCCTTGACAAATCTAATTGTTCGAGTTTCGACTCCCACATATATCCCAAATGGGCAACATTCATCCAATCAATTTCCTGACCACAAGGTGCGAAAGCATCATTATTTGCTACTTGTCAAGAAGCTGTCAGAAAAGATGTCGAGCGAGCTTTTGGAGTCTTGCAGGCTCGGTTTGCTATCATTCGAAATCCAGCTCTGTTGTAGATCAGGAAAGAATAAGTAAGGTAATGAGAGCGTGTATCATATTGTACAATATGATTGTAGAAGACGAAAGAGACGATGGGACTCAGTACGATTTCTCCGAATTTGTACAAGGAGAAGGAAGCGAGACTTCGCATGTGGACTACACGTTTTCTACACAGACACCTACAAATGTGCACAATATAATGATGGTCAATCGAGCTCGAATTCGCAGTGAAGGAGTGCATCGACAATTGAAAGAAGATTTGGTTGAGTATGTTTGGCAACATCATCACCGAAGTAACTGACTTGTGGCGACTTAATTGTCTTTTTTTCATCATCCTTTTATATTTTTCTTGAATTTGTACGTTTTTTTTTCGAATCAATTTTACTTTTTTATGGATTGTAATATTACCTTTTGTAATCTTATGTTTTTATATATTTGATTATTCTCCATTTTGCAAATAATTTTAAAAAAAATTATGATACCGATACCGGTATCACCACTGGAAACAGATTTAGTACAAGTATCATAATAAATCTCAAACAATAAAAAAATATTAAAATTAATATTAAAAAAATGCTTATGGAACTTTGTGAGTTTCATTGATGTGTATGCTCTTACTATGAGTCGGGCCTGGCTAGAATCATTTCCCTTTGTCTGCTTTACTTTTACATATCATCATTTAGATCTATGAAATCTTAAAAGGTCAGTACCATCAACGAGGAATTTTTATTCTCAAGTTGAATCATGACCTTTTTTTGTTTTAACGTGTGATGATTCAAGTTGAATTTTTATTCTTACAAGATTAGTGCATGTATGCATTTTTGGGTCAATGACATCTTTATATTAACAAACCTTTCAATCCCACACGAGTGACAACCCTCATTCCCTTGTGCCCGTAACCACCAGGGGCGGAGCTAGGCATGGCCAAAATCCAACCGTAACCGTGTTTCGGATCGTAACCGTACCGTTTTTCCGCCATTGGAGTATGGAGAGGAACACTGGTTCGTCTTTGATCCCGATTTGGATTCAAACTTTTGTTTTGTTCTGGGTTTGTTTATCTGACTAGGGTTTCTTCATCACAATCGCCATATCATGTCCACTGATTAAAACTCATTTCACAATTTGTTGTTTTGTTCTTTGTAGAGAAATTGAAACGAGAATCAGACAGTAATAATTATTACTTTTGTTCTCTGTTTCATCGATTTTAGTCTTTTGTAATTGAATCTGATTTTCTTCCCTGATTCGTCTTGTTAAATGGTGAAAATGTGTTCGTACTTTATTTGGAGTATGGAGATGGATTTGTTTGTGACGCCAGAGAGGCAGAGACATCATCATGTAGTGAGTTTGGACCAGTGAGGAGGAAGTTAATAGTTGATGATGATAACGTAATTGGTTCAGTCTCTATATTGTTGATTATTAGTACTCACTCTCACAAGTCTGTGATTTTGTTCACTTGGAGCTAAAATGTCAGTATTGAATAGATCAGAGAAGAAAGGGCAATCAAGAACATCTGGAGGCGGGCTTCGCCAATTTTGCGTTATGGCCAGTGAATTTTCTTGCCTAAATTGAAAATATTGTTGTTTTGGGTTTGGTTAACTTGACATGCTTGTGGTGGCTTTTCTCAGTTTGTCAAAAGTTGGAAGCTAAGAAGATCACTACATACAAGGAGGTACTACTCTTTACATTTAGTTCTTTCATCTTTGAGAAAGATTTGTTTGTGGTCTTGAAGTTTTCTGTGAAAAATGATATTTCACTGAACAAAATCCTCATCTAAGCTAGTTGTTGAGCACTCTCTCAAATACTTCTTCTAATTAGGATTATTGCATTCACAGCTTTGTTTTAGAAAATGTGGATCTATGTTCTGAGAATGCGGTTCTTGTGATGCCAGGTTGCGGATGAAATAATATATGATTTTGCTAAAATTAAGCAAAAGGCAGAGAAGCCTTTGAATGAGAACGAGGTACATCAAAATGGAAAGCTGATACATGTTTGAATTATAGAAATTGATAGAAGTTCTAACAACATCGTTAGATTTGTGATTCATTTTCCAAACAATTCTCAAATTTTTACATATTCTTTTTGAGTATCACCAATAGACATACAACTATTAGCAAAAAGTTAGTAAGTAAGTCTCGAACCTTAAATTAATATTAAAATTAATACTAAATTAAAACTATGTCCAATGGGAGGTTTTTAGAGAGTATGTTAACAATCTATATACTAAAGTATGGTGGTCCTATTGCACTTGAGATTTCTGAAATAAAACACATACTTGTCTTTAGTCTATATCAATACATTTAAACATTTAAGGCTTATCTTTGTTGATAATCGACATACTCGTGTATCAAGTCATAAACTCTTCCTTGATCAAAACTTTATTTTATTGTTGATTACTTATTGATTACTATTGTGTTTTATAGATGTAGTGATTTCAGTAAATCTTAACTAAACATCTTCTAACATGAATTTATGCAGTCAACCTTGATCCAAGCATTCACTACGACATATCGGCTGCTACGAGGGAAAGCTTAAACCTGGTGAAATCTACAAGATAAAAAATTTCTTAGTCTTTAACACAAGACAAGCTAAGCTACATGGTGTCGTTTCACAAGCTTTAAATCCAATTCACCTAGCTATAAAAAATGGATGAGGTTGTCGATGGTGGCCACTTGATTGAAAGGCAAAAGTATAGGATTCGTGCTTTTGCATGATTTGAAGAAGCAGTCAACATGAACAAACCTATATCGAAAATAATTTTTGTTTATATCTATTATTATAATATCATCATAAACTAACTTCAACGTGATTCACCTGGATACCGTTGGAAAAGTAATCTTTATCAATAATGAAAATTTTAACAATGGTAAAACCGATGACATAGCAAGTGATATGATTAAAGGCAAAATTGATGTTCACCTACAACTAAAAGAGTAAGCAAGTTTTTCCTTTCATTTTCACAACTTATAAGCTTAATTACAATCAAGTCATTTACTTGCCAGTTTTTCTATTCTTTTTCCAGTGGGCAAGTTTTTCGACTGTTACTTTGGGACAATGTTCTACTCAATTTACAAAATAAAGTGATGAAAAGCACCTAAAAACTTGTTGTCCTCCTCGCTACTACTGTGAACCTAATAACTGTTAGAGCTTTGTACACTTTGATTGAGATATGGAAGGTAATGCAACAACATAAGCATTCACTAACTGAGTTTAAAGATAATTAGAATAACAAACACTATTTTACATAAATAATGTTTTACATAGTCATCTATGTTTTGAAATAATAGTTGACTATTTGTAGACAAATGTTAAAAAGAACCGAATAGCTGACTATACATGCATAAATAGTCAATTATAAACATAGTGAATTAATCACAAAGTGGACTATACTATAATTAAAATAGCAAACACACGTTTACTTAGACAATGTTTTACATAGTCAACTATTTTAATTAACATATAGTCAACTATTTTAAGCAACATAATAGCCAACTATTTATAATATCATTAAGGGTATTTTAGTCAATTTTGTTTAAGTGGGTGTTAGTTACATAAATTTTATTTAGCTCATGTTACACACCTAATTATGATCTCTAAAACTATTATACACCTAATTAACCCTTAATAATACCCATTGCACCAATAATTAAGTATCTAACATAACCTAAATTATAATTAGGTAAATCACATGGAACATATCTAAAATGACCATTTTAGCCTTATTTTCAATTACAACATAAATAGTCAACTATATTTTGATCTCTGATAGTTGGCTATTCGCAAATAAATATTAAAAAAAAATTGGATAGCTGACTATCCATGCATAAGTAACTAACTATAATCATAGTGAATTAATCACAATGTGAACTATATTATAATTAGAATAGCAAACACTCTTTTACATAAACAATGTTTTACGTAGTCATCTATGTTTTGAAATCATAATTAACTATTTGTAGATAAATGTTAAAAAGAACCGAATAGCTCACTATACCTGCATAAATAGTCAACTATAAGCATAGCGAATTAATCACAAAGTGAACTATATTATAATTAAAATAGCAAACACACGTTTACTTAGACAATGTTTTACATAGTCAACTATAGCAAACACTCTTTTACATAAACAATGCTTTACATAATCATCTATGTTTTGAAATGATAGTTGACTATTTGTAGATAAATGTTAAAAAGAACCGAATAGCTGACTATACATGCATAAATAGTCAACTATAAGCATAGTGAATTAATCACAAAGTGAATTATATTATAATTAAAATAGCAAACACACGTTTACTTAGACAATGTTTTACATAGTCAACTATTTTAATTAGCATATAGTCAACTATTTTAAGCAACATAATAGCCAAATATTTATAACTAATTAGATTATTAAAGGTATTTTAGTCAATTCTATTTAAGTGGGTGTTAGTTACCTAAATTCTATTTAGGACATGTTATACACCTAATTATGATTTCTAAAACTATTATACACCTAATTAACCTTTAATTAAACTAGACAAATAAGTTTCAAAAGAAAAAAATAATAACTAGACAAATCAAAAGCGCTAGGACACATTATACATACACATAATACGTTGCGAACTAGTACTCAACTACTTAACTAGCAACTTGCTAAGTCTATCTATATAAACGAATGGACATTACCAAAAAAACATAATGGTAGGCATGATATAGCAACGAGGCTTACCACTATATAAATTATTATTACATTATGCACTTTGAATTAGGTCGTGATTTCGATCAAAATATTCTAAACGCTTAAAAGACATTATTTGTTATCTTAATAGCCCACAACTAATATAATATTATTTCCCTCATACGATTCTACATAGAATTTGCAATATATTTTACGTACTAACATCTTTGGAGCCAATTTGAGGGCCTCCTTTACAATATACAAGCAAGCACCTTTTGCAATTGTTTTTGCTACTTTGTTTGGTTGGTGATGTACACAAGGTACAGTTACGTCCTTTCATAACCGATCCTAACTTTTTTAATTTTGAAAGACCGCAAGTTAGAAAAGAAAAAAAAATGTTTGTTGTACACATTTTCATTAACTATATCGTTTTATACACATATCCAACCCTTATTTTTTCCTTAAACTGTATGTAAGCTCATATTTAGTCGATTAAGATTTCGCATTGTTATTGTTTCCCAAAGCGTCAAACATAGGGTTTTGAGTAAAACTTCAAACTCCACATCCCAAAAACTACAAGTTTTCTTAAACACTCCATCCGATACAATTAATACCATTATCAAATTTAAAGAATATTTTGAATGAATCAAATAACTAGTATTATAAGAACCCAAATAAAAATCATATAATATGGCCTTTTTAAAACGACAAAAGTAATTTAGTCATGTCATCATCATCATGTGTCTCCATCAACAATCGCCACATACAAAAACCAACAAAAACACTATCACAAGTTAGTGCCTTTTCTTTGGCCGACACAAACCCTTATATTACTCTGCCTATTCATTATCAACAATAACCATTTATCATAATATTAATTACTTCTCCACCTTCACAGTAAACAACAATTTTGACCCTTTTGACCATAATAACATAATAACAAAACATTCTCAGTTTCACACAAAACAAATTTACAGTTTCATAAGCCAAACAAATTAGTATATAGCTTCGAACTGCCAACCACACACCCCTCATGGGACCCACCACTGCCACGTAAGCACAAAAAAAGGTTTTCAGTTTTTGTTCAGAGACTGGTTTGAGATTTGTTGTTGCAGACAAGTCTGAAAATCAGACACGAAGATAGTGTCAGACAAATAGCTACAACTTTCCCATTCAACAAACCAGCAAGAACAATCACAATCAGAACCATCGCTTTCGTTATATCCCCTCTCGATCCTTCACATTCTTCTTCATCAATCTCTTCACAACTCTCTAACAATGGCGGATTCGAATTTACTTCATCTCTCTCAGAAATTTCACTTCCAATTCTATCATCTGAAAACAAACTCGAAACTTCCGTCACAGATTCATCTTCATATTCACCATCTTCTCCTATTATCTCTATTATCTCTATCTCTTCTTCTTTACTCTTCATCTTCTTCTTCTTCTTGTAACTCCTTAATTTCTTCGGTACAATCTTCTTCACAATCTTTGATTTCAATTTCGAGCTTTTACTCTTTTCTTTCTTAAACACAATATCTCTAATCGTCTCCACTTCCTTCTCTTCTTCCTCCACATGTTTCGATTTTTCCAATGTTGATGAAGAATCTTGAATTTCTTCATTGTAGTCCTTCGGTTCTTCAATAATTTCAAATGTGACCTTACTTTTTCTCTCTGGTAACTCTTCTTGCGGTTTCTTCTTCCTTACGAGATTACCCATGAAGGAACAGAGACGAATCCGCGCGTGTGGGCAGAGATTGAGGAGCGTGAAGACACGCGCCACCGCGATTTCGAGAAAAATCAGAGAAAAGGCAGAGAGAGTGATCCCAACGGCGAGTCTCTTCGTGCTTAAAGCGAGAACCGCCACGACGAAAACCTTAAACGCCACCACCATCAAAACGCAACCGCTTCCACCGTTTCGATCACCGTCGTTTCCATCCACCGGTTTTGTTAAACCACCACCACCGTCATTATTAACGACACTTTCCTCAATCGCTGGTAAATCCGTAACCGACGATGGATCATCGAGTTTCACAGGAAGCGATTTATGCCGTTGTAACGGTGGAGGCGGTGACGAAACGCGTTTTCGTGTCGGAATTGAATGAATCGGCGGCGTTTTGTTGTTGTTGTTGCGTTTTGAGGATTGTTTTTTGAGACGATCGCGATTTTTAACGAAGAGATCGATAAGAGAAGTTGGGAAACCAGTTTCGACGACGAGAGATCCACCGTGTTTTGGAGATTGTTGAAAATCCGACACGAATCTTGAGATCCGACCAGATTTCGATTTTTTCCAAGGTAAAGGCATTGTTTTTTGAGTTTTTGTTTTGGGGATTTAACTCTTCGAAGAACCCAGAGAAAAGGGTTTGTCGAAGAGATAGAGAAGATTTGGTTGGAAAGTTAAAACCATTAATAAGACATTTTTAGAGAGGAAGATAAGAAGGAGAAGAAAAGGAAGAAACAATAAATGGAAAAACAAAAAAAGACTCTTCCTTTGTGCAGAAAGTGAAGGCCAGAGAAAGAGAAACTGCACAAGAAAAAAAAAAGACATGAGAGGACGACGCGTGCCTTGACCAAAGAATATAATACTATTTGTTTCTTTTATTTTGTTGATTTTTTACCTTCTTTTTTTTTTTTTTAATAGGGGCCGAAGCCCTAATTTTATTTAAACGCAAAAGAATTACAAACAAACTTGTCGAGGAACAGAAACTCCCTCAACATCTGTAGCAAGAATTGAACTCACAATGTCCGGACTAGCAATGAATAAATGAAAACCCAAAGAAAGAGAGAAAGCATAGTTTGCTAACCCGTCGGCAAGACGGTTAGCTTCCCTATACACGTGTGAAATGCGGACAATCCAGTCCCTCGATAGAAAGTCATGGCACAATCGTACCAGAAAGGATAGCGGATGCGAATCACTTATCCCTGTCATTAAAAAATCCACCACCATCTTCGAATCCACCTCTAACTCCAACCGCGTGATCCTCCGCTCCCAAGCTATCACCAACCCATAACATACTCCCCACAACTCGGCTAGTGGTGCCGAGCATATACCTATGTTTAAACCGAATCCTCCACACAAAGCTCCTATATCATCCCTTAGGACTCCACCAGCCGACGCCAAGCCTGGATTGCCACGTGATGCTCCGTCAGTATTTAATTTCACCCAACCATCTCCCGGAGCTATCCACGCGATCATCCTCTCCTCCTTTTCACTCCCTCGCGATGCACTCCTCAATACTAGATGAGAGTCTGTTACTTCTTTGGCAAGGTCTTTAAGAAATCGTACTCTATCACGACATTTCCTATTCGTACCGAAGACATTGCCACACCTCCATTTCCATCCCCACCATACTGACATTGCAAACAGCGTAGTCCAATTTCTCCCACCCATCGCTCCATCATCTCCTAAATTCCCATAAATCCATTCCAAGAGAGATTTTCCAAAAAAGGCGGTTCTTTTCCGTGAAGGAACAAGACGATCCCATATTCCCGCCATCGCCGGACAATCTCGCACAATATGAATAATCGACTCATCACCACTTTGACAAACCTGGCATAGGGCCGAAGCACTAAGATGTCTCCTACATCGTTCCATGTTTGTCATAAGAGCTTGTTGCACTGCTAGCCATAGAAAAACTCGGATTCTTGCCGGAGCTACAACCCTCCACACTCGATCATACAAACAGCTTATGTCTTGCCTCGGTCGCATATCCCTGACCAACATAGAGTATGCGGACGCTACTGTAAATTGACCGTTCGAATTAGCTCCCCAAGAGACACGATTCGGGCCTCCATACAATTTTATTTACCACCACCGAAGAAAGTCTCAAACGTATTATAGGGGAAATATACGGCTCAATCCTTGTAAGATCTCAACCAACCCCATCTCTCCATAGATCATGAGCACTTACACTTCGCTCTGCCTCAGGAATAAACGCAGCCGTCCCATCAAGTAATGGCGTATCTAAGAGCCACTTATCCTGCCAAAACCAAACCACATGTCCATTCCCAATGACCCAGCTTAAACCCGGCTTTATCATGTCTCGTATACCCATAGTGATGCTTTTCCATGTCGACGACCAAGTCTTTTTCAACACTAACCAATCTGGTTCGTAAATTTCTTTAACTTTGTACTTGTGTCGTAACACCTTCGCCCACAAACTCTCACGGTCATGTAATAAACGCCATCTAACTTTACTTAGGAGAGCTTTGTTCATTTGTTTTGATGAACGAATCTCTAGGCTTCCCTCCTTTTTAGATGCACAAACCCGATCCCACGCTATCAAGTGTTGCTTCCTCGTTTCATCTGTACTTCCCCATAAGAAAGATCTCGAGATTTTGTCTAATCCCTCCCAAATACTTGCTGGCAATGCAATCGTACTCATAGAATGAATAGGAATAGAGGAAAGCACCGTCTTAGTTAAAGTAATTCGACCAGCTAAACTCAAGAACCGACCTCTCCAACCCGAAAAACGTGATGCAACCCTCTCAAGAACCGGACCAAAAGTCTCTTTATTTATTCTTTTTTGCAAAACCGGCATGCCCAAATATTTTCCCAGATCACAGGTAGATTTAATCTCGCTTTCATCGCTAATTCGTTTCGCCAAGTCTCAATGAACATTCTTAGAGAAAAAAATCTTAGATTTCTCTAAACTCACTTTCTGTCCCAAAGCAACACAAAACCGCTCTAGCACTCTTCTTATCACTCTTATTTGGGTCACCGAAGCCTCTCCGAAAAGGATAAGATCATCCGCGAAACAAATATGTGATAGCTTGGGACCTCCTTGAGATAAACTGATCGGTTTCCACTCCTTGGACGCAATAGATAGTTCGATTTGGTGGCATAGTCTCTCCATACATAAAACAAACAAATACAGAGATAACGGATTACCTTGTCGTAAACCTCTAGCCGGCTTGAATGATTCGGTCTTCTCACCATTCCATAAAACATTCATTGACGGGCCAGAGACGCATTACATAATCCACACGATCCATACTTCTGGTAGCATCGCCGCTCTCAATGTACCTTCCAAAAAATCCCATCGTATACGATCATATGCTTTCTCAAGATCAAGTTTTAGTAACATCCAACCTTTCCTCCCTTTCTTACGTCTCATTGAATGGACCGCCTCTTGCACAACGATAATATTATTCGTACTCAGTCTTCCCGGAATAAAGCTTGCTTGTGCGGGGCCGATTAATTTAGTCATAACTGATTTCAGCCGCATAACCATTGTCTTCGTGATTGTTTTAAACAAGACATTACACAAACTAATCGGTCGGAATTGTGTAATCCTCTCCGGTTTATCTATTTTCGCTATCAACACCACTAAGGCATCATTCAAGGCAGGTGCCAGATTACTCGACCCAAAAAACTCCAACACAAATCGAATAACCGAAGGACCCACAATGTCCCAACAATTCTGATAAAAACCCGGTTGATACCCATCCGGTCCCGGGGCTTTAAATTGACCCATACTCATGATAGATTTCTCCACTTCACTTGCCGAGAAGTCCTTTGTAAGATCCGAAATATCAACACCAGATAGCCTCGGAAAACCTGAACTAGATAACTTGTCAACTTCTTGATCAACATCCTCCATAGAGTACAACCGCTTATAGTAGTTCACTGCGAGTTGTTCCAAATCATTCATGTCCGAAATCCATGTCCCCTCATCATCTTGTAGCATTTCAATTCGGTTCCTCCTGCGCTTTATAATCGTGGATGTGTGAAAATAATTTGTGTTTCTATCACCCAAGGCAATCATCTTCTCTCTTGATTTTTGGAACCAAAGCACTTCTTCTTGTTCAAGCACGATGTCAAGTTCTTTAAGCAGAGTCCCTTCCTTTTGTAGTAGCACATCCGTCTGGTTCAATTCCAAAATATCTTGAACTACTTTGATTTCCGCTAACAACTTGTCTTTTCTCTGATTAATGTCTCCAAAGACTTCCCGGTTCCAAGTCTTTAACGTAGCCCTGAGTCTAGATAGAGCCGACGGAGTATCAATTGTCCCATCCCAAGAATTTTGTAATAACGCCTTAAACCCGTCATGTTTAAGCCATGCGGCTTCAAAGCGAAACGGTCTCCTACTCGGATTTCCTCTTGTCTCCGGTTGCAGTTGTAGGTAAATTGGGACGTGATCAGAAGATAAGCAAGGAAGGTGAGTGACAACCGCCTCTTGCCATTTCAGACGGGCGTGAGCACAACATAGGACCCTATCAAGACGCTTGGCTACATATGTATTCTCATTCCGACCTCTTCTCCATGTGTATCTATTACCTCGAAATCCCATATCAATTAATGATAACTCGTGTATCCATTCTCTAAAAGCCAATGAATCCGTTGATAATCTACCACTTTCCCCTGTTCTCTTGTCCACTCTAAGGATTGTATTAAAATCTCCACCTATGATCAAAGGGCCATTCACTCCTTGGATCACATGACTTAATCTGCCCCATAAGCCAAATCTCCACATATGTAGTTTTTGCTTTTTTGGTATATTTTTTCTTTACTTTTCTATTTTTTTAGTATTTTATATGTACAGACTGTACCAGGTGAAATTTGAGATTTAACATTTCGAACCAAACGAAATAATAACCGAATCGAATGAAACTTTGGATAAACCAATTCGTTCATCAAAATAATTTGTAATAAACCGGTCTGTTTATATATTTCAGGTTAGGCTTAAATGGATTTAAACCCTCTTAAATATTGTTTACTACTCATTTCTTTACTCAGTAATCAAATATTAAAAAACTGAGTGGGATCTAAAATATTGTTCAATTCTTTCTTAAACCAGGAAATTACATAATCTAAGCTAAACCTAAACAAAAACCAAAGGTAATCGGTTTAGCTATTTTAAGTTTTCGCTTGTTTGTTACCATTTCGTTTATTGTTAAAAAAACCATCGGCAAACTTAAAAAAAAAAAAAAAAAACTATCAACAAACTTCATCTATAGTTTTCTTTGAGGGCAATTCTCATAGATACCACTTTTTAAAGTTTTTTTTCCTTAGATACCATTAATTTTTAATAATTCCATAGAAACCACTTTTTCCAAAAATACCACAAAATTAAAATTAGTTTTAAATGATCAAAACTAAACCCTAAACCTACACCCTACTTCCTAAAACTATACCATAATTGTACAATAGTTAATCCAAACCAAAAAATTTATATTCTCACCCTTTAAAAATCAATTTCCTTACCTCTAAAACTATACCCTAATTGTACAATAGTTAATCCAAACCAAAAAATTTATATTCTACACCCTTTAAAAATCAATTTTTGTGTTTTTAGTTTTTTTGGAAATTTTGATAAAAGTGGTATCTAAAGAACTTTTAAAAATTAATGGTATGTAAAGAACAAAAACTTTGTTTGGTGGCATCCTAGGGAATTTCTCTTTCTTAAAACCTTTTGAATCAAAAGTTTTGATGGTTAAAAATTTGAACTGTGGATCCCTTTTTAACTGAACTAACCATTGAATTCAAAATGCACCTTTTGATAATATGTACAACAGATCATTATAAATCATCTTTTTGAAATTTGTATTCATACTCGATGAATCTATATTAAGCATTTTTGTGAGTTGGCATTGGCCTGTAAGCCATTTATTTCGAATTTCTATTGTCAGCTAAAATTTATTATGGTGATTTGCTAAATAAGTAAATAGCTATTAATGGTGTAAAAACATTAAACAAACTTTAAAAACACCAAAGGAAAATCCCACTGATGACGCAAATACGAATCTTTTGGTCTTTAATTTTCAAAATCCGAGGACTTTAACAAAAATAAAATAAATATATAATTAATAACAGTAGGAAATTAGTTTCCTTTATATCTTGTCACGAGTGATTGTAATTCTATTTTAATAACAAAAATATCTTTCCACAGATATTTTGTTTGATTCGCTGTCATACAGCACATAAAGTAACCAAACCAAATCGAAACGATACAAAACTATCAGGCTATTATTAAAAGCTAACGTAACATATAAGGACCATAATATAAATAATTCTAGAAACTTAAGAAAAAAAGGACGTAAACTATATATAGCCGATTACTACCCTATTCAAAGATTCTTTTGTTTTTATACCCCTCGAAACCAAACAATAAACAGAGGAGTCGTCATTTTTTTCTCAATTTTTCTCGAGAAAAAGACAAGGCGAGAAAATATCTGGGGAAAATGAGAGAAATCCTTCATATTCAAGGAGGTCAGTGCGGAAACCAGATCGGAGCTAAATTCTGGGAAGTTATCTGCGGCGAACATGGCATAGATCACACCGGTCAGTACTGTGGCGATTCAGATCTACAGCTGGAAAGGATCAATGTCTATTACAACGAAGCTAGCGGAGGTAAATACGTTCCTCGCGCCGTTCTCATGGATCTGGAGCCTGGAACTATGGATTCGCTCAGATCCGGGCCGTTCGGTCAGATTTTCCGGCCGGATAACTTCGTTTTCGGGCAGTCCGGTGCTGGGAATAACTGGGCGAAAGGTCACTACACGGAAGGAGCTGAGTTGATTGATTCTGTGCTCGATGTTGTGAGGAAGGAAGCTGAGAACTGCGATTGCCTTCAAGGTGAGTGAGATTACGCATTCATTTTCTAGGTTTTCAATTTGTGAATCCATAGATTTCTTCACGTATTCGTTTGAATCTAGATCTGGTATTAAATACTTCATTGGATTATGGTTTTGCTTGCGTCATTGGACACAGAACAAGGAAAATCATATTTCGTATACGCGTATTGCTTATGATGCTTTGTTAGTGTGTGATGTTCTTGGTTTAGATTTGTGAAACGCCATTTCTCTGATTATGGAACAGGTTTTCAAGTTTGTCATTCGTTGGGAGGAGGAACTGGTTCTGGAATGGGAACTCTTCTTATTTCAAAGATCAGAGAGGAATATCCAGATCGTATGATGATGACCTTTTCGGTTTTCCCTTCTCCTAAGGTCTCAGACACCGTGGTTGAGCCATACAACGCTACGCTTTCCGTTCACCAGCTTGTTGAGAATGCTGATGAGTGTATGGTTTTGGATAACGAAGCTCTTTACGATATCTGTTTCCGTACCTTGAAGCTTGCAAATCCCACATGTGAGTTTTCAGAACACCATTTCTCCTCTTTGTTTTCCAATATTCATGAAATTGTAACTTTGAAAACCCTGACATTGTTCTTGTTTCTTCTGTGGTTCTTTAGTTGGTGATCTTAACCACCTCATCTCAGCTACCATGAGTGGTGTCACATGCTGTCTCAGGTTCCCTGGTCAACTAAACTCCGACCTTAGAAAACTCGCTGTGAACCTTATCCCATTCCCGAGACTCCACTTCTTCATGGTTGGTTTCGCGCCATTGACATCGAGAGGGTCTCAACAATACAGCGCCTTGAGTGTCCCTGAACTAACCCAGCAAATGTGGGATGCTAAAAACATGATGTGTGCAGCTGATCCTCGTCATGGCCGTTACTTAACAGCTTCTGCTGTTTTCCGTGGAAAGATGAGTACTAAAGAAGTTGATGAACAAATGATGAATATCCAGAACAAGAACTCTTCGTACTTTGTCGAATGGATTCCAAATAACGTGAAATCAAGCGTCTGCGATATAGCTCCCACGGGTTTGAAAATGGCATCAACTTTCGTAGGAAACTCGACTTCGATTCAGGAAATGTTTAGGCGTGTGAGTGAACAGTTCACTGCTATGTTCAGGAGAAAAGCTTTCCTTCATTGGTACACAGGAGAAGGTATGGACGAGATGGAGTTCACCGAAGCAGAGAGTAACATGAACGATCTTGTTGCAGAGTACCAACAATACCAAGATGCTACAGTCGGTGAAGAAGAGTACGAGGACGAAGAAGAAGAAGAGGAAGAAGAAGCTTGAAGATTGTAAGTCATCGTACTCATTTCTTTTATCTCCTTTTGTGTTTGTTCCTTTGAATTGAAAATTCTCTTTTGTTGTGCTTTTGTGTGTTTTTTTTCTTTTTCTTATCGGATTTCTTTCTCAAAAACAAGATTTGTTCTGGAGTGTAATCAATCCCATATTGCCTATTATGCTTCTTTGATTTTGTCTATGAAAATGTTTCAATGTCAAACCTATACAATACAAATTTTTATGTTCACAAAAACTTGATAACCGATACTAAACCTCTCCGGTTTTAGCCTCTGCCTGCAATTGCGTTTCTTCTGCTTCTTCCTCGTCAGCCATATCTGCCCAGCTTTTCTTTCCACTATTCATACAATCTGCAGCATCATTGATGTATTCATGGAGACCATGAATCATGTTCTGGTCCAGTATCTTTCCCTTTGCAGGTTCTTCTCCTCTCTTCAAAATCTTTACACGTTCAGCACCGAACGTTAGCTTTCGAGATGCATTTCTAGTCTCTTCTTTTCTCTGATCCCATTTGCGTCCACGTGGTTGCGTAAACAGACCTGCAGAGTTTTGTCTAACAGATGCTGGAGAAGAAGAAACATTTGAGTAGTTCTTAGTGTTGATTCTGGGAGCTCTGTTTTCCTTCATTTCGTTTGCAAATGAACATCCTGCATAGAACTTATCCGAAAGACCATCTTCTGGATTCGTCGTTTCTATCTCTGCTAACATCTCCACAGCTCGGTCATAAGACTTTGCGAATGGCTCATCTCCGCATTCACTCTCTGCAGAAGAATCTCTTACATCATTAAGCACAGATTTAGCTTCTTGAATTCGACCCATACGCATCAAGCAGACCGCGAGGTTGCACATTTTGTTCTTATCCAGTTCCAAACGCAAAGCTCTCCTGTTCAAATGGACAAAACTGCACATAAGGAACAGTCCCAAAGATCAATTTCCATATTTGGGAATTGGTAACAAAACTAAACCTGTAATGCTGCTCTGCAATTCCATAGTTATGTAGCTGTAAATGAACCCACCCCAAGTTCCCTAGTATCCTGAAATGTTCAACAAACCAACGAATGAAACTCTCAAAGTCAGTTCACGACACAAACATATTCTCGAGACTGTGCGAAAACAAACTGATAAATTTCGCACCTTGCTACTTCTTGCTCGATAGTCATCGTGACATGTTTTCCCTGAACCCTTTTCGCCCTCACGATTCTATTACCGGATCCCATTTCTTGTTCGAGCGTTTTCAGCTTGTGCTCAAGCAATCCAGCTTCTTCTTCGAACCTCCCTGACTTCTGCGAAAAAACGCAAAAACCCATTTCGACGTTTTAACAAAGAAACAGTCCAAATAACACTAGCATATGAAGCATTGTGTTCGATTCCATTACCTTGTAGAGTTCAAGAAGTAAGTTATCAATAGAGTCTTGAGACTCGAAAGGACAAAGATACCGGAAAGATTTGATAGCTTCGATTCCTTCATCGGATCGGTCCAACTGTTTCATAACAACTGCCATGTCCTTCAATGCACTATCTACTCTATCTCCAGCGTTTATTGCAGCCCAAAACAACGATATTGCTCGATTCGGATCTTTCGATACCAACTGTTCTTACAGATTAATATCCAACATGTTAGAAATCACAAAATGAAATCAAATACTTATATAGACAAAGATCACTGAAAAATGAAGTTTAAAGAATGGTTTTAGCAATTAAATGTAAAAAGATTCAAGAGAAAATCTTCACATGATTGGGATTGAAACGAGGAGAAGAATCTAGAAACCCTAAATTAGCGCAGAAAACAAAGTTTGATTTTCTCGATTTTCCCGGGAAAACTCATACCTGCGTGTGTTTAGCTCTGACGTAAGGAGAATCACCAGAAGGAACTTTGTGAACAATGTGAAAAGGATCACGTTTCTCCGACGACGGTGGACGTCGCCTCTCCGACATCGGCATCGCCGCCGCATGACCTCTCATTCTCGTGTTCGAAATCGGCGGTGGAGTCCAGAAATTTCCAGTCGGAGGACACATTTTCTCGGCGATTCTCGTCAAATTTTCTCCGAGAAATTTTCAGAAATTATTCAAGAACAAGAAGCAAATGCAAGATCGAAAATCTAAAGAATCAATGTCAGAGAAGAAGAACAGAGGAAGACGAAAAAGTGAGAAAGTAATTAATCGTTTGAGGACTAATATATAAATAAACAAACTTCGACGCTGGGGGCAAAAGCGTAATTTTTTTATTAATTTAGTAGACAAAATAAAGTTTGATTTCTACGGTTAATTTATCAGCAAAAGCTAAGGCAAAATAACTTAAAAAGCTTTGTGTTGTTACAGATTAACACATGATTAGATAAATAACTTAGCACTAATCAAAGATTAGTCTTTTTTGTCTTGACTTCCTTTCTTCCATTCCCAAATGACTTTATAAGGCTGCATTGATGATCCTTCTGCAACTTGATCTTCGGATAAAGCTTCGCGTTTGAAAACAGCGATTTGAGAAGCAAACCCGGGCTCTACTTTACCAGACCCGCCAACACCGCTAAACTCGACGCTGTAGTTATGACGTTCAGCAAGCTTAGAAGCCCATTCGTTAAATTGTTCCCTCGTCCACTCGAATTTGTGGTCATGGTTCCTGAATTTCGGAAGTTGTGATTCGGGTTTGTCATCTTCTTGAGTTGCTGGTGTAGACTGTTGGAGAATTCTGTTGTACTCGAAGTTTGGTGTTGAAACAATCAAGAGCTTCGGGCGAAACAAGCTTAGAACTTTTTCACCAAATTCACAAGCTTGATCTTCTTCCATGTGTTCAATAACCTAAGGATTCGGAACAGATTGTATGTAACGCAAAACCAGACAGATTTCTTTTGATGAAGAACTAGAAAGCAGCTAAATAAGAATACCTCTAAGCAAGTTCCAATGTCAATGTCGTGTAGCCTGGAGTCAAACTCGAGGATAGAACCATCATAGAGTGTAGCAGATTTGACGTTGCAAGCTTCCTTGTTTAGTTTTGTGTGTAGCATCTGAATTTGAAGCAAAAGATACTAAATATCACTCCTTTTCATAACATAATATGCAAATGCAGTGTTCATCAAACACATCAAGTTTTTAGATGCATTAGTTACATCGAATTAAGTCTACGTGTGAACATACCTTAGCAGCACGGGCAAGGCCCTTCGGTGAGATGTCAACACCGATAATGGTTTGAAGTGTAGTTGGATAGTCAAGTAGAGAGTCGAACAAACTTCCAGAACCGCATCCAAAGTCAGCCTGCAACAAGAGTAAAGGCGACATCTCAAGCTTGTCAGAGATTTACCAATAAGGATCATAAGACAATGATGCACTATACAGAACGTACCAAAGTAGAAGCCGATGATTCTTTTATATGCTTCACTGCATATTCTACACGCTGTTTTGAAAGTGGAGGTTTGAAAAAAGCTGCTTCCATACGTTCTTCAGACGGTCCTTTCACTCCCAACAGAAGTACACTGTAATCCAAATGTGAATGCCCTGTGCATAAAAAAAAGCCGAGAAATAAATCACTATTACACACACACACATATGTGCATGGAATCTCTTATCTTAGTCACATCACCTGATAAAAGCGAACGGGCTCTCTCAGTATCAGTGGTTGTTGCCAATATCAAAGCTTCGGCAGCAGCAGGCAGTGTAGTATTAAAAGAAGCATATTCACCCACAGTCATCTTAGTAACAGCTGTTTCGATATGAGTATTCATCGCTCCAGTTCCTATCTCAAACTCCATCCCTTCATTGTTTTCAATGAGATCTATTAAGTATTCAGCCTCCACCTCAGACTCTACATCTGTGTTGCTTTCAATTACTTCTCTTGGAGATTCACCATGACTCCAACATGCATCACTCAAACAGGCAGGATCCACGGCCAAAGACAAAGAATAGCAAATGCTAACCACAGAACCGTTTGTTATAGATTGAGCAGGTTTCTCACCCGATGGCTTGTTTGTGGTCTTTGAGCTATCTCCTTTTCCGAGAATCGGTGGGGCAGAAAAAACATGAGTACTTGGAGATTTCATATCCTTGTCGTCATCTGAATCAGACGATTCCTCTGCACTCACGTCCAGATCATCGAAAAACTTACTAAACCATAAGAGGGCTTTCAACGAAGCATTTTGAAGTGCATCGTTTTCCTTCTCGTAGAATTTTCTCGGCGAGCAATCTAAAACCAGATCCTGAGACTTCGTAAGAATTTTCACTTCACATCTAAACCCATGTCCTAATCCTGGTTTATCATCCTCTTTTTCCTTACTCGAACTCTCATTATCAGCGTCATCATCTCCTGAGACCTTCAGCTTCTTGTGAGATCTGAATATGTCAGACAACGATTTCACAGGATCAGCAGTTATAGAAAAGACCGGTTCTGCTAGTCGGTGCTGCTGGCAGAACATGCAGAGAATCTCCCTAGGGAATGGACCTCTCCAATTAGATTTTGTAGTGAAAGAAGTAGGCAACTGCGCCGCAAGTAACGCTTGTCTAGAGATTTTGTAGATTCCATTAGGTGACATACCGCAACATATCCTGCAAAAGCCACACAAAAAAAAGCTTATGTCAAGCATCAATGCATGATTAGATTAAACTAAGCAACATAAGGGGGGCGTAATGGACCTGTAAAATGATTTTATAGTTACATCATCATAGTCAAGATTGTCCGTCTTCCATCTGTAACCAACAGATGCCAAGATTGCATCACCGTGAATTTCTTGACCGCAAATGTAACTTGCCCGTGCATTCCGAGTTTCTTCATTTGAACTATCCGATGAATTATTATCCGAGAACTTAAACCTAGGAATAGAAGTGTACAGTCTACATTCAGAGCCACATGAAGCTTTCCCAAGAGTCCTGTTGATAAAACCAAGATTAACACCGAGAGAGCGCTACACTTATTAATACGAAACAAAAAACAATTTAATCACCTCGATATCATCAGTTGGTTGCCATCTTTCAAACCAGACCTTCCAGCAATAATATCCAAGTAATACAGGCCGGATGACATATCAAGAGCATCCAGCTCATCAATCTCCTCACCAGTACATGGTATATATACGGCCTTGACTTCTACGCCTTCTAGGGAGTCAGATACATGAGTAAGTAATGCTTCTATAATCTCTGGAGGATATGGATTCTTCCTTTTGAGTGAAGCTACATTTGGAGATACGATAATGTAGTCCGACAACTTTGCAGCAGCTTTCATGACATAAGAAATGGCCAAGAAAGGATCTGTTTCCACAGAAGGATTAATGATTTTACAACGACTGTTAATCTTTGTATCGAATGTAGCAATGACAGAAACAGGAACTGAGCCGCAACAATCACCATCCCTTTTCAATGCCGCTCTAAGGTGAGCTCCTAGAGGATGTTCAGCTGAAAGAAACTGCAATCGTAACAACTTACAACGTTAATGCCAATAAAACTTCATACAAATCAGAAACTCCTATTGAGCTACTAACCTCATCAGAAAATATATGCTTAATTCGACCAGTGATATCATCCCAAGCTTCCTCCACAGTAATATTATCGTCATCTCGAGGACGAATACCTAGCTGCAACATGAATAGTATTGTCTTCGTTAACATACGAGATAACACATTACAGAAGAGATATAATATATAACAAAAGACATACTTTCTCGAGAGCCAATTCAGCAGCGGATTGTTCGGAATCTTTCTTCTTCTTAAAGACATTCGATACAACAGAAAAATCCGGTAGCTGCAAGTGGCATCGATAGAGACATGGACCTTTTTGCGGTATTGCTAAGCCTGGACAAGTAGTGTGAGAAGAATCATGAACTTCCTCAACTCTATAACTTGCATTAGCACCAAACTTCTGATGTATAGTTGCCTTTGGAGTAAACTTCGCACCACCCACCATCACAAAACGCAATGTAGCTCTTCTTCAATACACTGAAAATAAACAAAAGGGTCATATAAATAATTACCAAAGATCACAACTTTTGTGCAAAATGTACATGCCCAACAAAATTAGGGTTTCAAAATGACAAAGAAAATGACTTTAAGCTTGGAAAACTGAAATCAGAGCCATAGCAAAGTGTTGGAATCGAAATCAACATCTATTTGAATTCCTGCATTCGAAATGTTCTAAATTTAACCCATTTTATACACATGCGATGCAAAACCAGAGATATGAAACACAAGAAAATGATCAAAGGAACAATTTTTTCGTTCGAAGGAAGTACAGATTAAAGGGTTCATGTTAAAAAAAGGGTTTTTGAGTAACAGTAAGACAAACGAAGCGTCCTGAGAAGAAACGGTAGATCAATAGAATCGAAATTTGAGAAAAAAAAAACCAGAATTTGTAAAACAGATTCGCAAACAAACATAAAGTACGAAAGAAAGAATCAAGTCCGAACCTTTTGAAGAGTTTAGGGAAAATGTCGTGAAACTGAGGAGAGAGCAACAGAGAGAAAGTGTCTGGGTTTTAGAGGAAGAAAAGAGGGTATTTTGGTCATTACATATTGTGGAATCCTGAATTTTTTTTCTTGTCCTTTCTTCTTTCTCAACTTTATTTTATTCCTTATATATAAACTATTTTTATTCGTTACATAAACTATTTTATTTGTCATGTTTTCTTTTGGGTTTAAAACTATATCAAATCAAAAATACACATATTTTTCATGTTTGCTACAACTATAATAAAAAATTAAACAACTCAAAAAGAAAAAAAGTACCAAATAGTTGTTCATGTTTTCATGTTTTCTTCTTATGGTTGATATTCTTGTCAAAGGATTAGTTTATTTGTCAGAGGTTAACATTGTTGAGAAGGTCAAAGAAGGCTTGATGCAGCCTTATATTGTCATAATGGAGAAGATATTTCTTATAGATCAGATTGGTTACCTCTTATTATCATTCAGACGAGCGATTGAACCGAGCGGTTGGAATGAACGATTGAAACGGCGGTTGGAAATGTGTTTATTTGATGAAAAAGGTGGTTGAAACGAGTTTCACCACGTTTGAAACTTGCATGAGGATGAAGTGGGTGTTTATTATTTTGTTTTTTTGTAATTTTTAGTGTACTGTTTTATTGCATGGATTGACACCCAACACACATGCATGAGTATCATATGATTCTTTTATACTAATTTTGACACAAAAAATACTATTGACATTGTTTACACATTTCAAAAAACATTATCAACAAATTATTATATAAAAAAGTTTTAAAACACTCATGGTTCTTCTATATATTTGTGCATATTTTGTTTCTCTTGCTTTTATTCAACACAACATACACGGAAAAACAAAAAAAAAAGGTGAAGAAGTTAAATCATTTCAAACAAATTGTGATCTTCCAACTAAGGTAAATATAGTTGAAAATGCTCCTAATAAGTTTAGTATATGTATATTTAATATATATTATATAAATAAGATTTTGAAAAGCTTAGCGTACTAAATTTGAGTTTTATTTTTTCTTATAATTTTCCTTCTAATTAACGCATATAGTCTATTAAATTATCATTATATCCTATGTTTATAAATTATTATAGAATATAAATAATTGATTGGTTAAATATTTTACTATCTTTGTTTTATCTTTGATTTAATCGCTATAGTGTTACCAATCAAACTTATTTTTCAAGCGCTCTCCATTACCAAACCGTTTTCTCTAACCACTGTATTTAACCGCTTTTTTTCAAACGAACTTCAGTTCAACCGCTCAAAAAATTTTAACCGCTTTTTTTAAACGGAGTGACCAATCTGACCCATAGTGACTAAGCAAAAACAAATATTTCCATAATTTAATGCCAAAATATTACAAATGAAAAACTAGCAAATCTAATTCATTACAAAATGATCAGTTCCATGGATAATATTTGTGCATATTTTGTTATCTCACAAGAGTGTGATAATAAGGAAGAAACATGGAGATTTCAAAAGAAAATGCAGGGGCTAGTCTACACATGCATGTTTATAGATGAACACATCATTAGATATTACTTAGTTACTAATCAAAGATTAGTCTTTGTTGTCTCCATTTCCTTTCTTCCGTTCCCATACGACTTTATAAGGCTGCATCGAGCCTTCTACGGCCTTCTTTTCAACCGCAGAGAAAGATTGCCGTCTAAAAACCGCAATCTGTGAAGCAAACCCGGGATCCATTGTACTAGAACCTCCAACACCGCTAAACTCGACGCTGTAGTTATGGCGTTTGGCTAGCTTAGATGCCCATTGGTTAAACTGTGCCCTTGTCCATTCAAACTTATGGTCATGGTTCCTGAATTTGTACCGATGTGACATGGTATTGTCTTTTGGTTGGTTTGGAGAAGACTTTTGGAGGATTCTGTTGTACTCGTAGTTTGGCGTGGAGATAATCAGATGTTTCGGGCGAAACATGCTTAGAACTGTTTCCCCAAATTGATAGGCTTCATTATCCTCCATGTGTTCAATGACCTACAAATTCAGAACATGCTATATGCTAAGTAAACACACAGATTTCTTGTTGACTTATACACAACATTTTAAAATGAAACAAGGATATAGAAGAGGACCTCTAAGCAAGTGGCAACGTCAATGTCATGCAGCCTCGAATCAAACTCGAGGATGGAACCATCATATAGTGTGATCGATTTCTGATCGCTAGTTCCTTTGTCTAGTTTTGAAGGTAGCATCTGAAATTGAAACAAAAGATGCAAAAATATTGATGTAACACAACTCCATGACTCGCGTAAATGCAGTTTTGATCAAACACATATAAAGGAACTTTGAGACTTTTTTTACTTCACATCTATACCCATACCTTAGCAGCACGGGCAAGACGCGTCTGCGAGATGTCAACACCGATAATGGTTTGTAGTGAAGTTGGATAGTCAAGTAAAGAGTCTAGTAAACTTCCAGAGCCACATCCAAAGTCAACCTGCAACAGGTATAGAGACTCAAATATCAAAAAGGAGTCGTAAAAAGAATCTGGAAACACAATAAGCAGAGCGAACGTTAAGATTTAAAAAAACGAAAAAAGAGCGTACCAAAGTAGAAGCTGATGATTCTTTTATATGTTTCACTGCATATTGAACACGCTGTTCTGAAAGTGGAGGTTTGAAAAAAGCTGCCTCCATCTGTTTTTCTGTCGGGTTGTTCACTCCCAACAAACGCACACGGTATTCAAAACCTGCTACGAGTTCTGCGCATTAAAAGCAAAGCAAATCATCAGAAGCCTTGATGGTGAGATTCTTTATATGATTTCTAGTAACGGCTTGAGCTGATTGCATTTGATAAAGTTTTTCCTTTTCCAACCCGAAAATGTTAAACATTACCTGAAAAGAGTGAGCGAATTCTTGCAGTATTAGTGGCAGCAGCCAAGATCAAGTCTTGAGTAGGCGAATCAGTCCCAAAACAAATGTATTGTCCCACAGACATCTGAGTAACAACTAATTCAAGTTCTTGATTCATCGAACCATTCCCTACCTCGAACTCTATCTCTTCATGGCTTTCGATGACTTCTTCTAAAGATTCACCATTCTTCGACATGTCAGCATCTACCTTCAAGGACACAGAATAGCATAAGCTAACCAAGGAACCTTTTGGTATAGATCGAACATACTTCCGCCGTATCCTTGATTCAAACGGATAATCTCTATTTCGGTTAGCCTTGGGCCGTTTATTTATTCCACTACTTGGAAGAATCTCTTTCATCCAGATCTTCTGCTTAAATAGCCCTTTCAGGATTGCTTCCTCATAACCTGGTTTCAGCGAGTCCGCCTCCAGGTTATCGAAAAACCCACTAAACCATGAGAGGGCGTTCAATGAAGCGTTTTGAACCGCGTGATTCTCCTTCTCATAAAACTTTCTAGACGAACATTCAAAAACCAAATCATGTGACTTTGAGAGAATTTTCACTTCACATCTATACCCATGCTCTAACCCTGGTGTATCCTCCTCTTTTTTCCTTCTCAAATACTCATCATTGTCAATATCATCCGCGTCTGTGTCTTTCAACTTCTGATGTGATCTTAATATTTCAGACAGTGGTTTCACCAGAGCAGTGGATATAGTAAAGATGGGTTCAGCTAGTTGTTGCTGGTCACAGAACATGCAGAGAATTTCCCTTGGCAATGGACCTCTCCAATTAGACTTTTAGTGAACACTGAAGGCAAGTGCGCAGCAATGAAAGCTTTTCGTAAGATTTTATAGATTCCGTTAAGAGACATACTGCAACATATCCTATAGAAGCAGAAAAACAGTATAAGATATTAGAAGAGCAAATGATATACAAAGGAAAAACAAAACATAAAGTAGGAGTAGAGACCTGTAAAATGTCTTTAAGGTTAAATCATCATGTTCAAGATCACGGGACCTCCATGGGTAATAGACAGATGCCATGATCGCATCACCGTGAATATCTTGATCACAAACCAAACTTGCTCTTGCATTCCAAGACTTTTTAAAAGGTGATGATGTTTCATCAACTGGACGTTTTCCATAGGCTTTCGATGATTTATCTGAAGGATTCAATTTAGGAATGGCAGAGTATACTCTACACTCATAGCCAGAAGAAGTTTTGCCAGAAGCCCTGTATAAAAAAAAACCAAAATTAGTTTAAATATCAGCTTAACACCGAGAAATCTCCATTCATTGATCAAAAAAACAATTTCACTACCTTGATATCATCACTTGGCTGCCATCATTCAACCCAAGCTTTTCAGCGATAATGTCCAAGTAATACCGACTTGGTGAAATATCAAGTGTGACTGGATCAACAACGTCTTCACGCTCACAGGTATATTGTAATGGTTGTATATATAAAGCCTCAACTTTTATGTTTTCTCCATGAGTACCCAATGCTTCTATAATTGCTGGAGGGTATGGATTTTTCCTTCGGAGTGAAGCTACATGAGGAGATACGAAAAATGTAGTCAGATAACTTTGCAGCAGCTTTCACGACATAGGACATGGCCAAGATAGGATCCGAGTCCACGGAAGGATTAATCACTTTACAGCGATTGTTAATCTTTGCATAATGTAGCAATGACTGAAACAGGAACTGATCCGCAACGTTCACCATCTCTTCGCAACGTTGCTCTTAGGTGACTACTCAGAGGATGATCAGCTGAAATAAACTGCAATGGCAACAACTTATAACATTTAATGCCAATAACCTCATATAAATTCATGTTGATGAACTCACACTAACCTCATCAGAAAATATATACTTAATGCGTTCAACGATATCATCCCAAGCTTGCTCCACAGATATATCATCATCATTATCCCAAGACTGAATACCGAGCTGAAACACGAGTAGTATTGTCTTCTTTAACAATAACAGTTTTAAGAAATCTAATAAACAAGTACAAAGGAGAGAGATACAAAGCATACCTTCTCAAGAGCCAATTCAGTAGCAGATTGTTCGGCATCATTCTTCTTCATGAAGACATTTGACACAACAGAGAAGTCTGGTAGCTGCAAATGGCATCGATAGAGGAGGCATCGACCACTTCGAGAAGAAACATGAACTTCCTCAATTCTGTAATTTGCTTTAACACCAAACTTCTGTTGTATAATTTCCTTTGGAGTAAGAGTCTGCTTCTCCCTACCCGCCATTACAAACTCACTGTAGCTTGTTTATACACTGAAGACAAACAAAATAAGTATCTTTGGTTACAAAAAAAAGGTACCTTTAGTACAAACAGTACAAAATTAGGGTTTCTAAGAGAGATATGAGAAGAAAATGACTTAAATTCCGGGACTAGTTAGGGTTTTTCTAAAATGAGAGACAACGGAGAGATGAAACAGAGCAACATGAGTACAAAAGGAACTATTTTTCAAGCGAAGGAAGTAGAAAACATAAAAGGGTAACAGTAAAATTCAAAGAAACGAATGATTTCGATGAAATCAAGAATCAGAAAGGACATATAAGGGAAAAAAGCAAGTAAGTATCATCAAATACGTACCTTTGAGTTGAGGGAAATGGCATGTGGAACTGGAGCGAGCAATGTAGAAGAAAAGTGAGGGTTTTTAAACGTGGAGCGGTAGAGGTTGAAGAAAATGGGAAAATGTTAGGGTTTTTTTGGTCATTACACGATGTGGAAAGACACAAAATGTCCCCTTTTTGGGCCTCAAGGTTTTTTCCTTAATTTGTAAAAGAAAGTTTGAAACTTTGAAAGGTGAATCCAAGAGTAAGGTTCAAATTAGAGATGTTTTGAGAACTAATTACATTCCAAATCCCTTATAAACATCACAACCCTTCAAAGATTTTTTCTTTGCAATGAAAAACAACAATCTAAATGCACAAAGAAGTCGAGTACACGAATACAATTCTCCGAGGGTCATCGAAGTGCCTCAGACCTCATCTTTGCCATTGTAAAAGTGTCTGAAAACACAAGAGAAGTCCTTTGTTTCATGCCCATCCTCACACATCTTCTTGTAACTGCAAAAACAAAAACAATGGGCTTGATAATATACCTGTGAAATGAGCTTGATAATATACTTCATAAAAGAGCTTTAACACAAGTACTCACATTTCTTGTGCTTTGGATATCAATTGGCTTTTGTGTCCAACTTCTTCAGCGGAGGCTGCTGCGAGGTTTAGGTCTTTAGCCTGCATTTTGAATATAAGCAACATGTGTGCAACAAAAGAAATGTGATTTAGAGAGATTTTTGGATCAACAATATGGGGAGTTGGTAAGACGCTGACCATAAGTTTGGAGGCGAAGCCGCCATTGTAATCCCTTGAAGAGGGCACGCCTTTCATTACTCCTGGAACTGGATTGTATGTGTCACTGTGGTTTAAAAGCATAATGAAGTTAAGAAATTTGGGATTTGTACTTAGAAAGCAACTATACATTTGAAGAGGTAAATTCATCTAACGTACCTACTCCAACATCGGCCACTAGATGTGTTTAATACTTCTGTTAAAGTACTGGCAGAGATTCCAAGTGACTGACCAAGAGCTAAAGCTTCTGAAGTACCGAGCATACTCACAGCCATTGCCAAATTGTTACAAATCTTTGCAGCCTAATTTTGAAAAAATCATGTCATGAAATGAATGCAGAAGGATTTCTCAGTCTACTTTATAAAGACATATACAAAATATAGGGTCTAGTAAGTAGGGAACTTACAGATCCATTTCCTGAACCACCACAGTAGATGGAAGTTCTTCCCATTGACTGAAGTATTGGTCTAGCGGCTAAGTAAGCATCTTCGGGACCTCCAACCTACAAAACGTGTACTTACCATTGTATTCTGAGCATCTATAAAGCATGTGACTCAACTAAATCATACCATGAAAGTAAGTGTACCAGCTTCTGCAGCAAGAACACCTCCAGAGACAGGAGCATCCAACATGACAGGCTTTTCCCAATTATCTACATCAAAGATGCTTGAAAGTTGAAACTATTTAAATGAAACAATATTGACTTGTTCACAAGGAGAACAAAATGATTCAAAAGAGGTTACTCATATCGAACTCATAAGATACAAATTACCGTTGATATCCTATCCATGCTTTACCTATCTTTGCTTTCAAATTACAATTAGAAACAGCACGCGAGATTTTTCGGGTTGTTTGTGGATCAATAGTAGATGAATCTATTAACAAAGCAGGTCTTATAGCGTTTTCCCCACCCAGCAACCCATTCGTTCCTGTGTACACATCGATCACCTACATGAATTACATAACTTTTCAAATTTCAACCATCTAAGGAGTCTTTCCACAAGACAGAAGAAGTAATAAGTTCAACTTACATGAGATGATGAAGGTAACATTGTAATCACAACTTCGCTTTCTTGTGCAACTTCATAAGGAGTCTCTCTAGCTGACACTCCCATTTCAGTGAACATCTTCATAACATCACGGTTTCTGTGAAATCAAACACAAGTTTATGAGCAAATGTTAAAACAAATTTGAAAAATGGAAAAGGGAACAAAACACACTAAGAATATTTACATGTCATGAACTGTAACTTTATATCCAGCTTTAACTAGATTATTCACCATTCTAGATCCCATATTTCCAAGCCCTATGAAACCAACATTCTGAAGAAAAAAAAACACACACACACATTAAGTAATGAACAGAAACACACATTTCGAAAAAAATTTTGAAAGAAATGATGAAACTTTGATAAGCAATCAAGAACAAAAAGCAACTTGGTTCCCAAAATTCATGTAAACTATGAGTGAGATTTTTAAAGTTAAGATCTTTTCTTCCAATTAGCTCAAAGATGACGTTAATGGATCGTTTTAGACGCAATTTTTTTTCCAGAATAACATCTTTAAGCAAATTCGAGGTGGCTCATGAGAAAAAGAGACAAACTTTTCGAAATTTACAAAAAAAAACCAAAAGAAGTCAATAAACCAGAACCTGGAATTGATTTGAGTTTTGTGATGATGAAGAGGACCGAGATGATAAAAACATGAAATTGGTTTTGAATTGAGAAAGGTAAAGTAGTGTTTGTGCTCTGCGAATCGCCATTAGAAAGAGATCGGTTTAGCTTCGTTAGCAGTTAGCAGATTGTTACAGAGAGAGCTCTCTATAGTCTTCAACATAAGGAAGAGACTCAGATTAACATTTTTGAATTATGACCCCTTAATTTCTAGATTCTCCTAAAACTAGGCTTTTACTTTCAAATTGATCAGTCAAACCCAAATATTTTCGATCTACATTTGCTAAATGTTGACTA
This sequence comes from Draba incana, assembly GCA_963576765.1. Taxonomy (NCBI): domain Eukaryota; kingdom Viridiplantae; phylum Streptophyta; class Magnoliopsida; order Brassicales; family Brassicaceae; genus Draba; species Draba incana. The sequence continues at coordinate 33,755,592 of OY755212.1, read as the reverse complement.
GAGTCAACGAAGTCAGCATGTAGGACCCAACACTTCTACGTGGCATTTATACCGGTTCTACTTTTTACTACTAATAAATGTTGGATCGGATTGGATTTTTTCAAATATTCATTTCTCACTCTTTTATGTGGTCTGAATTATTCCTTTTCTTTCGTTATCTCTTTGCGTTGAGGTTAGGTTATAGATCTCAGAAGGACTCAATATTGAATAGCCCCGTTGTTCATTTAATGTTTTTTCAACTGATTTTGCTTTGATTCATCAAGATTGTTCCTTCTCTCACTCAATAGCATCGAGGTCCAGATATAATATCATTTCCCTCTGCCTCTGGATTTTCACCCAACTCTCTTTTTGCCTCAATCAAAAAAAGCCCTCACATGGGTGGTTTTTTCTCTTCTCCTCAAGTGTTCATCAATTTTCGAGGACAAGATGTGCGCAATCACTTTCTTGACTCTCTCGTACATACAATGAGAACTGCAAATATCAACGTCTTTATAGACAATGACGAGGTGAGAGGCTTGGATCTAAAAGAACTATTCGTGAGGATTGAAGAGTCAAAGGTTGCGATAGTTATCTTCTCGAAGAATTTCACTAATTCAAAGTGGTGCTTGAACGAGCTTGCCAGAATCAAGAATTGTGTGGATAGAGGCACTCTTATAGCAATTCCGATCTTCTACAAAATAGAACCCTCAGTCGTCAAAGGTCTCGAAGGAGAATTTGGCACTGCTTTCGAGACTCTAAAGAACGAAAATGGGCACAATCAAGTAACCAAGGAATGGGAGGAAGCTATATTGTCTATTTCGCGAAAGCACGGCATGGCGTTGCTAGAACAAGGGTTTGTCTTTAGTCTCTTCTCTCTCCTTTTATTCTATAGTTAGCATATTAGAAGTGATAGTGGCAGGATTGGAAAAAAATTATTTAACAATAACATTTTTGAAATCGTCCCTTAATTAATTTTATAGAAGAGGTTATTGGATCAATGATTTATATTTAACTAGAATTTACTCGCGCTGCTCGCGTGTGTTTCTTTTATAGTTTTATTTTATTTATAGACAAATAGTTTGATAAATAACTAATTTTTTAAAAACTAAAAATACTAATGGGCTTGAAATAAATTAGTTTTTTCTCGTATCTAAACTGCATGAACATGAAAATATGAAGTAATTCTTAACTAATTTTGAATATTGCGGATCACTATTTGAAAATGCATATGTGTGTTTAAAACTGTTTTATTACTATGACTTTTGCTTTGTAGCGTTTATAATATGAAACTATTAGTTGAATAGAAAACTTAATTATTTAAAATTAAAAATATAAAATACTTGTAAGATTAAGAAATGCATCTTTTTGTCACACATTGACTTTAAAATTTCTCTCGTATTGTTTTCAAGATATTAACTACACTTACATCACATGATGTATATTATATCATTTACTTAATAATTTAGCACTTTTATTTTCTCCTTATGTTATAGTTACATTTAAATTGTCTTTTTGGGTTAAAATAAAATCATAAAACATAAGAATCTTTCAATCTTTTAAGTTATATTTTAAAAAAATATATATTTATAATTTGTTTCTTAAAAAAATAGTTTCTCTTACTCTTTTGTACTTTAGTTATGTATAATTGGATACTTGTCTTATCGATATATCATTTGAATATATTATTTTACTATTTTGATGAATTTTATTTAAATTAAAAACTTCATTCTTTAAAATTGAAAATACAAAAGATTATAAATGTTTATATTATGTGACACATCAAACTTTGAAATTTCATCTCATATTATCCCTAAGATATTATTTGCACTAACATCATATGATAGATATTATATCAGATATTTAATAGTTTAGAACTTTATTTTCTCCTCCTCCTATAGTTACATTCCAAAAAGTTTAAATCATACAATAGAATAATTTTTCATTTTTTAATGTACTATTATTTTTGGTGTAAAATTGTAATAATTGTCTTCTTCTCTTATTTTCACTTTATATATATAGATAATTGCAATAATTCTCTTAGGTTACTAAATTTAATTTACCCTCTCTTTATTTGATGTAATACTTATGAAGTTATATTTTTTTTTATGAATTTAGTTGTAGGACTTGTTTGATATTTGATAATATCTAATTAAATATTTATAGTGTGATATATATTAGTATAACCAAATTTATGAAACTTGTTATTATTTTAGTAAACTATACTCATATAAGTTTTGAGGTTTCATGTTTATTTTAAAATATGTAATGACTTTTCAAATTATTTTCATAATGTTACAACCAACATATTAAATGTGAAATTATAAAAAAAACAATTACAAAAATAATTTAATATACTTGTGGATGATGAGGTGGCATAATGAGCTAAGAGAGAAAATGTTTCTTTATATATATAGCAGGGGGAATTACAAGTATGCTACATTTGAAGATATTTTTTTCAAATATGTCATCCTTGAAAATTTATTGCAAACATGCCCCCTTTTATATATACCCTAAATTTATTTATTTATTTTTGTTGTCACTCTTTCTTCCACAAAAGAATCAAAACCCCAACCCTAAACCCTAAACCCTAGCCCAAAAACTATACCCTAAATATAAAATAGTTAAACCAAACCCAAAAAATTAAAAAGACGACATTCTTGCAAAGGTTTTTAAACGATGGCATACGTGTAAAGTGACATGCCAATAGTGGCATATCATGAAAATTCTCTAGATTCTATGTCCTTTATAAGCTTCTAAACTTAAATTTTTTTGATAGAATTCTTGTGTATGGATTCTAATAATAAAAAATCATCACTTTAAATTTGAAAAAAATAACGTATGTTTTCAAATTTGAAAATAAAAGAAACTACTAGCTAAATTGAAAAAATATTTATATCAATAAAAGATTGCATTTTAGGGTATTTTAGAAGATTGCATTACATCAATACTACAACCTTTAAACTATTCCTAAAACTACCACAAAAAGTTTTGAAAGAGTTTCAAACTTTTCAGAAATGGTCCAAATTAGTTGTAAAAGTTATAATTCATAAAAAAATTCTAAACTTTTACACGTTTTTTAATAAAAATAAGGACAATGGCAAAAATGCCACTTTTGAATTATATTTTACAAAAATATCACTCTTGAATTATTTTCTTACCAACATACCACTTATAAATTCGTTTAAAAACCTTAAATCTCAAAATTCTCAATCTTAAAAAAACGTTTTGATGTCTAACAAACCTTAAATCCAAAAAACTAAACTCTAATATAACATAGTTAGCCAAAATATAAATAATTTAAAATTTTGAAAAAAGTGGTAGTGACATTTTTGCAAATTGGCATGTCAAAATTGGCATTTCTTGAAAATTCTCATAAAAATATGGTATTTTAAAAAAACAAAACAAAACATTTTATATATTTATTCCATCGCATATGAAGAGATGGTTAATCTATTGGTTGCTTCTCCTTTACGTATGACAGTCACGTGGCCGATAGAGTATTCATTAACGATATAATTAAGGAGGTTAAGAGATCGCTTGAACATATCATACGACAGCCTGAATCAGTTCAAAACAGACAACCCGAAGCCGTTCCGAATAGACAAGCAGTTCAAATACAAGAACCAAAAGTAAATCATCAGGGTTGCATGTTCAATGCAAGGCAGCTCAGGATAAATAATTCACATAATGCCAAGAATTGGACCTATGTGTCTATTTCCGAGTCACCCAAGTAAGTTTTTTTTTTTTTTTTTTTTTTTTTTGGGTTACAGTAAGTTTTTCTTTACAAGTTATATATATAAGGAAATTAGAAAATATAACATCTTTGGTGTGAAATTGGGTAACTAGCATTAGCATATAGAAAAGGTCAATGATGTAGAATAAGTCCATCTGACATAAATAAAAAAACAACAATATGATTCTTTCAACTAGTTGTCACGTAACAAATACATGTTTTAGTATAATAATAAGAGTTAATGCCCTCATTAACAAAATATCATCAAAAATAGACAATGATATTAAAAATAGTGATTGTGCTGTCTAATACAAGCAACTTAATTAGAAAATAATTCTGTTATAAGTTAAAAATTAGAATGTCTATTTGACAATTTTTGATATATTTATCTATTTTATAATATAATGTTATTCATGACATAGTTTTTTTTTTTTTTTTAATATAATCAACTATATTTACGCAGGAATATGTTACTTATTCTAAATAGTTGACTGCTTTTCATGATAAAAATGAAGCGTACAATTGTCTTAATTTTTTCTTTTCTCTTCCATGAATGTTAGATTTAGGCATGACCACGGTTACGGTTATTGCGGTTACGGTTTTTTAACCACCAGTTACGGTTAATATTTTTCGTTAACCTTAACCTTAACCTTAACCATTTCAAATACGGTTAAAACGGTTACTGTTAAATACGGTACGGTTAATATGGCTGCGGTTAGATACGGTTATGAGTATGATACGGTTAATATTACGGTTATAATTATAATATTTTTAAAATTGAAGAAAAGATTATAATTAAGTGAAGATTTAGAAACTATATATATATATTTAAAAATCATTCTTTAAAATGTTTTGAAAGTGGAATGATACTAAAAACAAATAAATGTTATTTTTATTCGTGGGTGAAACAATAAAAAAACTTACCTAATCTTTTAATAAACGAAAAATTTTAAAAACTATTTTTTGGCTCCACTACGACAAATTTGAGATCTAATAGGATTTTTTAAAAATAATTTTGAACTTAAGATTTGAAATTTGTGTTTGCAACCAAATAATTTTGTTTGCCAAAATGTTTTGTGCTGTAAACATTCAATATGTATATACTTTTAGTTCGTTCAAAATCTGTTAGGATTAAATCTATTTTTTATATAAAAAAGTAGAAACAACTCACGAGTAGATAAATTATAGGCAATTACTATGCAGTTATAGGTACAATTAAAACCATATGTATATTTAAATCTATTTTAATTACGGTTACGGTTAAAATTTTAAGGTTTTAACCTTACGGTTAACCGACGATTTTTATACGGTTACGGTTAGTAATGGATACAGTTAAAAAAACCGGTTAACTTAACTATTATAATTTTACGGTTAACGGTTACGGTTTTTAACCATTTAAAACGGTTACGGTTTAAAACGGTACGGTTACAGTGCAAAATACGGTTACGGTTGAATTTTTTGGCCATGCCTAGTTAGATTCTTAATTTCAGTTTCCAACGTCGGTTAACTGTTGGTATTTAACCATTTAACCTATACATAACATGCATTTTTTATAATTTGGGATGTCTGCAAAAGTGGAACCACTAACCATGTCTTGATTATGTAATATACAAAGTTTAAAAAAAAAAAAGATTATGTAATATACACCAATTAAAAACAAGATCACTTTTTTCTGCCGGTAAAACATATCAGTTTTTACGGCACATGTACATTCGTCGACAAATAAATTACTTGTTTATTGGATTTCATATAATTTCTATTCCGTTCGAAATTGATCGGAGTTTTACTCCGTCAGAATTTTCTAACATATTTCAACACTTTTTTAATCAATAATTTTTTTCCCTAACAAAATTAAATATTTTGAATATTATGATAAAAAATCTCCCAAATAATTTATGTTATATGATGGGTATATTATGTTCAGTGAGTCGGCTATTGAAGTTGCAAAGATGGTCATTTGTTATGATCTAGAAGTGCGCGGAGAGTTCCACACCAAAGAACTGTCATTCGGGAAAAGGTACGAGGTGGTGTTTGTGGTGAAAATAGAGAATACAATGTCAAGATTTGATAATCTTGCAAAGACGCAATTGATGGTACCTGATGATAACAAATTACAAGAGCATGAATTGCAATTTGTTGATCTCGTGAAAAATGAGTGGGTTGAGATTCGGGCCGGAGTGTTCGATGCATGGCCACATAAAGAGAAGATCGTTTTCTATTTATATCAAGATGGGTCTGAGCAGAAAATGACAGGAATTCTGGTTAAAAGTGCAATACTTCGTCCCATAATACCTGAAGTTATTCAGAATAGACAGCCTGAAACAGTTCAGATACAACAGCCGAACGTAAATCACCAGGGTTTCATGTTCAATGCAAGGCAACTCAAGATAAATAATTCACATAATGCCAGATATTGGACCTATGTGTCTATATCCGAGTCACCCAAGTAAGTTTTTTTTACGAGTTATAAGGAAATTAGAAAATATAACATCTTTGGTGTGAAATTAGGTAATTAGCATATAGAAAAGGTCAATTATGTAGAATAAGTTCATCTGACATAAATAAAAAACAACAATATGATTCTTTCAACTAGTTGTAACGTAACAGATACATGTTTTAGTATAATAATAATAAGAGTAAATGCCCTCATTAACAAAATATCATCAAAAATAGAAAATGATATTAAAAATAGTGATAGTGTTGTCTAATACATGCAACTTTATTAGAAAATAATTTTGTTATAAGCTAAAATTAGAATGTCTATATAAGAAAGTACAATGACAATTTTTTTATATATTTATCTATTTTTATAATATAATGTTATTCATGACATAGTTTTATTTTTAATATAATCAACTATTTTTACACATAGGAATATGTTACATATTCCAAATAGTTCACTACTTTTCATGAAAAACAATGAAGCGTACAATTGTCTTAATTTTTTTGTTTCTCTTCCATGCATGTTAGATTCTTAATTTCAGTTTCCAACGTTGGTTAACTGTTGGTATTTAACCATTTCACCTATATATAACATGCATTTTTAAATCTTTGGGATGTCTGCAAATGTGGAACCACTAACCATGTCTTGATCATAATCGGTGACGCATGTGAAGCATCTTGCGTTAAGCATCATATTATTTAATAATATTAGGGGCATTAATTTTTAAAAGTTATCTTGTAGCCTAGTAGTAGAATAGAGATATTGTAAACTGCAGGTGACGAGTTCTCGAGTCCAAGTGCATGGTAAACATGTAGAAATATTTTGTGTATGTTTATAATGGGGCATCAAAAATTTTTCAACTTTAGGCAGCCCATCATCTAGAACCGGACCTTATCATAATATACACCAATTAAAGATCACTTTATTTTTCCCATTAAAAAAAATATCATTTTTACGGCAAATGTACATTCGTCGACAAAAAAAATTGACCTTGTTAATTGGATTTCATATAATTTCTATTCCGTTCGAAATTGGTCGGAGTTTTACTTGGTCAGAATTCCATCAGAATTTTCTAACATATTTCAACACTTTTTTTTAATCAATAATTTTTTTTCCCTAACAAAATTAAATATTTTGTATATTATGATAAAAATCTCCCAAATAATTTATGTTATATGATGGGTATATTATGTTCAGTGAGTCGGCTATTGAAGTTGCAAAGATGGTCGTTTGTTATGATCTAGAAGTGCGCGGAGAGTTCCACACCAAAGAACTGACATTCGGGAAAAGGTACGAGGTGGTGTTTGTGGTGAAAATAGAGAATACAATGTCAAGATTTGATATTCTTGCAAAGACGCAATTGATGGTACCTGATAACAAATTACAAGAGCATGAATTGCAATTTGTTGATCTCGTGAAAAATGAGTGGGTTGAGATTCGGGCAGGAGTGTTCGATGCATGGCCACATAAAGAGAAGATCGCTTTCTATTTATATCAAGATGGATCTGAGCAGAAAATGAAAGGGCTTCTGGTTAAAAGTGCAATAATTCGTCCCGTAAAACCTGAAGTTATTCAGAATAGACAGCCTAAAGCTGTTCAGATACAACCTCCGAACGTAAATCACCAGGGTTTCATGTTCAATGCAAGGCAACTCAAGATAAGTAATTCACATAATGCCAGATATTGGACCTATGTGTCTATATCCGAGTTACCCAAGTAAGTGTTTTCTTACGCTTTATATATAAGGAAATTAGCAAATATAACATTTTTTGGTGTTGAGAAACCATTCAGGATTTAAACTTTCATCAGAAATTTCTAAATCATTTCAGCAAACTTTTAATCAAAATTTTTTTATGTCTAACAATCTCTCAAAAAAATTATATTATCTGATGAATATATTTTGTTCAGTGAGGCGCCTATTGAAGTTGCAAAGATGGTCGTTTGTTATGATCTAGAAGTGCGCGGAGAGTTCCACACCAAAAAACTGACATCCGGGAGAAGGTACGAGGTGGTGTTTGTGGTGAAAATAGAGGATACAATGTCAAGATTTGATATTCTAGCAAAGACGCAACTGATGGTACCTCATAACGAATTGCAAGAGCAGGAACTGCAATTTGTTGATCTCATAAAAAATGAGTGGATTGAGATTCAGGCCGGAGTGTTCGATGCATTGCCGCATAATGAGAAGATTGTTTTCTATTTATATCAGGATGGGTCTGAGAAAAAAATGACGGGGCTTCTAATTAAAAGTGCTATAATTCGTCCCAAATTAAGGATCTGAAGTAATTCAACAAAACAACTTGAAGCAATTCATATACAACAGCTGAAAAATTATTATTGCTCTTTATTTCTACACTTTTTTATACATTATAAATGTTTTGATACATTGTAAATGTTTCAATTTTCTAACTTCTATATAATAATCCATCTAAAAATTTTGATGAATTTAGGTGTCGACAAAATTTGCATTTATTCGATTTACTTTTTATCTTACCTTGGAAAGTGTATAGCACTTTTAATTAGAAGCCCCGTTATTTAGTCGTTTTTATATTCCAAAGTGTAAAAACTTATAAGTTTTTTTCTTTTAAGAGTTTAAGCACATCACATGCTATGGAGAAGATCATATACGACTTTGTAGGTTATATCAAATTAATTTTACCCTGATGTTTTAGTGGTAATACCATATTTTACCTTTTCTTAGGTTTAGATTTGCATCCATTCATCCCACATTTTGTATCTTTAGGTACATATTATACGAATTTAACTTAGAATTGCATTTTAAAGGTTAGAATTAAGACTTTGTACATATTGCATAGTTTTAATCTTATTTTCAAGTGGTTTAGAGTTAAATGGGGATATCTTACCTTGGACCTTAAGGTCATTTCACGCTAGTGTGAAAAATATATTGAGCGTCAATTCCAGAATAACATCTTTAAGCAAATTCGAGGTGGCTCATGAGAAAAAGAGACAAACTTTTCGAAATTTACAAAAAAAAACCAAAAGAAGTCAATAAACCAGAACCTGGAATTGATTTGAGTTTTGTGATGATGAAGAGGACCGAGATGATAAAAACATGAAATTGGTTTTGAATTGAGAAAGGTAAAGTAGTGTTTGTGCTCTGCGAATCGCCATTAGAAAGAGATCGGTTTAGCTTCGTTAGCAGTTAGCAGATTGTTACAGAGAGAGCTCTCTATAGTCTTCAACATAAGGAAGAGACTCAGATTAACATTTTTGAATTATGACCCCTTAATTTCTAGATTCTCCTAAAACTAGGCTTTTACTTTCAAATTGATCAGTCAAACCCAAATATTTTCGATCTACATTTGCTAAATGTTGACTAGAGTCAACGAAGTCAGCATGTAGGACCCAACACTTCTACGTGGCATTTATACCGGTTCTACTTTTTACTACTAATAAATGTTGGATCGGATTGGATTTTTTCAAATATTCATTTCTCACTCTTTTATGTGGTCTGAATTATTGTTACTCCTTTTTTATGGAAATTTTTTTCTTGAATCATTTAATTTCACATTTCCCCCTTTTATAAATATTTTTTTAATTTCTCAAATTGGTTTTTGTAATTATTGTACCGAGATTTATGGCCCTTGCGCAATGCTCGCTTATTTTCCCAATGTCTTCTCATTTCTCACTCTCTCTATACAAATGAATGACATTCTTACCCTTACTAAAAAACCATATTGGATAAACCCCTTCACGTCCACCATGCTCACTCACTAAACCATAAGTAAACTTTTTAGATTCCTTTGGCGGGTAAATCCCTAATTACATACATCAACAAAAAAAAAAAACATTTGTGTTTTCCTGAAAAGAGTCAAAAAGACTGTGAAAAAGTAAATTAAACTATTAATTTCTTTCTCGTGAACCCAAAAGATCCAGATAACTAAAACCATTTGTTTTTTTTTCCTGTTTTTATTTTGTTTTCGAATTTAGGGTTTATCAATTTTGGTATTTTCCGGTTCACACGATTTAAGAGACTCATTTTCATTTTACCTTCTTTACGGAGTCCTTGTCGTTCGTCACTGTCGTACGTGAAAACTAGCAATTTTCTCTTTCTTCATTTTTGTTTGGTTCTTAAACAGTTATAGTGACATTAAAGTGACCCACAACAAAGATTTCTCAGTGGCTTAATCCAAAAACCCAAACCAGTTGCATGAGCTCAAAATGATTCAGCTTCAAAGTATTTGTCTTTCTTCTTCTTCAACTGTGTCGGCATTGTTATTGCAGTGAAGAAAGTTTCAATTTTGTAAGATAAAAATCATTCCTTTTCTTTCATTATCTCTTTGCGTTGAGGTTAGGTTATAGATCTCAGAATGGGACCCAATATTGAATAGCCCCGTTGTTAATTTAATGTTTTTTCAGCTGATTTTGCTTTGATTCATCAAGATTGTTCCTTCTCTCACTCAATAGCATCCTGCATTTCATTTGATTTCAGAAGATTCGTTTTCAAAGGTGAGATTTTTGCAACTTTCTGTTGGTTTTTTCTTTTTGGGTATTGCTGATTTTGGTAAAGATTGGAGCTTTAATGGGTTTTGTCTTGTTTTGTCAGATTTACTTGAGTTCCATGAATTCTCTGCGTTTGTGAGCTGGAAAAGTTGTTGGCTTTCTGCAAAAAAATCTGTAGCTTCTTGAAGTTTAAGGATGAATCTATTTAGGATTATGTTACTCTCCATGTTTTTCTTGTCTGCAATGGGGCAACTTCCATCACAGGACATAATGGCATTGCTTGAATTCAAGAAAGGAATCAAGCATGACCCAACAGGGTTTGTTCTTAACTCGTGGAACGACGAATCCATCGACTTCAATGGTTGTCCTTCTTCATGGAATGGTATAGTCTGCAATGGTGGTAATGTAGCTGGTGTTGTTTTAGACAATTTAGGTTTATCTGCAGATGCTGATTTCAGTATGTTTTCTAATTTGACAAAGCTTGTCAAGCTATCTATGTCGAACAATTCGATTTCCGGTGTGTTACCGAGTAATTTAGGCAGTTTCAGAAGCCTACAGTTCTTGGATTTGTCTGATAATCTGTTCTCTTCGTCGTTGCCTAATGAGATTGGTAGATCAGTAAGCTTGAGGAATCTTTCTTTAGCTGGTAATAACTTTTCTGGTGAGATTTCGGACTCTATAGGCGGGTTGATTTCGCTTCAGTCGTTGGATATGAGTCGTAACTCTTTATCTGGACCTTTACCGAGGTCCTTGACAAGGCTCAACGATATTCTTTACTTGAATCTGTCTTCTAATGGATTCACTGGGAAAATTCCAAGGGGGTTTGAGTTGCTTTCAAGTCTTGAAGTTCTTGATTTGCATGGTAACTCTATTGATGGTAATCTTGACGGGGAGTTTTTCCTGTTAACGAACGCGAGCTATATCGATTTCAGTGGAAACAGATTGGTGTCAACATCTGGGAAACTCGTACCTGGTGTTTCTGAGAGTATCAAGCACTTGAATCTCAGCCATAATCAGCTTGAAGGTTCATTAACTAGTGGATTTCAGTTGTTTCAGAACTTAAAAGTCTTGGATCTTAGCTACAACGAGTTATCTGGAGAGTTACCGGGTTTCAATTATGTCTACGATCTTCAAGTGCTCAAGCTTAGCAACAATAGATTTTCAGGTTCCCTTCCCAATAACTTATTGAAAGGTGACTCCTTGCTTTTATCAACACTGGATTTAAGTGGCAACAGTCTCTCAGGTATGCTCTTTACTCTCATCTTTCACATAGTGTGAACATTTATGGCTCTAAGAAACTAAAAATCTAAACTTTTTCAGGGCCAATAAGTGCGATCATGTCTACGACTCTTATTACTCTTGATCTGTCTTCGAATTCACTAACCGGGGAGCTTCCACTCTTGACCGGGAGCTGTGTTATGCTTGATCTCTCAAACAACGAGTTTGAAGGAAATCTGACAAGATGGTCAAAATGGGAGAATATCGAGTATCTTGATCTCAGTCAGAACCGTTTCTCTGGTTCGTTCCCAGACGTAACTCCTCAGCTATTACGAGCAAATCATCTTAATCTTTCGTACAACAAGCTCACAGGCTCACTTCCAGAACGGATACCTACTCATTATCCGAAACTTCGGGTTCTCGATATAAGTTCCAACAGCTTAGAAGGTCCACTCCCTAGTGCATTACTATCTATGCCAACTTTGGAGGAGATCCATCTCCAAAACAATGGCATGACGGGTAACATCGGACCCTTACCTTCTTCCGGTTCTAGAATCCGTCTTCTTGATCTTTCTCATAATCGGTTTGACGGTGACCTTCCTAGCGTATTCGGATCTTTGACTAATCTTCAAGTGCTGAATCTCGCAGCAAATAATTTGTCTGGCTCTTTGCCTACCTCCATGAATGACATGGTCTCTCTAAGCTCGTTAGACGTATCTCAGAATCAGTTCACTGGACCACTACCGAGCAACTTATCTCGCAGCCTGATGGCCTTTAATGTCTCATACAATGATCTATCAGGGACTGTGCCGGAGAATCTGAAGAGCTTCCCGGCGCCTTCCTTTTATCCCGGAAACAGCAAGCTCCTTTTACCAGCTGGGTCCTCTGGTTCAAGTGAATCAGAAGTTTCCAAGAGGAAACCCATGAGCACACTTGTGAAGGTTGTGATAATAGTTTCTTGCGCTGTTGCTTTAATTATTCTCATCCTTGTTGCTATCCTCCTATTCTGCATCTGTAAATCAAGAAGACGCGAAGAACGTAGTGTTACGGGTAAAGAAATTAGTAAACGGGCCCAAACGATTCCCTCGGGAAGTGGAGGCGGTACGATTGTATCTGCCGAGGATCTTGTTGCTTCAAGAAAAGGCTCCTCGTCCGAAATCCATAGTCCTGATGAGAAATTAGCGGTTGCAACGGGCTTTTCTCCTTCCAAGACGAGTAATTTATCTTGGTCACCTGGCTCAGGAGATTCGTTACCAGCTGATCAACAGCTAGCACGGCTTGACGTTAGATCACCGGATAGACTTGTGGGAGAGTTACATTTTCTTGATGATTCAATCAAAATGTCTCCAGAGGAACTGTCGAGGGCACCTGCTGAAGTGCTTGGAAGAAGTAGCCACGGGACTTCTTACAGGGCAACGCTTGATAACGGAGTGTTTTTAACTGTTAAATGGCTAAGAGAAGGCGTCGCAAAGCAGAGAAAAGAGTTTGCGAAAGAAGTAAAGAAATTTGCTAACATTAGACATCCGAATGTAGTAACTCTCAGAGGTTACTATTGGGGTCCAACGCAACACGAAAAGCTTATTCTTTCAGATTACATATCGCCTGGAAGTCTCGCTAGCTTCCTTTACGGTATAACACTTCCCTTTCAATAATCATATTCAACTATTTTCCTCGAGCTTATGGTTATTCTTGTTTTGTATCTCTCAGATCGACCGGGAAGGAAAGGACCTCCCTTGGCTTGGGTCCAACGGTTGAAAATCGCGGTTGATGTTGCACGTGGTCTAAACTATCTCCATTTCGACAGAGCTGTTCCACACGGTAACCTCAAGGCAACAAACATTCTCTTAGACGGAGCAGAACTAAACGCGCGTGTAGCAGATTACTGTCTCCACCGTCTCATGACACAAGCAGGAACAGTCGAACAGATTCTAGATGCAGGAATCCTCGGTTACCGAGCTCCCGAGCTAGCAGCTTCAAGAAAACCGTTACCGTCTTTCAAATCAGATGTATACGCGTTTGGTGTAATACTTCTTGAGATTTTAACAGGAAGATGTGCAGGAGATGTGATCACAGGTGAACAAGAAGGCGTTGATTTAACGGATTGGGTTAGGTTACGCGTTGCAGAAGGACGTGGCACGGAATGTTTTGACTCGGTTTTGAGTCAAGAGATGGGAAGTGGACCGGTTACAGAGAAAGGTATCAAAGAAGTTCTTGGGATTGCTTTGAGGTGTATAAGATCAGTCTCTGAAAGACCTGGTATTAAGACCATTTATGAAGATCTTTCTTCTATTTAGGAAAACAATGTTTGTTTTCTCCTTGTTTGTGTTTTGTAGGTTTCAAGTTTGGTTTTGCTTTGACAAAGTTCATGCTTTTGTTTCTGGAGAAAGCTTGTTCTTGATTCAAGGTCTTGTGTGTTGTTGTGTCTTCTTTGTTAGTTTTTCTTTGTAAAAAAAACAAATTCTGCTCATGTCTCATGAGTGAATGAAATCTTCATTTTCCCTCAATTATGTGTTTCTTGTTCTTGATCAAAACCGGGTTTAATTATAGACTAAACCAAATCAAATAGCATACTAAACCGGTGATTATGTTGTTTAGTTATACTTAACCGACTCTATAAATTATGAAATTTTCATATTTCCCCAATTATGTTCTCTGTTTTTGTTCTTGATCAAAACCGGATAAATTAGAGACCAAAAACCAAATCAAATGGCATACTTAACCGGTGATTATGATTTGCGGTTAGAATTAACCGGCTCTTTGAATTAAAAATCCAATTTTTCTCATCGTCTTCTTCGATTTCTCCGTTCTTCTTCCGATTCAATAGCGATATGCAGATCAATTGTCCCCCAATTCCGATTACTCCTCGAATCTCAGTTCCATTTTCATCACTCTCTTCAAATCCTCTCCGCATATTCAACAACCTCACTTCATTTCAAAACCCAAAACACCGTTTCTTCAATAGATTGCATAAATCTCAAACTTGTTTCAGTAATCCTGTTTTAGCTGCCATGAGAAGCGAAGAAGGTGTTGAAGCTGATGATGCGTTTTACATGAGGAAATGTGTAGACTTGGCGAAGAAAGCAATTGGGTGTACAAGTCCTAATCCAATGGTTGGTTGTGTCATTGTTAAAGACGGTGAGATTGTTGGTCAAGGGTTTCATCCCAAAGCTGGTCAACCTCATGCTGAGGTAACAATTTCAGTTTTTTTCTTGCTGGGTTTCTGGAAATGAGTAAACTTTATTAGATAGAAGATTGCATTGTGTGTTCATCATTGTGAAATTGGAAAAGTTTGATTCATGGTGGAAAGTTGTAATTGGTATTGTTAGGTGTTTGCTCTTAGAGATGCAGGGGACTTAGCTGAGAATGCTACTGCTTATGTTAGCTTAGAACCATGTAATCATTACGGAAGAACACCGCCGTGTTCTGAGGCATTGATTAAGGCTAAGGTGAAAAGAGTTGTGATCGGGATGGTTGATCCGAATCCGATAGTTTCTTCTTCGGGTATTAGTCGTTTGATAGATGCTGGGATTGATGTTACTGTGGGTGTAGAAGAAGAGTTATGCAAGAAGATGAATGAAGGATTTATCCATCGAATGTTAACGGGAAAGCCTTTACTCGCCCTCAGGTAAAGTTTATCGCTTCTCAATCTCGTATAGACTGTTTTCAAAGTTTATGAAAATCTTGTGTAGGTGTTCGATATCTGTCAACGGTTGTTTTATGGACAAGATTGGTGAAGGGGCTTCGGATATCGGTGGGTACTACTCGAAGCTATTACAAGAATATGATGCGATAATACTTTCTTCCTCGTTTTCTGATAAACTTTCAAGCATTTCCTCACAAGAAACGAATGTTTCGATCCAACCTATTCAAATCATAGTAGCTAGCAGTGCGCAACAGTCTCATATCGTTGCTTCTTCCAATACCGTGGAAGAATCGGGTCCGAGAGTTGTATTGTTTACTGAAAAGGAATTGGTTGTAGAATCTGGAATCAGCGATAGCGGGGTTGAAACCGTGGAACTGGAAAAATTGAACTTGGATTCCATTTTGGAGTATTGTTATCGCCGTGGACTGTGTAGTGTTTTGTTGGATTTGAGGGGGAATATGAAAGACCTTGAAGTGCTTTTGAGAGATGGGATTGAGGAGAAGCTATTGCAGAAGATAGTGGTTGAGGTTTTGCCGGAATGGAGCACGAAAGATGAGAAACAGGTCGCGTCGATGAATTGGTTAGAATCAAAACCTGTGAAAGATTTGCATTCTAAGCAAGTAGGTGGAAGTGTTTTGCTAGAAGGCTATCTTTGATGTATGAAAGTAAAAGTTCATGAGATTTACTTTTTGAAAGCATTGTGTTATTAATGGTTTACAAATTTATTTACTAGATTAATAAAAATGATAATTATTTTTATTTTTTTAGAACTAAAATATGTTCACGTTTTGAGAATGTAATTCGATGGAAAACGTGAACATGTTTTAAGAATGTAAAATAGAATGGGAAACGAATTTTGACTTCAATTGCATAGCATGTTTAATGGACTACAAATATTTGACAAGTATTTTGGATTTTGGTGGAAATATGAACTAATGGACTAGTAACATTTTAGTATGCCTATAGGAATTTTTCTTTTGAAATATGAAAAGTGAAACCAATATGGCTATATATATCTAGAGATTATTAAAAAAATTCCTTTGACATTTTGCTTCCAACAACTCCAAACTGTCACCCGGGTGTGTATTGAAGAAAATTGTTTTCAATTTGGGCTAATCTTTTCGTATTATTGTCAAAATATGTAATAATATTTTTTATAAGTATCTGCCATAAAATGTACATAATGATGGAGAAACATTTGATAAAGATTCATCTACAAAATGGTGATGGGAACAAAAGATTATGAAGCATGTCTCTATGTCGATTATGTTCGAGTGGTTTTAACAACATCCACGCATTGCTTTTACCGAATATGTTGACCCCACCACTCTCCATTTCATATACCTTTTCTTTTATCCTTCTTCTTTTTGCATTTATAGATAAAACGATTTTTAGTATATTTCGAATGATGGGGAAATATAAAAAATGAAATATACGTATCGTATTCATATATTATCAAACTAATTATCGCATGTAAATGAATATGCGGCTAACTTAACCAATTATTCTTAATATTTACGAAAATTGTTGTAACTTAACGGATTTCATCTATCTACTACGAACGTATGATCCAACTTAACATTTAATTTACGAAATTTGTTGTTATTCTCTTTTCGTTATTGTAAATGCTTTAAATAGCAAGAACTCTCGTATTATGTCATTATTCTGTCTGTACCAAAAACATGCTATGTTCTAACAATCGACTAGACTATTTGTCACAAGTCACAACCTACGGAATACATGAAAAATCGAGAAATAATAGCAAGGCAATAATTATATTTAAAGAACTTGGCTCCTTTCTACTTTATTTTTCTTTTATTAGCTTTTTAGCCTTTTGTATATATACTCTTCTTCCTTCACACCTTTTTCACTATCAGTAATTATAGCATAAAACTAATTAAATATCATTAGGAGAATGAAAATGTCACTTTATACTAACTATATAACCTCTTTAAATAAGTGAGGTTATTATACAAGGTTTATTATCATGGTGTATGTGTGTTTGTGATGTTCAAGAAGCAAAACACAAAACAATGGATCAGAGCCATTCAAACACAAGTCAATCAAGATCTGCTGATCGCAAAACGATTGAGAAGAATAGAAGGATCCAAATGAAAGCTCTCTACTCAGAACTCAACTCTCTTCTCCCTCACACTTCTAGGGTTTCTTTTTCTTCTTCTTTGGTTCGTATACAATTAATCTTTGATTCAATGATATATAACCCATTTTCTTGTTTAATGGTTAGGAGCCTCTAACACTGCCTGATCAGCTAGATGAAGCTGCAAACTACATCAAGAAATTACAAGTGAACGTGGAGAAAAAGAGAGAAAGGAAGAGAAAACTTATTGCCACTACATCTTTCGAGAAATCGAATTCCGCTGGATCTTCAAGTGTCGATGTCATCGCGCCTAAAAGGATGCCGAAAGTCGAGATTCAAGAAACTGGTTCGATTCTTCACATCTTTCTTGTGACAAGCTTGGAGCACAAAGTTATGTTCCATGAGATCATTCGTCTTCTTAATGTCGAATTAGGAGCTGAGGTCACTCATGCTGGATACTCAATCGTTGATGATGCCGTTTTTCACACTCTTCATTGCAAGGTAACAAGTAAAATAAAAACATTTTTTGATCTCAGATTTAGGCATCAAAATTTGATACTATGTATACTAGTAAATGTTAAAATTAGGTCTAATCCAGAATATTGTATACACACACAGTGGGAACGAGATCATAGTTAGGTCATTGCACTAACTAATACAACTTAGTAGAGAATATACGTTTTTAATTGTTAGAAACTGATTGATAAGCGTATCATATATTGATTGATGTGCTCAAATGCTAAGAAATTTTGGTCCCATCCCATCTAGTTGATTCCTAGTAATATTTCATGTTATTTTTTCATTTTTGAGTATTATTTTATCTTATTTGATCTTATTGTTAATGTACATATAGGTGGAAGAGTGTGATAATGGAGCTAGGAGTAGAATTTATGAGAGACTGGAGAAGTTTGTGAACTGTGTTAATTAATATTCTCTTTAATATGTTTCCTTTTTTTCTCTCTTGGAGCTTTTTTTTTTGGTTATTGTTTTCTTTGTTTCTTAGTTCTATTTTCTTGAATTTAACTTCTGGTGCCAAAATCCTTTTCTTGAATTGTACTATGAAAGTGATGTTTCACTGTGAGCATAATATATATCTTTTACGGTTTTACCTGTACTTAAAGCTGTGAAATGTATGGAATTTGAGTAAACATTATTGTTGTTGTTTCAGGACATTATACTATATCAAATTAATTAGTCTAATTTCATTTTCAGTCATTGTGAGTTTGTGACTCTAATGTGGAGCATGCGCTTTTTTTCTTCTAAAAATTACAAAGATTCAACCAATTAAAGTATTTCGGATTGGGATAACAATTTTCACGAACGAAAAAAATTCATTTATGTAACTTCTTAAGCCCACTAAAACCTAAATAATTATATCAACTAGAAAAAAAATCCATTTACAATGAACCAATAAAAATAACAAATAATATCTTCGTCGTGGTCATCATCACCGTCGCCGTTTATGTATCTCTGTAGTTGTCTACGACCACCGCCTTTGTCACCACAATCACCGTCATCACCATCTCCGCCATCAATATCTTTTTCATCACCATTTTCATCAACATTAGAGAGAAAGAGAAAGAAAAAGAAGTGTGTGGAGGGCAAATATATCTTTTCAAATATAGATGCGGTAGATCTAATAAGAGTTTGAAGAATGTGGTAGATTTTATAAGTAATTTTGAAAATAGTGGTATGAAATATAATTTTCCCCAATTAATTTGTTTTTTTTCTTCTTTCATTTCTCTTGATAATATGAAGTTTTGACTTTTGCTAAAGCATAGAATAATTACCCACGGCAAAAAAAAAAAAGAATAATTACCCAAATAGCCCAAATAATGTTTTTTAAAGCCCGTGAGCCCAAAAAATAGTATTAAAAAAATAAAAGCGCCAAATTAACAAATACGTTTATAATACATTTTCACCAATCACCATCGTCCCTAAATTTTAGGGTTTCCTCATTCCCAACACACCTGCAACAATGGTGGTCGAAGCTTTCGAAGTCGTCCCTGCACCTTTCAATTCCGATGGTTGGGGTCCTCCAGATTCTTCTTCCTCCGCCGCAAATCCTCTCCCGAACTTTCCTTTCGCATCTTTCTCCCGCTCCCAGAAACTCGGCCGTGTAGCTGATTGGACTCTTAATCGTCCTAAATCCGATCCGTCTTCGGTCTTCGATTTCTCCGCATTCGCCGTCGACGACGGATCCGGTGAAAATCCCGACGACGACGACGACGAAGCATTTCATCTCGTCGACGGTAAACCACCGCCGCGATCTAAATTCGTACCGAAATTGCGTTTTCCTCGACGCAATCGGAATCAGTTACCACAACGACGAGACGAATCGCAATCGGAATCGAAGAAACGCGATACAGAGAACGAAATACCTCGCCGTGATCGTCTTTTCATTCACCAACAACAACGCCGTGAATCCGCCGCATTCAAATCTTCCGTCGATGTAAAACCGGAATGGAACATGATCGAACAAATCCCTTTCTCGACGCTCTCGAAACTCTCCTTTCTCTGTTCAAGAACCTGAAGATCTTCTTCTCTGTGGTGTTCTTGAGTACTATAATCGCGTTTTCGATCGAAAAACGAACGCAGAGTCGAGCGTTTCAAGAACAAGAACTTGTTCTTTAATGTCAGTACTAGTGATGATCCTGTGATTAGACGTTTTGCTGAAGAAGATGAAGCTACGGTTTTCGCTACTGATTCGGTATTAGCTTCTCTTATGTGTGCTCCTAGATCAGTTTACTCTTGGGATATTGTGATTCGACGAGTTGGGAACAAATTGTTCTTAGATAAGAGAGATGGATCATCAGAGTTAGATTTGTTCTCTGTTCATGAAACGTCTCAAGAACCATTGCCTGAAGCTAAAGATGATATTAACTCTGCTTATTCTCTTAGTGTAGAAGCTGCTTACATCAATCACAACTTTAGGCAACAGGTTTTGGTTAGAGATGGGAAGAAGGAAACTTTCGATGAAACGAATCGAGGTACTGGTTCTGTTGCTTATAGGTATAGAAGATGGAAGCTTGATGATGATATGTATCTTGTTGCTAGATGTGAGTTACAGAGTGTTCTTGATCTGAATAGTAAGAGATCTTTCCTTACGTTGAATGCGCTTAACGAGTTTGATCCGAAATACTCTGGTGTTGATTGGAGACAGAAGCTCGAAACTCAGAGAGGTGCGGTTTTAGCTACCGAGTTGAAGAACAACGGGAATAAGTTGGCGAAATGGACCGCGCAAGCTCTCTTGAGTAATGCTGATATGATGAAGATTGGTTTCGTCTCTAGGGTTCATCCTCGCGATCATTTCAACCATGTGATATTGTCGATTTTGGGGTATAAACCGAAGGATTTCGCTGGACAGATTAATCTCAATACGTTGAACATGTGGGGGATTGTGAAATGTATAGTTGATATGTGTATGAAACTAAGGGAAGGGAAGTATGTTTTAGTGAAGGATCCGTCGAAGCCGCAAGTGAGGATTTACGAGGTTCCAACTGATGCTTTCGAGAATGAGTATGTCGAGGAACGTTGACTGAAGATGAACAAGTAGAGCCACTAGAGAAGAATAAGAAAGCTGATGATGTTCAAGCTTGATTGGTGATCAAGTTAGGTAATAATGCACATATGAACAACTTGACTTGGTTTAAGCACATAGAATTGGATTTTTAAGTAAATCATTTTAGTTTCATACTTTTCTTGTTCAATAGATTGTGTTGATGATCTCTAGTTGTATATAGCTTCAAAAATATTATGAGGAGGATAATGATTCACATCTCTATAATTGGATACACTTTATTCAATTACCGTTTGACACTTTATTTTTTAGTTTTAATCACGTTTTATCAGTAAGGAAATATGAAAAAAAGCATGAACTAATCAAATATGTATATGGAAGATCTCATTACCGTTGAGGAAAAAATAATCCCCGAACATTAACACATTTTATCCACCCATTATCATATCTCAAATGTCCATATTTAAGTTTTAGTTGTGGAATTAAAAAAATACTTGGATTAATTGTAGGATATGATTATCTTTAATCATTTTGTTAATTATTTTTCCATAATGCCAAATCATATCTCTATAAATATATTGAAGAGTCCAAACTGAACATTGATATATACACTAACTTCACTCTTGGAATTTTTTAACAATGAAACATATATTAATTGAAGAGTATTTTATATATATGGGAATACCTATTATATCATAATCAATTATCAATCTATTTCGAATATACGTACAAATTAATTTGTCAAATCATATGTTATTGAACCTTGGATTTTAAAAAACCTATTAAAATCCACTGTTATTGAACTAGTGATTTTAAAAAGTATTTTAAAATCCACTGTTATTAATCTCATAGAATCACACAAAATCATTAAAATAACCTAAAGTCTCATTAAAAATCAAATCTCTTTAAATGTAAAATTCAATACACCCCCCCTAAAATTGATTTGATAGGAAATTCTCAGTAAAGTTTGTTTGTTACGGTCATGTAAAAGCATATTCTCTTATGAATGAGTTTAATTCATTTATCCAGGTACCTTTGCTTTTCTGTTAGTTTGTCATTTTTCATATTTATTTACTATTAAACCCCAAATTAGAAAAATCATAATTTTCACTAAGCATTCAGTTTTTTTTTCTTATTTCAAATACTTACACCAAATTATTAACTAATAATCGCAGCAACTGAAAAAAACCATAATTAAACAACAGCAAAACAAACCACACCAAAGACTTATTATAAATAGGTTGTCACTAAACCCTTCAATCTCCAAAACAATCTCAAGAACACAATAAAACACTTAGCAATTTCAAATCTCAAAACAAGAAAAAACAAAAACAAGAACGCAAATGGATCTCAAAGCAAAAACATTTTCTGTTTTCGCATTAATTTTCCTCTTTTTATCTTCATTCCCTAATTCACATGCGCATGATTTGGAAGTTGGTATGTTTACTACATCTTTTTACCTTTTTTTTTTTCAACAAAATTTAGACGTATAAATGTTTTAATTTCTAATGAAAACGTAATGTGAAAACAGATGATGAAACACCATTTACATACGAACAAAGCACAGAGAAAGGACCAGAAGGATGGGGCAAAATAAATCCTAAATGGGGAATTTGTAACACCGGAAAATTTCAATCTCCTATCGATCTAACTAACGAAAGAGTTAGTTTTATTCATGATGGAGCATGGAGAAGACACTATAAACCAGCTTTGGCTTCAGTCAAAAACAGAGGACATGACGTTATGGTAAGTTTCTTTTAATCATGTTTAGTTATATGATTAACACACTAATCATAATAATTTATAGATAATTAAATTTTCTTTTCTAAAAGGTATCGTGGAATGGAGATGCTGGAAAAATAACAATACGTCGTACGGATTTCAAATTGGTTCAATGTCACTGGCATTCGCCATCTGAACATACCGTTAACGGAACAAGGTTCGCAATTTTCCGTCTATTGAAGCTTCTTTAAAAAAAAACCTTATTTTAACAAATTTGTTTGAAAAATAGAAACTAATTTTCAAATATTTAGATGATCAATAAACTTTAACTATTTTTTGTTTTCAAAATGTGTTACAGATACGATATGGAGCTTCACATGGTTCACCAAAGTGCTAGAGGCAACCTCGCAGTGATTGGTGTTCTTTATAAATTAGGCGAACCTAATGAATTCCTCACAAAGGTAAAAAGAATATTACATTGCAATTAGATAACATATTATTTTATACAATAACACTCCATTTCTATATCTACCTAAATGGATACTAAATGTATTCAAAATCGTACATATGATATTTCAATGGGTTTTCTTAAATGTAGCTATTAAATGGAATAAAGGCAGTTGGAAAAGAAGAAATAAATCTTGGAATTGTGGATCCTAAAGATATTAGATTTCAAACAAAGAAATTCTATAGATATATTGGTTCTCTCACCGTTCCTCCTTGCACTGAAGGTGTTATTTGGACCGTCGTTAAAAGGGTAAATACATTTTTATATAGTAATCTTTTTATTCATTACAAAATCACTTTTTGGTGTTTAAATTGCAAAATCCGTAACTTTTTTGTATTTTGGGTACATTTAGGTGAACACAATATCAGCAGACCAAATCGCAGCTCTGAGGAATGCTGTTGACGATGTAAGTACTTAAAATTGCTAATGTAATTTCTTTAGTTAATTATTGATTACTAATTGGTTATATTGATTGAATAGGGGTTTGAAACAAATTCAAGGCCGGTTCAAAATACAAATACAAGATCGGTTTGGTTCTATGATCCAAATCTTTAATATAACAGAAAAACAATGATTTGAGTCTTTTTTTATATCTTTTTTAACATCAACAATAATTTAAGTTTATACAAGTTTTTGTAACATTTTTCTCCTATATACTTTATTATTTATTTATTTCTTTTATTTATTATTTTTTGTGAATTTTAAAAAAAAAATCCAAAAAGTTCCAACATACTAATGTTTTTAATGAGTATATATAATTCGATAAAAGAATTATTTTTCTTTCTCTTTGTCAATCTACACTTTTTTTTTAGAATTTGTCAAATAGCCTTTTATTAATTGAAATACTATAATACCCGAAACTACCTTAGGGAAATAAATTATAAGATACTATTTACAAATGTACGACTTGACATACTTCGTCTTCATATGTAATTGAATTCTCGAGACACACTTCTGCGTTCTTGATTACATTTACAAAAATTACACCCATTTCTGTTTTAAAATTAAGAAAGTACCCATCTGTATATGCAAATCCATTTGCTACAAATCCCAAGATTGTATGACCCATAAGCATCATATGATGCTTCTTATAGTCACACTACAAGAAAACAACCGCTATTCCGACGGCCAAAACCGTCGGAATTCGGTCGGAAATGACCCATTTCCGACGTGTTTCTGACGGTTTTGGTCCGTCGGATCTATCACGTCGGAATTTTAATATCCGTCGGAATTCCGTCTGTTTGTTGCAACGGAACTCCGACGGAATATGGATATCCGTTTTCCGTTTGAGAGCCGTCGTTATACCGTCGAAACTTAATTAGACGACGGAATACTGACGGGTTTGGAGATCCGGTAGTTTCCAAAGGCTTTCCGACGGTAAGGTATTTCCGACGGTATACCGAGGGTAAAGTAACCGAGGGAATTCCGACGGATAAACGGCACGACGGTGTTCCGACGGAATTATATACCGAGGGTATACCGACGGAATTCGTATGTTTTTAAAAAAAAATTAAAACTATTTAAATAATTTAAAATCATTAATAAATCATTAAAAATTAAAATTAAAATCTTAAAAACCCCAAATTAAATTAAAATTGTTTCAAAAGTACATTAAAGTTTTACAATAAATTTTAAAACTAATAAATGTCTATTCCGGCCTATGGGTACGGAAGATCAGATGAACGACTTCTTCCAACGCTTTAAAGCGTTTTTCCAACTCCACCCTATCTCTGTCTCTCTCTTCTTGCATTTCCCTAAGCCGGTCGTGCAGCTCTCGGTTTTCCGCCTCCAACCTGCTAGCACCGCCATATCGAACCGTCGAAACAGACGAGCTACTATCTTCAGGGAGGCCGTAAACAAGGCCTCTGGTCTTGGGAGTCACCTACAATAAAAAAAAATTATATTTTATAACTTACTTGTATTAAAAGTAATGTTTAAATTTCTTTAAAAGTTAAACGGTTACTAACCTCGTACGTGAACTCGTTGATCTTCTCGACTGAAACTTTAGTTGGCGCCGGAGTTCCTTCCACGATAGGTTGCGATTGCAGGAACTCCTCCTGCCGCCTCTGCACGGCTTCCACGATTTCACGAGCAAGCGGGTCTTGAATTTCACCGGTCTTCTTGTTGGTGTGCGAAACCTTGACCAAATCAAGGTTGGAAGGATAGACACCGGTCTGCTGAAACTGTTAACATATACAATTTCGTTAGCGAATTTAAAAAAATTTTGAATTATTAAACTACTTACAATTTTCTGAGCAGCTGAAGCCTTGCTCGTTGCTCCGAGGTTGTGGGTTGCCTTTCCCTTCCCCTTCCGGGTGCTGTTGCGGTTAGTGGAGTGTTTCTCGGAGTCCGCCCGAGTTGCCTCGCTCTAGTTCCCAATGTCGAAGTAGTTCAGCCCACATCTCTTGTTTATATTTAAAAACTATAGGCACCTTCCCGTATTTATACCACGAGTCTTTCCACTCGTTGATCTTCCACGAGAACTTCCTCGCAGCCTTTGTGTCAAATTCCTTTCGGACCATCGATGTGAGCGATGGGTCCCACGTAAAATCTTGCTGCAAAAAAACACCACATTCCCGCATTAGTAATTAAAATGTGAGTCATATAGAAAATACATTTGAAAAAAATACCGCAAATTGTCGGAACCAAGTGTCCCGGTCCTCCAATGGCATGTCGGTGTATGTGGGATACGGTTTAGTGAGCATGGAATTCATCATTTCGTTGATAGAACCCGTAATACCGTTTCCCGAGTATTGAAACCTATTAAAACATTTAGTTAAATATATATCTAAAATTATTAAATCCACTACATGTTTAAATAATACTTACCAGGTCGTGTTAGGTGCCGGGTCTGGATGTAGACGCGTCAACCTATCACGTCCGGGTTGCGCCACAAACTGCTCGATGGTCATCGAGGTGGGAGCTGAGTGGGTTGTAGGCGGGGGCTGAGACATGTATTGGGTCTCCAAGTCGGGACTATCCTCGGGGATAACCGTCTCACTCGTAGTCCGACCTCCCCTACTGGAACTCCCACCTCCTCTAGAGTTATGAAACTGCTCATAATTCCTACGATTTCCATAATTCTAAGATTTAGAGATTTCGGGATTTATGGAATTTGGAATGTATAGGAATTTGTGATTTTGAAATTTTGGGATTTAGTTAATTGGAAATTTAGGGTGATAGGAATTAAGGATATTGGGGATTGAAGAGTTTTGTAGTAAATGAATTTAATTCAATTGGGATTACGTGGTTTTGTGATTTGCAATTTTTAAATTTAAGTAATCTGGGTTTTTTTTTATATTGTATATTCAGAAACCGAAATTCATGGATTTAAGTTTTAAATTTTAAAATTTTTTAATTGTTAAAAAATTTTATTAACATTAATTTTCCAATTTTTTTAAACTTGTAAAAAATGCTTTAAAGGTTTAAATTTGTTTAAAGTTTGAATTGGTAAACATTTTTTATTAAAATTAATATGACAAATTTTAAAAAATTGTTAAAAAATTTGTAAATATGAAGTATTTAAAGGTTTAATTTTTAAAAAATTGTTTAAAATTCTGAACATTAATTTGACAAATTTTATTAACGTTAAAAAATTATAAATTTAAAAGTTTAAATTGTTAACGTTATAAACTTTAAAATTTATAAAATTGTAAATTTAAAGGATTTGAAGTTTAAAATTTTATTAATTTTAAATAGGTTTAAAATTTTATAGGTTTAAATTGTTTTAAACCTTACATAATTTTTGATTTGGATGAAGAATTTAAAGGTTTAAATTGTTTAAAGTTATAAATTGTTTTAAACCTTACATAATTTTTGATTTTTTTTAAATTTAAATTGTTTTATTAATGTTATAATATTATTTAAAATTATTCTATGTAGGTATTTACAAATATAAAATTTTGTGAATAAATTTTTTTTTTTTCCCAAGAACACAATTTTTTTTTATGAAGAACAAATTTTTTTTTTTTATGAACAAACTTTGTAATCATCAAAAAACTTACATAGCTTTGTGGAATTCGTGAAGGAGGGTGTGGATTAGGATGATTCCGGCGGTTTGTGTGAGTTTTATGGCAGTTGAAAGCCAAATCCGGCGGTGAAAGGTTTTTTTTTTTGAGATTTTTCCGTTGAAGAATCGGGAAGAAGAGGAGACCGAGGGATTACACGGCTGGAAAGAGGCGGTGACTCGGCAAGGGATCGGCTGTGACTCGGCAAGCAAGGGATCGCCGGCGACAAACAAAAGTTGTGGTGAAATTTTTGTTTTTCCAGATCTGTCTTCGGGGAAGACGAAGATTGTGGACTTAATAGACTATCCGACGGCCTTCAGACGGAATTCCGACGGCCAGGCAATATTCCGACGGTAATTCCGACGGTTTTCCCGCGTTGACGAAGATTACGAAGTCTTTTGGCGGCTGGTCAAATTAGGATTTTCGTCGGTAGACCGTCGGAATTTAAGACGGAATTCCGATGGAAATTCTTTTAAAATATTAAATTGTACATTTTTTTAGATATTTTCCCGTCAAAATAAATCCCTTTCCGTTCTATTCCCGATCCTATACTCCCGTTCCCTTTAGTTTTTTCTATGTGAAAATAAATTTTATTTGATTAGACTTTAGTTTGTTCAATTGCATTTTATTTATTTAGACATTAGTTTGTACGCCGAATAAATTGTTTACTTAATAAATTTGGTAAAAAAAATATTATAATTTTGAATCCCCGAATAAATACGTCTGATTTTTCGAATTGGTGATGTTATTTTGTAAACATTATCATATATTTTATACAAATCTTATAATTCCTTTACAAAAACCTTATAATCAAATTTAAAACCTTATTATATATTTTTTTTAAAAACAAATTCAAACACCGTCGGAATTCCGTCTTAAAGTTCAGACGGAATTCCGACGGCTATAATTTATTTTTTAATTTTAATTTCTCGGAACAAATAAAAATTAATTTAAAACATTAAACCGTCGGAATTTCGTCTGAACTTTAAGACGGAATTCCGACGGTGTTTGAATTTTTTTTTATTTTAAAAATATATAATAAGGTTTTAAATTTGATTATAAGGTTTTTGTAAAGGAATTATAAGATTTGTATAAAATATATGATAATGATTTCAAAATAACATTATCATATATTTTATATAATTAAATATATAAATTGATGTAACACCAATATTTCATAATTTTAGTTACTTTTGTTTTGTAATGATTTGTGTATCAATTTATGTAAATAAATATTTTGAATGGTATTTCACATATATAACACCAATATTTCATAATCATTAAAAGGAAATATAATACATGAAAACATTATACGATCGTAAAATAGATACTGGATCATTATTGAACATAAAAGCAACATAAAGTTGTTATCATTAAATTATTCTTATTTGCGGACGAGTTGGATGTTTAGTCTTCATCAGAGTCTGGAACTGTTTCATACTCGTACCTAGTAGTTCATCCATCTTCCGCCTCGATGGTAGATCCTTCCATTGGTTGGTATTCAGCAATAATCGAATTAGCACCGATTATCTGTTTCAAAAACGAATTTAGTTAAGCATTCTCATAAATATTTATAAATGTATATATGGTGTATCTACCTTAACAATGTTCCGCTCTGTGATGTTCAGGTACTTTTGGTTTCTATCAAAACGGCAAACGGTAACATTCTTCAGGATTACCACCGCACCTACACCAGTAGTGAGTCTGTACTCGTCCTTCTTGAAGATGTTATGGTGCATGGTTCCCTCGATTTTTCCTGAAGGATCTTTTAAGGTTACAAGCAAATCTCCTTGGTCATTGGGGGTTAAACTAGAGAGCATAGCCACAATCTGATAATAAAATATATAGAATATACTTGTCAGGTAAATTGTATGTCTAAATGTTAATAAAATATGTCGCAAAACGTAAACCTTTTTGACTTAAAAAAATTGTGAATGTGGGGATTTAATTTCTTTAACCTGGGTCCAGAATGCTGTGCTTCTTTTGTTAGAAGAACCTACATGAAAATGAATGGTAGATTTAGTATTTGTTAGCTACAATCATTATTGTAAAAGTAAAACCGGTAATTATATATATATATATATATATATATATATATATATATATATACCTTCACGGATTAGGTAATCGATAGTAGAAGTCCACCGAGGACTACTAAAATCCTGGTCCTCCTGTGGTGCCTCATTCATGACCTCACGAATAAAATCTTGTGTTGGGCGTGGCTGAGAACTTTCACCTCGCATCACCTTTGCATCATGAGACCTCTTTCGAAACAGGCCTCGCCGTACAACTTGGCCAGGTCCCGGTATTACGGGCGTTTGGTTCTGGGATTGTTGAGTTGGATGGAGTGAAATAGTCGGTTCAGCATTTGTAACATTTAAGTTATCGTAAGGAGGGCTTGAAGGAACAAGAGTTGTGGCTAGAGGGTTATGACCGGGGGATCGGTTTTGCATGTAGTAATTCCACAGATCTTTGTTTGCTATTACGCAATTGAATTTTTCTGTGTTATGACTTGATGGTTATAATTTTGTTATGAATGCAATGAAAAATGTGCAAACTTATGTAGAACGGATATCCGTCGGAAAACCGTCTAAACACTCCGACATAAGACCCCACCAATCCCTTCCGCCACTGCAAACAATTTATTAGCCACTCAAACTTTGCCGACATCGGAAACCGTCTACAATCCGTCGGAAAGCCGTTACATAATTGTGACGACATAGCTCCGTCATAAATACGTCGGTACAGCTGACCAATCAAACTTTGCCGACATCGGAAACCGTCTGCAAGCTGTCGGAAATCCGTTAAATAATTCTGACGACATATATCCGTCGGAAATCCGTCGGTACAACTGACCAATCAAACATTGCCGACATCAGAAACAGCCCGTAATCCGACGGCATACGGACGGTTTATACAGTCAAGTACAACTATAAATAGACCTTATGGAGTGTATATCTTCTACACCTCTCCATAACCAAAAAAATATGTCTTCTAGCTCTCCTAATAAAGACGCAAAAACAACATCCGAGGCTAATTTTTTTTATGTCCCAAAATACTCTTGGGAAACCGAATCTCAATGCGACGAATTCACTCAAGAAATTCCCACTTACTTGTGGGAATTTGATACGTGCTCACCAATCCAAAAAGAAGATTCCACATCAACAGTAGTGCCTGACAGCCAGTGGTCGCCAAACATCCACCACGCCAATCCAATCGAAGTCGAACAACCATGTGACTTGGTGGAAAAGTCTGATACTTACGGTGCAAGTACTTCAAACGTATGTAAGGATCAGTCGTATGATTTTGAATTCGCCCAAAGCCCTGAAAAGACAAACTTAAATTTAGATGTTGATGTAATCAAAAGTGAATTGTGCGGCGGATTTATAGATTGTGCACAAAAGGATCATTACTATGATTTTGAATTCGCCCAAAGCCCAGACAAGCCAAACCTAAATTTAGATGTTGATGCAATAAAAAGCGAATTGTGCGACGGATTTGTAGATTCTCAAGAAAAGAAAATAAAGGGAAAGCACATCAGGAAATGGTTCTAACAAATGGTAAGTTCGGAGTGGAAACCGACATATGATTGTAAAATGAGGAGTTTATTATGTACTTGTGTCGT
Source organism: Draba incana (assembly GCA_963576765.1). Classification (NCBI taxonomy): domain Eukaryota; kingdom Viridiplantae; phylum Streptophyta; class Magnoliopsida; order Brassicales; family Brassicaceae; genus Draba; species Draba incana. Next base: position 33,724,632 of record OY755212.1, on the reverse strand, counting down.
AACGGTTGTGTGTTAAAAATTTCAAACTCTCTAATGTAACTGTTAACGTTTATTTCATCTGTTTTAAATTTTATGTTCCAATAAATGTAATGTTTCATTGGAATTGCAATAACATTAGTTATTTTTAATTACTCATCGTCCATGACTATATATATAGTATTAAATAATATGATATATGGAACACACAATTGTGAGAGAACACATGCATTAATAAGCAAATTTTTATTCCCAAATAATTATTCTGAATCTTCGGAGAAACCTTCACTAGGGATGGAGTCTGAATCGTCGTCAAATTCTCCACGTGTTTCCTCTTCGTCCGAATGCACTTGATCATCCCCGACATAATTAGGATCAACGACAAGGTTGATGTTATCCATCTCCTCAACCGATGACATTTGTACACTTCTCGATGGTTGTAGAGCATCATGTTCTAGAACTCCAAAGATTTTTCCTCTAGGGTTTATTGCAGTTACTGTGATCCATGGATCTGTACGGTAGGCAACTCGAGGATATGGAATGTAGCAAACCTAATAATAATTAGTGGTTATTGATAATATACATGAACAAGAAACCTTAACAATGAGTAAGTAGGTAAACATATTACTGTATTGATACCTGGTCTGCTTGAGACGCAAGGATAAATGGATCGTAATACTGTAGTTTCCGGCTTGAATTAATCGAAATAACACCAAGAGGGTCAACTCGAACCCCTCGACCATTGGATGGGTCATACCAATCGCACATAAACACAATGCACCGTAAATCCAACATTCCTGGATAGTGGATTTCCAAGATTTCTTTTAAAATCCCATAGTACATCGTATCACCGGATTGCGCCAAAATACCACAGTCTGAAGTTGACCTTTTACGTCCTTCCTCACGGATCCTGAACGAATATCCCCTAGTACAAGACCCGCGATATGAAGTCGCGGTGCTGAGTAACTCATGAACAAACTCAACTAACCATGTCGGGACATCTTCACCACGTGCTATACAGTCAGACACCTACAAAATGATATAAGTAAGATATAAGTAACATATGAACGTGAAAACATGGAAAAGTAAGAGTAAGTAATTATCTTAAACTTACATAACATGGCAACCACCCCGGAAATTCTTCATCTTTCAAGACAGCTAGTTCGGCATCTGTCTTATCAGAATGGTATTCACGGGGGAGAGACATGTAGATCCTGTAACATAACAGTTGTTAGTTGATGAAGGCATATATATATTTCCATAAATTTGCCATAAAAACTTATATACCTTTCGTACTTCAAAATGTCGTCACAGTTTCTGAGGATATACGTATGCAAATGTGTGACCTCTTATTGTGATAGTCTGCGTTTCTTTCCTTTTCCAATTGGTCGACCAACTTGGGCAAACAACTCAGGTACAACCACGGCATAGACAGCTTTTTCACCTCCATCATCATGTCTGGCAGGACGTCTCGCCTTAGTACGAGCTTCCGATGGAAAGTAAGTTTCGGCAAAGTGTGAGATTTCTTCGTTTAGGCTTTGTTGAACAATAGATCCCTCAACCCTGCTCAAATTTTTTACCTTTTTCTTCAGGTGGAACATATAACGCTCGAACGGATACATCCATCGGTATTGAACAGGGCCTCCTAAGGCTGCTTCTCGTGGGAGGTGAATAGTTAGATATTCCATAACGTCAAAAAAGGACGGTGGAAATATCTTCTCAAGATTACAAAGGAGAGCCGGGATATTGTCCTCCAAGTTACGTATCCAGTGGACGGTAAACGTTCTTGAACATAAATCTCGGAAGAATGCACCAACTCCTATGAACGAAAATTAAACAAGTTAGCTAGTACATATATAGTAATATTATGGTAGTAAGAAACTAATGGGAGTACGAAATATACCTCCAATTGCTTGGTGGATTGGTTGTGGAAGAAGATATGCAAATACAAATGGAAGAAGACGCTGCATCACGACATGACAATCATGACTCTTCATTCCTATAAACTTGCCTTCCGTCGAATCCACGCAATCCACGCAAGCCGTCTGGAAATTTGACAAATTTTTTGAACCATTCAAAAAATACTTCTTTCTGGCCTGCGTCTAACCGGTACGCAGGCATTGGTAATCTATCGTTAGAAACACGAAGAGATTCCCTTGAACAAACCAATGGCAAGTCTAACCTAGACTTTCTGTTGTCTTTTGTCTTCCCTGGAACGTTTAAGATGGTGTTCATGATGTTGTCAAAGAAATTCTTTTCAACATGCATGACATCTACATTATGGCGCAGTAGATGGTCTTTCCAGTAAGGCAAATCCCAAAAAATACTCTTCTTGTGCCAATTGTGATATTGTCCACAACCGTCGACGGGGTAATGGCCATTACCCCTACATTCAGGAGTTCGCTCTGCACCAAAATCTCGTAACTGTTCTAATATGTTGCGACCATCTATCTCAGGAGGTGGACCATGTAACACTTGTACATTCTTCTTGAAATGTCTTCTAGACCGACGATATGGATGGGTTGACGGTAAAAAATACCTATGGCAATCAAACCATAAAGTCTTCCTTCCGTGCTGCAATTGGAATGCTGAAGTATTGTCTTGGCAATAAGGACATGCCAATCTTCCATGCATTGTCTATCCAGACAACACACCGTATGCCGGAAAATCGCTTATGGTCCACATAAGAACCGCTCGCATGTTGAAATTCTGCTTGATTGAAATGTCAAATACCTCAACACCATGCTCCCACAACATCTGCAACTCATAGATCAATGGTTGGAGGAATATATCGAGTGACCGTCTTGGATGATCAGGCCCGGGAACTAGAATTGAGAGAAACAAGAACTCTTGCCGCATGCACATAGAAGGAGGCAAATTGTAAGGTGTTACGATGACCGGCCACAATGAATATTTTCTTCCATGCTTTCCAAATGGGTTGAAACCATCGGTGGATAAGCCGAGGTATACATTCCGTCGTTCATATGCAAAATCTGGATATACGGATTGGAAGTGCTTCCACGCTTCCGCGTCTGAAGGATGCGTGATATCTCCATCTTGACTATGCTCTGCATGCCATCTCATAGCCCTAGCAGTGCGGTCTGATTCGTACAGCCTCTTCAACCTCTCTGTTAAGGGTAAATACCACATCCGTTTAAATGGAATCTTCGCCCTCCCACTTGTGTCCTGGAACCATGGTTTGTGGCAAAATTTACATTTATTTCGGTTCTCGTCTTCTCTCCAGTATATCATACAGTTGTCGATGCACACATTTATAACCTCGTAGGGCAAACCAAGAACGGCAACAAGTTTTTGGATCTCGTAGTATGATCCGGGGGACAGATTATCTTCTGGCAAAATATCTTTCACGAACTCGGCGAATGCATCAACACATTCTTCGGACAAATTGTAATCAGTCTTCAGGTTCATCATCCTACTAGCAGCAGATAGCGGTGAATGACCATCCCTACAACCGCTGTATAGTGGTTGCTTTGATGCGTCTAACATTTCGAAAAACCTTCGGGATTCTAAATTAGGTTCTTCAACCCTATCACCCTCATGATACCCACCCGACAGAAATTTTTGTTCCGTCGGAAAACCGTCGGTACTTTCCGACGGAACAAAAATTTCTGTCGAAATTTACAGTGTTTTCTTGTAGTGTCAATTGCTACAAAGTTTTGATGCAAATGTAAATCATCAAAATTATGTAGGACCCCAATAAAAAACGAATCGTCTAATTCGTTGTCTCAATAATTAAGAAGCTTTGTTGCCAACCAAAGATTACACCCGTAGAAATGATATCTATTGATCTCATTAAGGATAAACAAAGCCTAAGAGGAAAATACAAAAGAAAGAATGAGTAATTAATGAATGTTGAACTTTATAAGAAAAGAACATGAAAAATAAGCGAATGGCTTCTCCTCTTTTCCCTGATTAAGTTTCATTACTTTGTATTTTGATAAGTAAAACTCATGTTTCGGACAAGAACTCAACTACGGAATCCTTCTTCTTCATATTCGACCACAACTTCACCAATACCGTATCGTGGCCTGTATTTTACAAACAAAAACAAAAAACAAGAAAATAAAATTAAAATTAAAATCAAGATAAGTGCCGACGAAATCAAAGATTGGATTCTCCATTTGTGCCTTAGAAAACACTCTAAATGTTTTCAGTAACGTTTGATACAGGGAGCACATAAAAAAGTGTCAAGCAAATGTAAACTCCAAAACCGTAGAGTAACATATCAAGTGAAGTAAAAGAGGAAATTTGCGAGATAGAGATTCATAAGAGGAAATTTGAGAAAACTAGGGTTTTCCGTTTGTAGAGTTCCAATCAAAACCGAAAATGGAAAATAAGAGTTTTTTTCTCTTTTTTTTTTTTTTTTTTATCTATAATCTACATTTTTTTTTTTTTTGGTCACGTGAACTTAGAAAATCCAATGATGCTATAATGTGCAAGCTTTTGGTAGTACATTCAAGTCATCTCTAATAACTAAATCACATTTGAAAACAAACCACCTCTCTCTCTCACTTTCTCATAAGAGACCACGTGAAGGAAAAACAGAAATCTTCACTCTTCACTACACTCGTATTCAGAAAAATAAACCACCATTATTGGTAACCCATATCGGAAAAGAAGTCAAAAGAGAAAACACAAGTTTTTTTACTAAAAAAAAAAAAGGGAAATTAGCATCTACAATGGCTATTGCACCAATAATTAAGAGAAATTCCCTCATATGCCACTATTTTTTTGAAAAGTTTTAAAAATACCACTTTTTACAATAATTCCAAAAATACCAAAAATACAAAACTTGATTTTTAATGGATTTGAATTAAATATTTTAGGTTTGGGTTAACTATTCCCAAATTAGGGTATAGTTTTATGGGATAAAGTTTGGGTTTGGGGTTTAGAGTTTAGTTTTGAACGTTAAAATTCCATTTTAATTTTGTGGTATTTTTGGAACATTGAACAAAAGTGGCAATTTTGGAACTTTTAAAAAAATGTGGTATTTATGAGAATTGCCCAATAATTAATGATTGAACGTAACTTAAATTATAATTACGTAAATAACAAGAAATTTATCTAGAATGATCATTTTAACCTTATTATATTTTTACTTACAAGATAAATAGTCAATTGTATTTGATATGATAAATAGGCTATTCGGAGATGAATGTTAAGAAAATACTGAATATGTGACTATACATGCATAAGTAATCAAACCATAATCATACTGTATTAATCACAAAGTGAATTATATTATAAATTAAATAGCAAACATTCATTTACATAAACAATATTTTACATAGTCAACTATGTTTTGATATGATAGTTGGCTATTCGCAGATAAATGTTTTAAAAAAACTGAATAGCTGACTATGCATGCATAAATAACCAACTATAATCATAGTGAACTATATTAAAACTAGAATCACAAACACTCATTTACATAGACAATGTTTTACATAGCCAACTATTTTAATGAACATATAATCAACTATTTTAGTTAACATACGTGGCCTGGCCAACTATTTAAACTTAATTATATCATTAAAAGTATTTTAGTCAATTTTTTAAGTGGGTGTTAGCTACCTAAATTCTATTCACATCATGCTATACACCTAATTAGAGTCTTCAAAACTATTATACACCTAATTAACCCAAAAAAAATATATATATATAAGTTTCACAGTGTCTATAATCGGAAGAAAAATGGATTAAGAGGGACCAGTGTATAGAGTGACGTTTTGTAATCAAAGAAATAATGGAGTAATTCTATTACTTTTGTTTTTGTAGTGTTTTAAAATATGTTGTGTATTGGTGACCACTAGCTACTCACAATGATACAACTAAACGTAATTTTTAAAAAATTTCAATCATGCGACGAAATTTAAATTATTTGAAATTTTCAACAAGTTAAAATATTTTAAGTTTTTAGTCAAGTTAGAATGCTTTAAGTTACAAAGTTAGAATGCTTCCAAGTTTTTGCTGATGTTCAAACTAATCTAGAAATTACAAAGTCGAACACAGATTATGTTCTAACTAATAGTATCCTGAAGTTCTTTCGAGATAACATTTGTTTCTATAGAGTAAGACCTCGCACAAATGTGGTCGCAACTTGACGTTCCAAAGAAAGAAGAGTGATTTCAAATATTGTTTTAAAATTTTACAAAAAGTGATTTGAATTACATAATTAGCTATGCATGGGTAAAACTATAATAATGGTTTGTCAAACTACTTTCTACATGTCCGTTTACTTTATTGTTTTGTATTTACTCTTTAGTGTTTTGGTCATTTCTATAAATTGTAGTTGTAAATCTTCAAAAAACAAGGAACTATACCTAAACATTAGAAGATATAAACAATCCTGGAACCTTCTAAGATTGTATTTAAACTTCAAATTATCACCGCAGATTTGATACGGTATTTATTGTTTACAAAAAGCCATATTTTGTGTTTTTTGTTTTTTGTTTAAGACTATCATTTTCTTTTTGGGACATGTCTTCACTCTTTGTACTCTTATTTTGGTGGAATTGATGTTTAATCACAATAATTTTTTTGTCTAACGTGTCAAACTTAAATCTATAATTTATTTTGTTATGTTTAGCTTATATTTTGCTCATTTTTGTCAACTGATTTTTTTTTATTAGTCAAATAGATCTTCGATATTAGCTAGAGTTATAGTAAAAAATAAGTTATCAGTTTGATGTTTTACAAAATATCTTATCTAAGTATCCGGATTTATTTGCTCAATAACACAAAATAAAATTATAACTGAAAATTTAACCAAAAAAAACCAAAATTCAATGGCTATAATAATGCCACCAATGCCACTTTTGATTAGTTTTTGAATTATAAATTTTTTATTTGTTACTAAGCAAATTAACCCCTAGTATGATTTTACAAAATTAAAGAGTCGTAGATTAATCTACTTCAAAGGATGAAACGATGCGTTTTCGTCTGTAGTTTTTTTAATTTGGATGAAACGATGCGTTTGAGTAATCTTCCACTAGCGTCTTCTTCCTCCTCCAGAACCTGGAAACCTAAAATCCCAAATCCATTTCCAATGGAAACACAAATCGAAATCACACATCTCTCAAATGCGCTATTGACGGAGATTTTAGCGAGATTACCGTTGAGAAGCGTCTCCAGATGCAAATCGGTTTGTAAAACATGGAAATCGACACTCGAATCTCCGTAAAACCTCATCTTCCTCGTGGTCGCTATTGTCATTAAGAGAATCCGAAGAACTCATAGGTTTCCATGGATGCGAGACATGGGATCTTCCAAAGTCTCTTATCCCAGGGGCTTTTCCCCGCATCCGTCTTATTGAAATCGAGGAATATTCTAATGGATTGGCTTTGATTGAGCAAGTAATTAGTAAAATTTGCTATGTGGGCAATCCCATTTTACAACAATGGGTCAAAATCCCTCCACCTCAAGATGCTTCTCATGCGCTTGGTTTGGTGACTCGTGTGGACGAGGATGGTGTTGTTCTGAGCTTCAAAGTTGTTAGGTTATCTAAAAGGCAAGTACCGTCGAATGATTATGTCTCTTTGAGTGTGTCTCTGTATTCCTCCGAGACTGGGATTTGGACTTACAAGCTAATTCACTGTCCTTGTCAAATCACCAGCTTTCATTTCATGACTCTGAATGGTACATTTTACTTCCCTTCTATTTCTGTGACTCGAGCATTCGCAGCTTATGATTTCTATTCTGAATCCGATCAATTTCGGGTTGTACATTACCCGGATCATTCGAGTGACAATAACCCGGAATATAAAAGAACTTTGACTACTTCTGGAGGTTTTGTCATGTATGTTAGAACATTAGCCCAAAAGGAAGAAACTTTTTTCAAGGTTTGGAGGTTGAACAATGATGATGACTCTTGGCAACTTTTGTGGAATCTCGGCCCCTCGATTATCGGTAATTATGTAACCATGGCTATGCATCCATTCGATAGCGGTATTGTGTATCTATGGAGTCTAGAGAATCGTCATTTGGTATCATGTAACTTGCGGACGCGGAACTATGGAATTCTAAGAGATGGATGTAATGATGATCATCAAGATTGTTTCATTGATCAGTTTGTTTGTGACAAGTGTTTGGATGATATATTTGATTGGGACAATGAAACTTCGATTGAGTTATTCCAGTTTGTGTTCCCACGGTGGATGGAATCGGTGCCTCGTCCTCCCAAAGTTGAGATGATCAATACAGCTTCACTACTTTCTGAAATTACTTCAATGCAGAACAAGGAAGATGAATTAGAGGCGACGGTTATGTTTTAGGCTTAGTGATTTTTAATATGTATGTATGTATGGTCTACTTCTCCGTCATTGTCTTTCTCTTTTTTCTCATCTCTAGTCATTATGTTAAGATAATGAGCCTGCCTAATCTCGGTTTAAACTAAGTGGGTTCTTTAAGAAAAGATCTCAGTTTCTCTATCTTCTTATCTTTGTTGATCATAAGAAGAAATGATGCAAGTACAACTCTCTTTAATATATACCCAACATTCAAGAAAGCTCTGGGCGCTAAGCGGGCGGTGTCCCAGAGCTTAGCGCCTAGAATACCTAATCGGGGCCTAGGCGTTTTAGTCGTTTATAACATGAAACATTATAAATAAGATATATGATAGAAAAATATATAAAATTATATTTTAGAGAAATAAAAATATATAATCATAAATAATAATATTTAATTAATTTATATGCAATAACATATAAATGTTTATAACTATGTAAATGAAATTAAAATTTATAAATTTAAAATTTATGTAGTTGAAAACTAAAAAAATATAGTAAAACAAAATCTAAGCGATTTTAAGCGGTCGAGGCAGTCATCTAAGCGATGCTTAAGGGCCTAGCGCTTAAGCGGAACACTAGATATAACAATCGACATTGAAATTTTTTTGTTTTTTTGTTTTTTTTGTTTTGGGTCGACCGACATTGAGAAACCGACACTATTCACGTGGCGTCGCACACCTGTCGTTACTTTCAAACGTGTCACATACTTAGACTGCCAGATTCTCTCATAATCTCAAAGCTGCAACGTATTAAGAGTAACCGAACCTCGAAGTCACACTTCAAAAAGAAAAAAGAGATCTTGATCCAATCGTATTGAAATCATATAGCAAAATCATTTTTTCTTGTTTTCTTGATTTGATTGACAATGGCGTCCATGCAACTAACAAGAACAACTCTCTTTGGTCTCTCAAAGGCTTTCCCTAGAGTCCGAGTATCTCCGACGACTCTCGCTACTTCTACACGAAAAGTCGCTCGCGTCTACTTCGCCTCCTCCGTTAACCATTCCGAGGTTACTTCTATACAACTCTGCTTACAATTTTTTTAATTTGGTCAAACAGTTTCTATAACAAAGATTCATTTAGATTTTGATGTATGTAAAGAGTTTTGAGTAATATATGGCCGGTTTGAGAATGTGCGAGACATGCATGTGTCAAAATTTTGTTCTTAGGTTAACTTATACATGTAGTTCTTAGGTTAGCGTGTTGGAAAAGTTATTAGCCCTTTTAATATAAAAACCCCTAGTTTTAACCTAGTGTTTAATTTTCAGGGAAGAGATCCAGTAGAGAACGCTAGAGACTCGAGGGTCGATTACGGTTCGAAGAAATGGAGAGAAGATACTGGAGAAAGCTATGCCCAATCGGCTAAAGACAAGGCTAACGAAGGAGCAAGCAAAGCAGCTGATAAAGCTTACGAGACGAAAGAGCAGGCTAAGGACACAACCTACGATGCGAAAGAGAAGGCTAAAGACTACGCGGAAGGGACTAAGGATAAGGTGAACGATGAGGCGTATAAGGCAGCGGATAAAGCGGAAGATACAAAAGAAAAGGCAAAGGATTACGCAGAGGATACAATGGACAATGCGAAAGCCAAAGCTGGAGATGCGAAAGAGAAGGTCAAAGAGTATGGAGAAGATACTAAGGAGAAAGCACAAGGGTTTAAGGAGACTGTGAAAGGTAAGGCTGAGGAAATTGGAGAGAAGACTAAGGAAACGGTGAAAGGAGCTTGGGATAAGACGAAAGATGTTGCACAGACCGCGACTGAAGCTGTGGTTGGGTCTGAAGACGATGCGGATAAAGCGCGGGCTGATATTGATAAAGGAATGGACGATTTTAAGAAAAATGCAGACAAGAAAAAAACGGAGAAAGATCGGAATGAGGATGATTTCATAACATTTAACTAGTGAGAAAGATATAATCTATGTATTTGTGTTTCTTTATTTTCAAAGTGTTTTTTCTTTTTATGTATTACTCTGTTTTTTGTTTATCCTCCTCTGTTCGTAAACTACTACTTTTGACCTTGTGTATGTGAGGTGCATAAGTATATAAATAAGATAACATATGGTTATGTCTACAATAGTACGCTTCCATTTCATTTCTATCAAAGTTTCTGTTCTTTATTATTATTTTAGCACCTTTTAAGATTTATCATGACTATGGAGGCAAATTGCTACATCTCTAATAAAGATTTAAATAAAGAGATTTATGGAGGTTTTTGTGGTTTCCAAATAAGTTCTTTGATTTAGAAACTTCTTGCTATGATAATGATAGTATTACCCTCTAACCTTTTCTTTTAACAAAAATAAAAACCCTCTAAAACTTTCTAGGGTCTCATCTTTTCTATAATGTGAAAAATATAGGGTCCGATTGGTAACCTAGTTTTTTTTAAATCTGGAACGATAAGCTTTATAGCATAGTGCAAAGTTGTATTGATAAAGATTTGAAATAAAACTGAGATAAAGATTTGAGATAAAGCTGTATAAATAAAGATTAGTGTAATAGTGTTGGTAAAGCTTTTGGTAAAGTTTTCGTGATTGGTACAATCTAAAGCGGTACAAATTAAAAAGTGGTTCTAAGATGGTAAAGATTGCTACCAATCTAACCCATAGACTTTGGAAGTTTATGCTCTTCCCTATTACTTTTAGACTTTGTGACTTTGGATGAACATTTGTTAAATCCCTAAAAACTGCTTTGTGGAGCTGTTTTGTGGTTTCTAAAATGGTGTACTTAATATATAAATTTTCATATTCTGGTATGAGTTTATTGTCTTCTGGAATTGATAGCATTGTCTACTAGCTAAATCTTTCATATTCATAGCATATGTGTATAACTATATATACATCGAATATGGAGGGCTTTTGCAATAATAACTAACATATGGGAAATCCCATACAATTTTTTTTCTTTGAAAAACTTATTTCTCTTTGTGGAAGAACTCTCACGCACTCTCATACACATTTTCAATAATTGGTGTTAAATCCCTACTAAATTGATTTGAAGGGTTTAGTTGGTCTTGAAAATAGATTAATTAGTTTGGAAACCATTTTGTTGTGGTGGAGTCTTGTTCTTCTTGGGTTTCCATTATTGCTCTCTACTTAAACTTTTCAATTTTCACCAATTTGTAGTAATTTTAAATATGGAAAAATCCTATACAGAGATTTTCTGTTGTAAATTTTTATTGTGCTCCACGAAAAACATGTGTGAACCCCACACGCTCACACATAGACAGTGTTACACACTTTCCTCCTTTCTCAATTTTTTTTTTCTATTAAATCTATATTAAAGTTCTTTAACTTACCTACGTAATTTTATATAAATAGCTTATTTGATATAAAACTCTCGTGTTGGTTGAGTCTCTTGTCTTTTTGGTATTGGGTATTGTTGTCTACTTAACCAATTATACTCTTACCAGTTGTTCAATCTTAACTATGGAAAAATGGTAAACAAATCCTTACATAATAAAATTTATCTTGTTGAGCCAATGAGAGAGCACGTGATTATGCACGAGTTTACACACATAATCTTTTACTATCTCACAAAAAAAAATCACTATAAAATTAGGTTATTGTTATAAATAAAAATTTCACATTATGGTTGAATTTATTGTTTTCTTGACATTGGGTGTTGATGTCTACTAAATCTTCCATATAATTATATAATATATTTCTAGTTAAAACTTATCCGACGTGTCAAGAGAACGCTTTCAAACCCTCTCTCATAGAAAATACGTGTAATATATGCATGTATTGCCTTAAATTATCATTACACCCTCAATGTCCCTAGATTTTGTTTATGTTAATATGACTAAACTCATTAAACCATATATTCTTGATTCTCCAATTTTCATAAAGAGACAAGAGTTAAGAGTAAGAAAGCCTTGGTTTTGACTAAGCTTAGCCTATGGTTAATGGTGTGAAGATAGATCTTATCAGATTTTATTAATTCACAATCTTTGACACGTTTCGATCATAATCTCACTCTTCTAAAACCCGAAAGTACCTCTTCTTCAATTTCCACGCCCATAAAAACTTATATAAGAAGCACCCTCATAACACCAAAGATCATAAAAACAACAACAAAAAGTCATAATTAAGTAGCTCTTGAAAGAAAATATGGATAACTCGAATGTTGTCGCGACGGAAGGCAATCAAGTGAATGGAGAGAAGCCTCCACCACGAGTTTGTCCCAGGTGCACCTCTGAAAACACCAAGTTCTGTTACTACAACAACTATAGCGTGACTCAGCCACGCTACTTTTGCAAGAATTGTCGTCGATACTGGACTCATGGTGGGGCTTTGAGGAACATACCGATTGGTGGAAGCTGTCGCAAAGCCAAGCGTATAAGGATCGAGCCACCTTCTGTTTCTGAGGAGGTTTCTGCTGAAATCAACCAAGTGAGTCATCACAAACCTTTCGTACATGTTCAAGAAACCAACGAGTTTCTCGGATCTTTTGGTGGTTCTTCTTCTTCTGAAGTTGTTCTTGGGAACCACTACGGTTCTTTGCCGGAGATCCATGGTGAAATGGTTACAAATGTAACTCCAATTCGAAGTTTTCGACCAGTGGAGGTTTTAGACTTCGCTGAAGGGTCGTTTCGTCATGATTATTTCAATGTTGGATCCAATGATTTTGTTGGTAATCATTTGATAAACCAATCATTTGGTGGATCTGTTGATAATCATAACATGTGGAACCGAAGTTTCAACAACACTATGAACATGAACCATAATGGCAGCACTAGTGGAAGCAGAGGATCTTCACGCACTGAGATGTACAAGAACAGAATCATAAACAATTGTGTTATTAGGTCTTACCATTTGGAGAAGCATGGTCCTTAAATCATAACCGTATTACCTATTATCTATTTCCGATAATAATAATTGAATGTTTCAATTTTTCTTTTATGGTATCCATTGGGATGGTTTTCTTTTTCATTTTTGTTTCTTAAAGATTCAGTTTGCCTGATCTTTTTTTACAATATATAAATTTATGTTTTTAAATAGTTGTTTATGTGTCTATCTTAGTTTTTCCAAAAGATTCAGGCATAAGTTGTTTGTCTGGTCTTTTTTTATAATATATAATTTTGTTTTGTTTTGTTTTATTTTCTAAGAGCATGATTATCCCTAGTATTTAGTGGGGTTCTTAGAGGGAAAAAATCATTTTAAAATGAGATGAGGTGCTTCAAAAGATAAAACTGGTTCTAATTTTAGCTCTTGTAGCACCGGTGCTACGTGCCACGTGGCATTATTTCATTGGTTGTGAGTTTTTTTTTTTTTACTAGAAAAAAACTTATCAATTTAAACAAAATTTTACTTTAAAAAGAAAATATTACCCGTCCTTAATTTCTTATCAATTTAAATAACTTTTTTTTGTGGGCAATTACAAATAGGTCACCCTTGGCAAAAGTTTAATCAAACATGCAACTGTTCATATAATCATTACGAATGTGTCACTGTTCAATGGCCAAATTACAATTTTGCTCCTAATTGAAAAAAAAGATCTCCATTTTCTTTCTTCTTCACTTTCACGTTTCCAGTTTCAAAATTCTCTCTCTCACAAAATTCTCTTCTCTGAAATTGCAAATCCGATTTGGGTTATACATCTAAGGTTTTCGATTCTCTCTTTGACTCTATGGAACGCAATCGCATCGAGGATAGATCTATGATTTTCGATTTGCTCTCATCAACGTAAATCTTTGTAAATTTTTTTCTCCTAAATTTTCTAAGAAGAAGTTATTCTATGAATTTTGTTTTTTATATTCGATTTTGGTTACGAATCTAAGCTTTTGATTCGATTTTGGTTACAAATTTGAGCTTTTGATTCGATTTTGGTTCAGATCTGAGTTTTGATTATTTTTTTGGTCAGATCTGGGTTTTGGTTGTTTTTTGGTCAAATCTGGGTTTTGGTTATTTTTAGGGTTTTCCCGTTTTTATTTTATAAAGTTTTAAAACAGTTTTATAAAACTTTTTTACATGTCATTAAACTAAACAGTTCAATAATTTATAAGGTTTTTAAAAGGTTTATAAGATTTTTATAAGGTTTATAAGATTTTTATAAGGTTTGTAAAGTTTTTAAAAGGTTTGTAAGATTGTTTAAAAACCTTATAAAACTTTACAAAAACCTTATAAAACTTTTCTAAAACATTATAAACAGTTTTACACGGTTTTTAAATAGTTTTATAAGGTTTTTTAAACAGTTTTACTAAACCTTTTAAAAACATTATAATATTTTTAACAGTTTTATAAGATTTTTTTAACAGTTTTATAATTGCTTAATAGAGTGAAGAATTCTAAGTTTGCAAAAACAAAAACGAAGCTTTTCATTCTTCTTTCGAGAGATCTTCTGTTTCAGCTCGATCCATGCAGCAGATAAATTGAAGTCTTTCCGTTCCCCACTTGATTAAAGCGGAATATAGTCTTTTGGACTTTATAACTGTCGCAAGAAGCCTTGTAGTACTATCATTAGGAAGTGCTAAAAGCTTCGAAAGGTCGTTGAAGGGACGACTTGTAGCTCCCGTGCGTTGTGCTTGTGTCGGTTGATGCAGGTCACATGGATTTACCGTTACTTCAGTATCCCCATCTTGCATATGTAGTGTACCGTTCAAAAGGCACATTGAGTCTAAGTGTTTCACATCCAACCCCAAGGTGATGATATTATCCCAAAGTTGTTCACTTTTTTCTTAGCTTTACCAAAACGGGTTGTCTTCTCTTATTGGTGCAAAGCATGTACAATAGTGACCCAGGATCAGCCGGTCCTGCTGTAAAGGCACCGAACAGAGGCTGCAAAGCATTCGGTAACACCGAGAGCTCGATGACCTTTTGTCCCAAGACATCGTGCATTTCAAGGTTCTGATCTCTATTAAGCAAGATCCAACATAAATCCGGTGATTTGGATTTTCATATAGAAGTGATTACGGTATTGGATTTGAGGAAAGTTTTTGCAGTGGACTCACGATGCTTAAATCTCAAGAGCTTTGCGGTGATTACCAAATGAGATCTTACCCGCGGCAATTGGTGAAGCAGAGGCTGAACAGATCAATGGCTGTGGATGCTTTTGGCTGAGAGTCATGTTGCAAGGTGATGTCATATGAAGCCTACATGTGTTTATGGTGACGATGCAACAGTTTAATACCGTTTTGGGCTTTTATGGTTAATTGAGTTTGCTGTAAGTTGACTTATGGGCTTTTCAGTAATGAATATTGTCGGAAAAAAAAAAAAGAGTAAAGTTGTTTACAAGCACAAAAAAAAAGTTGGTTCTTTCAGATTTTCCAGAGCCCAACGGCCACTTTTTCTTATAAAAAATTGAGATAACAATGACATTAAAAACCTTCAGATTTTGCTGCCCTACACGTGGAATATTACATGACCAATTAACACAATCGGAAAAAGCTTTTATTTTGTCAGTCATCGATTCCGACAGAGAAAGAGATGAGATCTTCCATGGATAATTCGACACATGCAAATTAGTATTATTTATTGTTCCTATTTTTCTAAATGCATTATTGTTTTCAAAAGTTGGTAAAGCCGTTATAAACTTATTGTTGTCATTCTCACAAATTGAAACTATTTGAGAATTTTGAAGATATGTTATTTTTTTATGCCACTTTACAATTATGCTACTATTTAAAAAAATTTGTAAGCGTGCCAGTCTTTATAAATCATTATTAATTTTTAACTTAAATTTTTTAGATTTTCATTATAAAGTTTTTTCAAAGTTGTATAAAGATTTTAAAAAACCTTATAATTTGTTTTAAAACCTTATAATCGGTGTTTTTTATTTTTTTAAATGGCATGTTTGCAAATGTGCATGTGATAGTGATATGATTGAAAAAAATAATCAATGGTGGCACATTTGTAATTCTCCCAAACTATTGGGTGATTGTAATTAAGGATAAGCAATCTAAATTACATCTAAAGTCTCAACAATAATCAATGGTGGCACATTTGTAATTCTCTCAAACTATTGGGTGATTGTAATTAAGGATAAGCAATCTAAATTACATCTAAAGTCACAACCGTATGAGATGAACTCCTTACACTAGTGCAAAACGGGAACCTGAGTAGTACAAGAATGTTTCTCATCAGGTACACCTTTCAAGCTACTATCTACCATTTATGGCGTGAACGAAACAATCGCCGTCATGGAGAGGCACCTCTTCCCACGGGCCACCTTCTGAAAACCATCGACAAGGGGATCCGTAATAGATTGAGCTCAATTCGAAATCTGGGAGGCCAAGCTTACAACGACGGTCTCATTGAATGGTTTGCAACAAGACCACTTTAAGAGAGGGATCGGCACTTTTTGCAGTTCTTACGTTTAATGGAAAATTCAAACTTTTCTTTCAATAAAATGTAACACTTGATGTAAAAACGCTTTTTTGGTTTGAATATAATTTAACATTCATTTCAAAAAAAAAAAAGTCTCAACAATAATCAACAATTTGATAAAGAAGTATTAGACAAAGCAGAGATTTTATAAGACAAAAATGAGATTCAATATCAACTTGTCTTCTTTTATTCTTTTACATTTACGGTTTTTGATGGAAATTTGGCAGCATATATATATTTTCTTTACTTTTGTGTTATTTTAAACTAAAGATGATACGGTACTGGGGTTCACATTTCTTTTTTTTTGTTATTGACATTATTTTTGTATGATTGTTGTTTCAAACCAAAATTTATCACGCGCATATGAAACGAAATAAGAGACCACACCACAAAAAACTATCGTTCTCATTCTCTTTTTTTACGCGCTATTGATAAATCAATTTGGCCTCGCATCAATCTTCATAACTTACCACATCCAACATTGATGGGTTGTTTCGGCGATAATTTTTCACACACGGAAAGAAAAAATTAAGCCTAGGATTATTTCCACTTTAATTTCTACTAATTGCTCTGCTTTTTTCACATTAAACATTTTTCTTGTTTCAGGTTTAAATTTTTTTCCCAAATAATTTTATTTTTGTTGATTGATAAATTTAGCATCGCACAATAATAAAAACATCAGAGGTTTTAAAATAGGCGATTCTCAAAAATACCACCATTTTTTGAAAAGTTCCAAAAATACCATAAACTTAAAATGAAGTTCAACATTCAAAACTAAGGGGGTGTTATTGGGGATTGGATTTTAATAGATTTCCATAATTTTGAAAATCTACTATTATTAGCTTATAAATTCTTAATTTCTAAGTAAATCTATTGTTATTGGTTTGAAAATTTTCAAATTTCATTTGAAGTCCCTTATTGCTGGAAAAGTTTTGTTTTGAATGATTCTATAAATCTATTAGAATCTAGTGTTATTAGTGGATGAATTTCTCATAATTTTCCTCATCAAACAAGATTTTGAAAATACATAAGAAAACCATTGAATTCTTAGAATCCTTATAACTAAACTTTTGAAATACTCACAACTCTCTACAAATTTAACAAATCTTTAGATTTTAAAAATCAATCAACTCTATGAGAATCCAACTCCCAATAACCCCCCCCCCCCCCCCCCCCTAACCATAAATCCCAAACTTAAACCCTACCCCATAAAAATAATACCATAATTTAGGAATAGTTAACCCAAACAAAAAAATTCAAGCTACAAATTCATTGAAAATCAGTTTTTGTTTTTGTGGTATTTTTGGAACTATTGGAAAAACGGTATTTTTGGAACTTAAAAAAAAAATGGTATTCTTAAGAATTTCTCTTTTAAAAGTATTAATTAAGAATTTTCAAGATTTGAAAACTAACTAAATTATTCACCACAAAACAAATTAAGACGTAGAGTATACGTGTCCATATGCATTAAATTGCAAAAACTATTGACGGCACAAAACGTCAAAAACAAATGCCCTTCGACGTAGGTAATTAAACATATATATATGAGGTTCATGATCTCAAGTATTCCATCAAAATTAAACCAAGATCATATATATCTCCATCATTCTTTTGATTTCTTTACATATTTCTCTTGTCAATTGTTAAAAAAAAAATGGCTACTTCGCGTCTAGCTAGGTTTATATCAGAGGTTGCTCCACCTCAATTCGTGACGGTTATGAGGAGGCATAGAGCAGCAAAGCAGAAGCTAGACACAATCAAAGAAGAGGAAAATTATAAAGAAGATTCTATTAGTGGTGGAACGATGATAAAGAAGATGTCATCGACTAAGACGACATCATCTCATCATCATGTTTATTCTTCTTCTTCGGTTTCTAATTCTGAACCTATTTCTAAGAGTTTTGTTGTTGAGGTCCGAAGCTCTTTTTCTGTCTTCGAAAACTAAGATCTATATATATGTGGTGTTGTATATCATTGTATTGATCGGGTCGATATTTTAGTGTGCACCCGTTTCTATATAATTAACTATATTCATAGTTTTGCTTAACATAGTTCGGACCTTTTTATTATTATTTAAAAGGCTCAATTATACTTGTTGTATGAATGTATCTCTTAATGATCATTTGTATTATTGAGGGTTCTATATATACATATAATGATATACATTTACACCTCTGTATATAGATTCACTACAAGAAAACAGGGCTTTTTCCGACGGCCAAAACCGTCTGTAAGCTGTCGGAAAAGGACGTATTCCGACGGTTTCCGACGGGAACAGGCCGTCGTTTCTATCACGTCGGAAAAACAAAAACCGTCGGGAATCCGTCGCTTGTTTGCGACGGATTCCCGACGGATTTATGTCGGCGACCCAAAGGAGACGGAATTCCGACGGGTTTTGTTTTTCCGGCGATGAAAGACGGAATTCCGACGGTGGTTGGTTTTCCGGCAATGAAAGACGGAATTCCGACGGTTACCGTTTTCCGGCCATAACAGACGGAATTTCGACGGGTTCCGTTTTCCGGCCATAACAAACGCATGGTGAAATTCTGCTTCACTGAAACATCATAAGCCAGAACACCATGCTCCCATAACATCTGCAACTCACAAATCAATGGTTGGAGGAATATATCGAGCGACCGTCTTGGATGCTCTGGCCCGGGAACTAGAATTGAGAGAAACAGGAACTCGCGCCACATGCACAAAGATGGAGGCAAATTGTAAGGTGTCACGATGACCGGCCACAATGAATATTTCCTTCCATGCTTGCCAAACGGGTTGAAACCATCAGTGGATAAGCCTATGTATACATTCCGTCGTTCACCGGCAAAATCTGGATACATTGATTGAAAGTGTTTCCACGCTTCCGCGTCAGAAGGATGCGTGATATCTCCATCTTGACTATGCTCTGCATGCCATCTCATAGCCGATGCTGTGCGGTTTGATTCGTACAGCCTCTTCAACCTCTCCGTTAAGGGTAAATACCACATCCGTTTGAATGGAATCTTCACCCTGCCACTTGTATCCTGAAAACGGGGTTTGCGGCAAAATTTACATTTATTTCGGTTCTCGTCTTCTCTCCAGTATATCATACAGTTGTCGATGCAGACATCTATAACCTGGTAGGGCAAACCAAGACCGGCAACAAGTTTTTGTATCTCGTAGTATGATCCGGGGGCCAGATTATCTTCTGGCAAAATATCTTTCACGAACTCGGCGACAGCATCCACACATTCTTCGGACAAATTGTAATCAGTCTTTATGTTCATCATCCTAGTAGCAGACGATAACGGTGAATGGCCATCCCTACAACCGCTGTATAGTGGTTGCTTTGATGCGTCTAACAACTCGAAAAACCTTCGAGATTCTAAATTAGGCTCTTCACCCCTATCACCCTCATACCCACCCGACTGCATATTATTCTCTCTATACGCATCATTAACCATCGCAACCGTACTTACCCCAACATCTACTTCCGTTGTAGGTTCCCCTACGACATCAGGAAAATAAGGTTGATTGCTACTAGTACTACCATATTCATAATTCCTTTCTCCATGTAAATACCAAACCTTATATCCCGGTCTAAAACCATATCTATATAAGTGATTCCAAACATTATGAACGGCAACACTAATTCTATTACAGCAATTAGAACAAGGACATTTAATATCCTGACCTTTTTTTGCTGCGTCTACATTACTGGGTAAATTCATGAACTCCCATAATCCTTGAGCGTACTCGTCCCTTAATAAGTCCGAGCCCTCTTCCGTCATTGGCTCGTCCATCCATGCCCGAAAATATGAACTCATCTTTATATTTTTTTTGTTTGTCGAAATTTTGTTCTGATGGAATTGAATGAACCGTTCTGCAAACTTATGTATAATAGATTTCCGTCAAGCCACCGTCGGACTTCCGTCAATATGTCCGACATATGACCCCGCCACATCCCATCGGCCACCGCAGACGATATCTCAACCACTCAAATTTTGCCGACATCGTAAACCGTCGGAATACCGTCCTAGTTTCCGACAGATATAAGCCGTCGGAAATAAGTCCGATCACTCAGACGTCGCCGACATCGGAAATTTTTACTTCCGTCCGATTTTAGTCGATGTGGCGTCGCCATTTTGCGACAGAAAACAAATCCGTCTCTATTCCGTCGGTTTTTCCCGACGGCTTTTTTGTCCGTCGGAAAAAACCGACGGAATAGAGACGGATTTGGTTTTTCTCGAGAACCCGTCGGGATTCTGTAGGAGTTACCAGACGGAATTCCGACGGAAACAAAATGTCCGTCGGAAATCTGCCTGTTTTCTTGTAGTGATTTCTTGGTTTACAAAGAGTCAAAGATCGTTGTTGGAAAATGGAAACGATAGAGATTATTAAATCAGGTGGTAGTGGACTAGAAATTTCATTTTGGTGAAGATTGGCCATGCAAATTTAAGTCCGAGAACAAATCTTTTTAAGCGTGATTGATGCAAATACTCGTTATACATATATAAATCAAAGTTGAAACGACCAAACAAACATATGTACAACGAGAGATATTCGTTAGGCGTTCGCAAATGTACTACTAATCGTTTAAACTTCTTTCTTGTACTGATATTTTGAAAGAAATGATGGTAGATTGTATTAGGTGTTTGGATTCCCATAGAGTTTGATTTAGATTTTCTGGTTATTGTTTATTTTTGAAAATCATACTTAAAAATATATAATTTCTTCAAACTCAACAACCAAAACCATTGGATCTTCACCGATCTTATATAAATTTAATAGCGAACCATATTTTAATGTGGTTTAAATTGATTCACTTTTCAATATCAAAAAATGAATTTGAACCGAATCGAAAAAGAAAAAATAATGTTTTTGTCTAACATCAAAGTTTTTTTCTTGAAAATTAAGCATACATTTGACTCAAAGTCGATATATATTTTGAAAAAACTTGAATCCAAACAGAAACCTCAATTGTACCAACTATTCATAAAACAAAATCTACTTTGAATACTATTATTCATAAACCAAAATTCTGATAAATAAAAGATCCAACTAAACTCGAACATAAGTGGAAAGCCTCTTAGTCTATGATTCATTAGAGCATCTCCATCCATAAAGATTTTTAATAAAATCTAACTTAGTAATTTTAATATTATTTAATTCTTTAATTAAATTTTAATTCATTAAAAAATACATTCAACCAATCACAACACACCATTTAGCAAGACACAAGATCTTAAAGTTCTTAAACAAGAACTTTTCTTCATTTTCTCTCTTCTCTTTTATTTATTTTTTTAAGACACAAGATCCTTGGTAAGACACATGGATGGAGATGGTCTTAGTGCTTCTACATCTACATTTATGGGAGCCCCCGCGAATACCAATTAATTTATGCAAGATTTACTGCATGGTGTAAAGAGAATCGTTCGGAGTCGTCCCACTTGTTAAGACTAAAATTATCTGTTATTAGTCGTTATTACAAATTATTCTCATAATTTGTAATAACTCATATATCTAGACTATATAAAAAAAAAACAATTCCAACATAAACCCTACAAATCCGTAGTAAAATAAACCAAATGCAGTTCAATTTATGTTTGATTTTAGATCTGTTAGATGGGCCAACCCAACTCATTTGACCCAACCCGCCATGGGTTCATTTTTTTTTTGCCCACGGTGGGCCGGCCCATGAGATTCGCGGGTCAATACCTATAGACCCAAACCCAACCCACTAAATACCATGGGTTTTTTGGGCGGTCCATGAGTTTTAATATTTACTGTAAAATAAAAATAAAAATTGGTTTGTTTAAAAAACAAATACCAACAAATTCCAATAAATTCAAAGAAACATAGAAAAATTAAAATCGGACATTATAAATTCATAATGTATAACTGAAAACAAAAAAAACAAATGAAAAAACTAAAATAAGAAATAATACTAAAAATGATAGAAGTCCATAATTTGAAAAAACTTCTGGCTTCCTTGACACAAATCAAGGTCATTCTTGCCTACGTTCTTCGGGAGGTGTGGTAGGTTCTTTTTCAGGTTCACCATTATCCTCTACATAGATCAAACAAATAGTATAAATAATAAACAAAATTTAATATATGATTTTGCAAGTTTGAAAAATAAATAAATATTTACCTTCACAAGCTTCAAATCCGCGCAACCAGTTTCGACTACATATTAATACTTTTGTTAAACTATTATTATATTTTAGATATACATTAGCTTATATAATAAGATATATATACACACATATATATATATATATAAACTTAAAATTATATATAAATATATAATGTATAAAAAAATTGGTGGATAACCCATTAACCCGTGGTTTTTTATGGATTTTATCCGCGAAACCCGTTACCTGTCATGGGTCAACCCATAAGACCCATTTTTTTTAGTTTATATTATTGAACCCATACCCATATATCCCATGGTGGGATGAGTTGGATCGGACCCGTGGGTTTTGACCCACACTGACAACTCTATATGATTTTATATATTTCACTAACTAACATTTCATGACTAAAACCAGATTGCACAACCAATTATACAATTAATCATCTAGTTTAACATTGTCATTAACCAAAACTCTGATAACTAAAACCAGATTGGAAAGAGAGAAAATTAATGATTTTAAAAGTTGGATTAAAACCCAATCTTTTTCTTTAAATGAAGATCTACGAAAAATGTACTAAAATGTGAATGTTAGATAAGAATAAAAGAGAAACCTCTCATGGCCTTTTTTTTTGAATTTAAAATTGAAAAAGGTTCCTTCCGATTTCTTCTTCAATCTCCTGTGTGGGGGGTTTTCTCCTCTGTTAGTCCTAGATTCAAGGAAAAAACCGCTAAATCTGGTTGAGATTTGCTTTGCTTCATTTGGGGTTTTAAAGTTATCATTTTTCTCTATTTCTTTCAAAATGGGAAAACAAATTTTGTGAATTTGAATAAACCCATGTCGAATTGAGGCATCTGTGTTGATTTGATTGGGATTTTGTGGAGTCCATCGATCTCCAAATCGTGTAAAGCTTGAGCTTTTTACTTGTGGGTTTTTTGGGTTTTTCTCTTTGCTAGATTTTGAGGTTATAAAAATCTCCGTTTTATGCTTTTGAATGAAGTTGTTCGTATGAATTGGCTACGTTTCAGTTTTGACGACTTGTAAAGCAACAAGTCTACTGATTTTTGATTGGGGAGGTACTAATTTAGCAGACTCTTAACAATGAAAAGAGTAAAAAGCGAATCTTTTAGGGGAGTTTATAGCTCTAGGAGGTTCAAGTTGTCACATTTCTTACTTGGTATAGCAGGATTTTACTTAGTTTTTCTAGCATTCAAGTTCCCACATTTCATCGAAATGGTAGCTATGTTAAGTGGAGATAGTGGTTTAGACGGGGCATTACGCAATACGGCTGATGTTAGTTTAAGCGGTTCATTGCGTAATGACATGTTATCTAGGAAGCTAGAAGATGAAGAGAATCAAAATGGACCTTCTACAACACCTTTTAAACCGATCCAGCCACTTCAGTTTCGGTATGGTCGAATATCGGGAGAGGTTATGAGACGTAGGAATAGAACTATTCACATGTCGCCTTTTGAAAGAATGGCGGATGATGCTTGGATGCTTGGTTCCAAGGCTTGGGAGGATGTCGATAAGTTTAAGATTGAAAACATCGAAGAGAGTTCGGTTAACGAAGGAACGGTTGAATCATGTCCTTCTCAGATCTCTATGAATGGAGATTACTTGAATAAAGCTAATGGGATCATGTTGCTTCCATGTGGTCTAGCTGCAGGATCTTCTATTACGATTCTCGGAACTCCACAGTACGCGCATAAAGAATCTGTTCCTCTGCAGGGGAGATTCACAAGAGGCGATGGAACGGTTTTGGTTTCACAGTTTATGGTTGAGTTGCAAGGGCTTAAGACGGGGGACGGGGAATATCCTCCTAAGATTCTTCATTTGAACCCTAGGATTAAAGGTGATTGGAATCACCGGCCGGTCATTGAACATAATACATGTTATAGAATGCAATGGGGGGTAGCTCAAAGATGTGATGGTACTCCATCGAAGAAGGACTTGGACATGCTTGGTAAGATTGCGTAGTCAGTCATGTTTCTTTGTATTTTCTTGTACTTCATTAAAGTAAATTGTGTTTTTTCAGTTGATGGATTCCGAAGATGTGAAAAGTGGACGAAGAATGACGTTATCGACACTGTGGATTCAAAGGAAACTAAGACAATTTCTTGGTTCAAACGGTTTATAGGCCGTGAACAGAAACCAGAAGTCACTTGGTCATTCCCTTTTGCGGAAGGCAAGGCCTTTGTCCTGACTTTGCGAGCTGGAATTGATGGATTCCATATAAACGTTGGAGGAAGGCATGTCACATCGTTCCCTTATCGACCGGTATGTTATATCAGATGAGTATTATACCTGTATATGCCCTATTGATTAGTTTCAAACCTCAACAGTGATTTCTGACTTCTCAGGGATTCGCAATAGAAGATGCCACAGGGCTGGCAATTACAGGAGATGTTGATATTCAATCTGTCTATGCTACTTCTCTTTCAACATCTCATCCGAGTTTCTCGCCTCAGAAAGCAATAGATTTTTCTTCAGAGTGGAAAGCTCCTCCATTGGCTGGCAATTCTT
The DNA here is from genome assembly GCA_963576765.1 of Draba incana. NCBI lineage: Eukaryota > Viridiplantae > Streptophyta > Magnoliopsida > Brassicales > Brassicaceae > Draba > Draba incana. The sequence goes on along the minus strand of OY755212.1, from coordinate 33,699,382 downwards.
TTCGCCTTTTCATCGGTGTTCTATCTGCAACTAACCATTTTTCAGAGCGCATGGCTGTGAGAAAGACATGGATGCAGCATTCTTCTATTAAATCTTCATATGTAGTAGCTCGATTTTTCGTTGCACTTGTAAGTTCTTACCACTTTCTCTTCTTTAAAGCCTAATCTTTATGGAACACTGAGATTGAGAGTTACTGATTTGAAATTCTTGTGTAAACTTTCTTTTTGTAGAATCCAAGAAAGGAAGTTAATGCAATGCTGAAGAAAGAGGCTGAATATTTTGGAGATATTGTGATTCTGCCCTTTATGGATCGCTACGAGTTAGTGGTCCTCAAGACAATTGCTATTTGTGAATTTGGGGTATTGATAGTTTCTGCTCCCATGATAAAGATTAGTAAAGTAATAGTTTCTCGCATCGTAAGTACTTTGCTGGAATCTGATTGTGATGGTCTGAATATCTTTCTTTCAGGTCCAGAACTTGACAACTCCATATATAATGAAATGTGATGATGACACATTCATTAGAGTGGAATCAATCTTGAGAGAAATCGATAGTGTCTCTCCGGAAAAATCACTCTATATGGGAAATCTAAATCTTCGACATTGTCCTCTTAGAACTGGAAAGTGGGCAGTTACATGGGAGGTACAATGGCTTGTGTTCTTTCCCTGTATATACACTCTTGTATGATTAAAAAAATCAGAAACTAAATCTTATTACTGTAACAGGAGTGGCCAGAAGCTGTGTATCCTCCTTATGCCAATGGACCCGGTTACATAATCTCAAGCAACATTGCTAAGTTTATTGTTTCTCAGAATTCAAGACAAAAGCTTAGGGTCTGACCATTTTTCATTTTCTTACTGTCATGAACATAAGGGTATCTCTCGTGAAATTTTGAATTGGCTTCGAGCTAAACTATTTCGATGTTGTTGTCACAGTTGTTCAAGATGGAAGATGTGAGCATGGGAATGTGGGTTGAGCAGTTCAACGCGTCGATGCAGCCTGTAGAGTACTCACACAGTTGGAAGTTTTGCCAATACGGGTGCACGTTGAACTATTACACTGCACATTACCAATCTCCGAGTCAAATGATTTGCTTGTGGGATAATTTGTTGAAAGGCAGAGCACAATGCTGCAATTTCAGATGACCAAAGCAAAACACTAGTCTTCTTTCTTTCTCAGTGGTCACCCTGGAGATGAAACATGGCCATAGAGATAAATACCCATTCATGAGTCATTAGTATAAACAGAACATGTAAGAATCAATCTCAAGACTGTGCAGGTCATTTCATTAACAGAGAGAACTTTGGAATGCAGAAAACTCAAAACAACAAAATGTCACACAAAGACTACTTCCAACTGATCTTTTCGTGATTAGATGGATGCAGCCAACTATGATTTTTTTTTTTTTTTTTAATTTACCACCATGTTTAATCCTCACGCCAAAACCTCAAGGCCGTGAAGTTCTGATACACAGTGACTCAACCAAAAAGACCAAAAAGACACATAGAAGATTGTGAAATTGAGATATACAATTGCGAAACAGAGCAAAAGGAGTGTAAAAATGTCACCTTTTTGACTCTAAGAAGCAGAAAACAGAGCAATGAGATTGATTAGACCTGAAACAAACCATTCGAATCTTACCCAAATAAAAAAAAAACTAGTCTTTGATCTGAAGAGCAATGAATCACTGTTCAAAATCCCATCTTTTTGAGGTTGGTTCATCTTCCAAGGAAGCAATTTTCTTCGGACAGAGAATAGCGGCGACTGTCGGAAGTTTATTTAGAAGAAACTGAGAAGAAAATAAAAAAGTAGGGTTCTGGGTAAAGTTTTCATCTTTTAATACTATAATGATAACTAATGCAATTGACGACAATGCCCAAATCAAGAAACAGAGCAAAAATGGCAATGGTGGAGAAATGCATAAACCTTTTACAAACTCACGGAATTTCATCACTAACGAAACTCAAACAAATCCAATCTTTCTCAATCCGCCATGGAATCTCAATCTCAAACGCAGAGATTGGTAAACACTTCATCTTCTACATCGTTTCTCTTCCTTCTCCACCTCCAATGCTTTACGCACACAAAATCTTCTCCAAGCTCGAAAAACCCATCAATGTCTTTGTATGGAACACATTGATTAAAGGCTACGCAGAGATTGGTGGTAGTGATTCTGCTGTTTCTCTCTACCGTGAAATGCGAGTTTCTGGTTTGGTTAAACCGGATACTCATACTTACCCGTTTCTTCTTAAGGCGGTGGCGAAAATGGCGGATTTACGATTGGGGGAGATGATTCATTCCGTTGTTGTAAGAAATGGGTTTGGTTCGTTGATCTTTGTTCAGAACTCTTTGCTTAGTTTGTACTCTAATTGTGGAGATGTAGTGAGTGCGTATAAGGTGTTTGATGAAATGCCTGAGAAGGATCTTGTTGCTTGGAACTCTGTGATTAATGGGTTTGTGGAAAACGGTAAACCGGACCAAGCGTTGAAGCTTTATACCGAGATGGATTCGAAAGGTATTAGGCCGGATTCGTTTACGATCGTAAGTTTGTTATCTGCTTGTGCAAAGATTGGTGCTTTGACATTGGGTAAGAGAGTTCATGTGTATATGATCAAAGTTGGTTATACGCGTAACTTACATTCCGGTAATGTGCTCTTGGATTTTTATGCGAGATGTGGAAGAGTCGAAGAAGCGAGAACGCTTTTTAACGAAATGGTGGAGAAGAACAGCGTCTCGTGGACTTCTTTGATAGTCGGTTTAGCTGTTAATGGTTTTGGTAAAGATGCGATTCAGCTTTTCAAGGAGATGGAATCAATGGAGGGATTATCACCGTGTGAGATCACATTCGTGGGGATCTTATACGCGTGTAGTCATTGTGGGATGGTGAAGGAAGGTTTCGAGTATTTTAAAAGAATGAGAGAAGAGTATAAAATCGATCCTAGTATCGAACATTTTGGTTGTATGGTCGATTTGTTAGCTAGAGCTGGAAAAGTGAAGGAAGCTTATGAATTTATCAAGAAAATGCCGATGCAGCCGAATGTTGTTATATGGAGAACATTGTTAGGAGCTTGTACAGTTCACGGCGATCCGGATTTAGCAGAGTTAGCTAGACTCAAAATCTTACAACTAGAACCAAACCATAGCGGCGATTACGTTCTCTTGTCGAATATGTATGCATCCGAACAGCGTTGGTCCGATGTGCAAACGATAAGAAAACAAATGTTAAGAGACGGTGTGAGAAAAGTTCCCGGTCATAGCCTTGTAGAAGTAGGAAACAGAGTTCATGAGTTTCTTATAGGTGATAAGTCACATCCACAAAGCAATGAGATTTACTCTAAGCTTAAAGAAATGACTGATAAATTGCGATTAGAAGGTTACATCCCGCAGATTTCAAACGTTTATGTCGATGTCGAAGAAGAAGAGAAGGAGAACGCTTTGGTTTATCACAGTGAGAAGATTGCGATTGCGTTTATGCTTATTAGTACACCAGAGAGATCACTGATTCGCGTCGTGAAGAATCTTAGAGTTTGTGTAGATTGTCATTTAGCGATTAAAGTTTTGTCCAAGGTCTATGATCGAGAGATTGTTGTTAGAGATCGTAGTAGGTTTCACCATTTTAAAAATGGTTCTTGTTCTTGTCAAGATTACTGGTAATGCAGAAAAATATTCTTGTTTCAACACAGTTGCTCAAATCTCCCCTAAATGTCTCAATATGTGGGTTAAATTGTGTGACACAAACAATGGGTTCAGATTTCATAAAGTAATAAAAAATAAAATGAAGTTAAAAATAAATAAATAAACAAACATGTGACAAAAAAAATGTTCCTCATATCTTTTATCATGAAAAATTATGGATTTAATAAAGAGATAATTAGGTGTATAATAGTTTGAGAGTCTGATGTATAACATGACCAAATTAGAAATTAGGTCTTTAGCATGACTTAAGATAACTTGACTAAAATACCCTTAATAAATAACTAAATTACAAAAATCAGTAAAAAAATTTTTGGAATCAAACGTTTTTTTTTGGAAAATTTCAAAGGAAACCAAATGGACGAATGAGTAATTATAGTGGCCTACACAAACTAACATAGTTCACTATAATAGTGGTGTACACAAACTGACGTAGTTAACTATAATAGTGGCATGCACTAACGTAGTTCACTAAATTTACTTGTGATTAGTCTTAGTAAACGATGTAACCTCATTTTCAATTTAAGTTTCATATAGTTGGAGGCCATATAGCTAACTAAAATAAAGGGAATAGTTAACTATACTATTTTGCTATTAATTTTGGCAACCACATGGTGAACTATGCGAAATTATCATAAAAACCACTAGTGAACTATCACTACAAGAATAAGTGAACATAGCTACATTTGTTTTCGTGGCTATAGAGATGATTTTGTAGCTATGTGAATTTTGTTACAAATTTGCTACAACATTTGTTTTCTGAGTATGTGTTTCAATAATCTTGTTAATCTTCATTAAACGTTAAATGTGTACATGAGAAAGCTTATATACAAGTGTAAACCATAAGCTATAACTAAACCAATATAAACCAACATTAAACCATTCTATATACACTAATACTTCCCCTCAAGATGGAAATCTTGGACATAATAATGCCATGTGAAGTTTGTGATCTTCAAGTGAAAAGAAGTGGTGTAAAACTGAAATTTGATCTTCTGGTGGCCTCGACAATGATTCATAGAAGAACCAAAGGATTTTGTGTAAACGACCAGAATGAGACACAATCCTTGGTGCCATAACCTGAGACATGTAGACTCCATAATGAGGAACAAAGCTTGACTGCAATTTTGAGAAGAGCTCCTCCAATATTTGACAGTGACATGTTAAGAAACATTCTCCTCTTTGTCCTTCTAAGAGAACTTCACAACCAACAATAAACTCAGGCCATTGGCTAACAAGGTCTCCATCTTCATTGACTTTAAGCCTCAATTCTAGTGGATGTATCAACTCTAGGAAGCACTGAAATCGTTTCACCATGTGTTGTTCATCAAGAAGAAACAACACAAACCAGAGGAGCGTAGATCGCAATTCTGCATATCCAGCTGTATAACAAAGCTCCCCCTGACTTGGAATAACCGGACTAGCATGTGGCTGAAACGCAGTCTTGTTCAGCAACAAAGCACGAGCAGAAGAACTCACAAGTTGCAGAACAAATGACGCTAGAAACATTTTGGCAGGACTGAAATAAACCAAGAAGAAAGAACATTGATCAAGTGCTCTTTCTATCTTCTTAAACATTCCTTGATGCCTCGGAAATCCATGCCTTATGCTCCAACAATAAACCATATCAACACACAACTCTGGAAAGATTTCCAGCAATTTAAACAGGCTATTTAGCTCCTGAAATGCATGTGTGAAGTTTTTCAAAACCAGAATGGCACAAACGCATGCTCTAAGATTGTGTGAAACATCCAACACAATCAAGCTCGTAGCAACATATACTAATGATGCTTCAAAGAAACCAGTTGAATTCTTCAGAGATGGATATACTCGTGAGAGTTTGCAGAGATGATAAACCATAAACAAGATTTTCTTGTTGCATTCTCTTGAAGATACCATATAACCATAATCTGTGAGTGTGATAACGTGATTATCTAGACATAATCCCAACCTTGTTCTATCAATAACACACTCAAGATTTTTGGTCATGTTCACTAACCAAATCTCCCCCTCTCCATGAACATATCCAATCTCCAGAATTTTCCAAACAACAACAACATTCACCTTGCCAATAACAACACTTTGAGGAAAAACCAGCCAACAATGACGAACGGCATAAGCACATCCTTGAGTCGAGCAAAATAAGGCATGGTTCCACATAACAAGTAAGCAAGGGAATGAGTAGTTCAGACCTGGAGAAAGTGAGAGACTCCAGAATTCAGCTCCAAGATTACTCTCTGGTGGTCTTGGAAGAGATCCATAGCAGAGTATAAACTCCAACGTCAAATCCAACCATGGATTTTCTTCAAATAACTCGTCAGCTACAGAAGATTCTTCATGTGGATTGAAAGATTTATCAGAACCAAACATCGATGAATACTGATTCATCGCATAAACTTATCCGTAACAAATTTCAACCAAGAACAATGAAGGATCAACTCTGATCCATAAGAAATAGCCGATTCCGACTATTATAAAACGCGACCAACTCTGATCGTCTAAGAAAATCGTATGAAAACGATATAAACCGGAATCGAAGCCAAAATCAAACCTCGCCGGAGAAGAAACGAACACGATCTGAAGAATCGGTTGTTTATAGAGCAATTGAAGCTCAATAGAAGAGAAAACGATCTCGATCTGAAGAATCGGTCGTATATAGAGCAATTAAAGCTCAATTTGAACGAGAACAAGAAGCAAATTCACTGAAGATGAAAATTGCCCTAAAAACAAGCTTCGTCGAGCACCAAATTAGCTCATATCAAAGTGATTGAGCTCGGATTCTGCAGATTCCTCTGTGTAGGTCGATTATTTCCAAGCGATCGACGAAACCGAAGCTCCTAACAATTTGAATTGAAGAAGAAGAAGAAGAAATCGCAGATCGGAAAAACTCAACCGATCCGAGAATGAAACCGATCAATCGAATCGGATTTTTGCAGAGATTCAGAAATTGATGATAAGAATCAGAAATCAAACGAAAAAACTGAAGAAATTGAGCAAGAATTTGGCGGAAGAAGTGAATGAAGATTGGGGGAACTTGTCTCTGATACCATTTCAATAATCTTGTTAATCTTCATTAAACGTTAAATGTGTACATGAGAAAGCTTATATACAAGTGTAAACCATAAGCTATAACTAAACCAATATAAACCAACATTAAACCATTCTATATACACTAATAATGTGTTCGTCGGTAAGTTGCATTTGGAGCTAATTGTAGCAATTTTACTACACCTATCCACACCATTATTTTGTCACTATATTTGCTACAGATTTTGTTACTGAACAATTTGTGGTAATTTGATACAATTGCAATGAAGCAAAAACCCACTAATTTACAACGAATATATTGTTGCCCTTACCACAAATAGCTTCAAAATTTTTTAGTTTAAATGCTACAAATTGTTACAAAACCGAAATAATTAAAAAAAAAAAAATATTAGTATAATACAATTAATAAAATGCTATTTACAAACAAAAAAACAGTAATAAAAGCAGAAATGAAAATGAATTATACAAAGATAACTATTTGTTACTAGTAGAAATATTTGTTAGTAGAAAGCAAATCTTACTGTTAAAGCATCTCTCTTATCTTCCTCTACCCACTGTGTTTCACAATTGTAAGAAGTAAGCATTGTAGAATCTAATAAGAACCAAGTCATATGTAACGATATTTGCAGTTGTATTAACAAACACACATCTACAAGTAAACAGAGACATAAAAGTTGGTATCTTGTGTCTTACCATTATTTCCCAACAATGGTAGCTTGATTCCTCCAAGCTCAACACATTCCTGTAACAAAACATAACAAGAATCTCAAAACAAAACTCTTCTAGGGATTATAATACAAGCAAAACCATCTGAATCAAGAGATGTTGAGTTTTGATTAAACCTCAGCACATGGAACCGTACTGAATAGCTCATAAATCTTTTCTGTTGCTTCCGGTTTGTTCAAATACAAACGGTCTCAAGGGTAATCATGGTCAACCTCACCAACAACCTTTTTCAAAACCAAATTTGGATTCAGAACAAAATCCCAAATAGAAAGTTAAAACGAACAACACAGGAACAATACAAGTCCCTAATCTAACAAGCACTTTTCAGTCCTAATCTGGAAACCTTTCATCAATGATAATATAAGATATGAAGAAAGAAGAATACCTGGTTAGCAACACCAGCTTGTTCCTTGTCAGCTTGCTGGTCACAGACTTCTTGTTTGCAAGACCTCAAGCAAGAATGGAATATGAAGAAGCATTAGTCTAGTACTTGTACAACACAGGAGCAATACAAGTCACAAACCTAGGTGTTGAGTTAAACGGAAAACCAAATTAAACCCATTTACAGATCAATTCACAACAAATTCGTAACTGGGTACACCAAAGATTGCTGAGACTAACATGCATGCTACTTTCGGAAAGCAATTAAGGGAGAAATCAAAGAGAATGTAAAAACCTCAGATAGATCGGTGACCAGATATTCGTTCCTTCTCCGATTTGGATATATAATCAACCATCACGCTCTTCACTCTTCGGTTTCGATCGGAGAAATCGATCGGACAGGAGGAGGATTTTTTTCTATGGTGATATCGGGAAGAGAGAGATACGGACAGAGAAAGAGGGCTCTTCATTCTTCGGTTTCGATCGGAGATGTCGACGGATTCGGATAAGAGCAGAAGATCGGAGAGCAAAATAATACTGATGGTTATGTTTTCTCTGGCCATTTGAGCCATTGATCCTTTTCTCTGATATCTCGGGGGGGGGGGGGTGGGGGTGGGGGGGAGAAAAAAATTAGTATTATTTTGTTTTTTTTTAATTCATAAAATTAGCACAACCAATCAGAAGCTGACACAATAGGATCTCTACACTTACCAGAACCACATCTTTACTTTGAGGTTTATTGTAGTAATATTGTTTAATCAGTTTTGCAAAATTTATGTGGGATTTGTTTTTTATTTCTAAATAGCTATGGCACCAAATAGCTACAAAATTAGTTCGTGTGGCTAGTTTGTAACAAATGATCCACAAATAATTACAAATTTGCTACAATTAACTTATTTTGTAAATTAGTAACAAAATTTTATCAATTTGTGGGTAACTTTTCCTACAATTTTTTTTTGTCATAAAATTTGTGGCTATATTACATTATTCTTGTAGTGTATTACAACCTATTAGAAAATATATGTTTGACTAAACATAGTAATAGTGAACTTTTTTTTTTACCAATAGTGAAAGATATAACAAGTAGTTTACCATACAAACAAAGTGATAGTGAACTATATAAGAGATTATGTATAAATAGTTTATTATATTAGTTAACTATAATTATATGTGGCAATGGTTGTTGATAAACTTACTTCTTATAGTATCAAGTGTATCCTTGGTCATTTGTTTAGCAAAGGAGAAGAAAGAAAAATAATATGACATTGGATATGTTTTGATGGAAAATAAACACCATTTCAAAATTACTGATCAATGACGAGTTACGACAAACTAATTGAGAGAGGAAATAAGTGAAATTTCAAACTGAATAAAAAGAATAGGAGGAGAAGAAGAACGCAAAAGAAGAACAATTGAAAAGAAAAAAAATAAAAGGAAGAAGAAGAAGAGACAAACGGCCGTAGGAGGAGGAGAGAAGAATAATATAATTTAGGGTTTTTGTTTGTTTTAGTTTAATGTAAAAAGGTTAAATAATCATTATTTTTTATTTTGAAAGTTAAAAGCTGATTAATTGCTTAAAGTTAAAATTGTCAATTTAGGTATTGTAAATGTTAGTTAGCTAATTATAATTTAGGTATGTTATAGACTTAATTTTTGGTGTAAAGAGTATTATATATGCTAATTACCCTTTAATAAAATGGACATGTGTCTTGGATGAAAAGTAAAAATACAAAGAAAATTGTAAATCACCATTAAACACATGTACTTACTAGCTTAATCATGCATTAACCAACTTGAATATAGATTGCAAAATATCAAAGCAAAGGTCACTCTCATTACAATGTTTCAAATTGAAATTCTTCATAGACAAGTCTGATCAAGATCATAAAGAGAAGTAATAAAGTCCTTAGTTTTGCCTTCCGGATTGGTTAATCCTTCACCATATCCGTAGGCAACGTTGGGAATGCGTGCGCAGTTGATTACTTCCTTGAGAATTCGTCTAGACACATTTGTTGTCTTCAACAACTCTTCGTTAACTATCTTGTCGTTGTCTACACACATTTTACGAAGCTCCCTTAAAGCTTCAGTTTTTGTAACTCCATATTGCTTCATATAACAGTTCATCCCTGTAGTTACATATCCTCTACTCATGTCATCCTAGTAAAGTCACATATAATAAGATTTTAATTGAAAAGGAATATGAAATCTCAGAGGCAACAATATGAGCTATTTTTAGCAACATTCATGATCGCTAGGAAGGATTAGTCTGGATCTTAGATTATATACACAATCTCATATAACTACATACATATATAGAAATGAATCACTTCCTACCTCGAAACCGGTCATGTCATTCATCAGACGTCCTTTTGTAGATACTGATTGAATGAGTTTAGGTCTGGATTTGAGCCACTCGTAAGCCTCCTCAGTAGCAATACGTCCCATACCAATAAAACTGCCTGCAATAGTTAAATACACCATAATTTCAACTTTTCCAACCTCCATGTAATCCTCAAAGCTAGGCACGTGAGCGGCTTGCACCCATTTGGCAAGTTCAAGGTTGGATTTCACGACTTTTTTAAACTGCAAGCTCAAAAGTATAAACACGTTGCAACAGTTATATTTGGAGTTCATGCATTATTAGCTAGCGTCCATTGATCGAGCAGTTGGCTAACCCCAATTATTGTATAGGAAATACTATATATGTAGAAACAAGATAATTAAGAACGCCAATGCCGATCATGTAGATCATTATAGGAATTCCTCACATTTGAATCTAACAACTAGCTAACAATCATGATTAATTTTCTTATAACTATAATAACCAAAACTACATATAAGTAAATATTTAAATAATTAGGTATACATGTATACCAAAGATCTTGATTGCTTACCTCTTCTATTGTACATTTCATGATGTAAGATCTTCCTTCTGACTCCAATTCTCTTTCAAAATCTTTGAATACATCCAATACAAATTTAAACACGAATCTCAAATAATTTGGTTGCTTATCCATGTCTTCATCAAGAGCCCACCTTGTTCATCATCACCACATTCTTATTATTATCATCATCATCAATATCATTGTTTATGTGGAATTTTGACAGGTATCATACCTTTCTAGACTATTAGCGAGGCTTCCAGCTTCAGATATAGATGCATATCTATCAAAGGTGTCGTCAACAATGATGAGTACCGTGAAGAACTTAGTCAACATAATCCTCGCACGTGAGAATTGTGGCTCAAAGTACATCGATAGCCCAAGAAAATGTAACTCCACAAGTCTGTCTCTGAAATAAGGTGGCAACTTAGATGCAAACTCGAACTCCTTGTACCATCTTACATCCAAACACACACACACACACACACATCGTTATATATGAGAATGAAGAAATAAGTAAATATTCCTTCAAAGATATTTCTATTTCAAGCCGTATAGAAATACTAGTTGAAGAAGTTACATACTTTGTAAGAACTTTGAGCTCCTTAAGATATAGAAGTTGTAGTAACTTGAAATTGAGCTTGGAAAACTTGAGTAACAACTCATCATGTTCTTCTTCTTCTTGGTAGAATGAGATATACTCCATCACAACTAATATCTCCATGTTCCAATGCTGAGATAGACCAAGTGCATTGCGTATAAGCCTTGAGAGATGAGGGCTTGCTTGTCCTGCCAACGACTCAAGATGTCTTGTTGTGAAGCTCAACGCTTCATCCATTAGATAATCTCTTGTCGTCCTTAAATGAGCGGCTTCCACTACAAGAAAACAGGCGGTTTTCTGACGGCCAAAACCGTCTGTAATCCGTCGGAATAGAGGGTATCCCGACAGATTTCAGACGGGATTTTTCCGTCAGTTCTATCGCGTCAGAAAATAAAATTCCGTCAGGATCCCGTCTAAGTATCCTGACGGTTTTCTGACGGAATGTGGATCCGTCCACAGTACGTGAGAATTCCGTCTGAACAGAATTACCGTCGGGATTCCGTCAGGTATCTGGTGGTCCACAATTCCGTCAGGATCCCGTCTGAGTCTCCTGACGGTTTCCTGACGGATTGTGGATCACCGGAATCCGGCCACAAATCCGGTGATCCACAAACCGTCGGGAACCCGTCTGAATATCCTGACGGTTGTCTGACGGACTGTCGATCACCGGATTTGTGGCCGGATTCCGGTGATCCACAATCCGTCAGGAGACTCAGACGGGATCCTGACGGAATTGAAATAATTTTAAAAAAAAATAAAATATTTTTTTAATGAAATATATTTAAATTAATAACAAAAAATAAAATTTAAAATCATAATTTAATGAAAATTGTTTTGATACCAAATATAAAGTTTTACATAAAAATTTAAATTTAAAAGTTTCACATAAACATTTACAACCCTTGACGACGGAAGAACTCGTTCATCTTTTCCTCCATCATACGATATTTTTCATCCGCCTCCGCCTTCTCTCTCCGGCGGATTTCCGCCGCCTCCGCCTTCTCTCTCTCGCGGAGGGCCTCCGCCTCCGCCTTCTCTCTCTCGTACCTAGCCTCCAAATCTGTGAGCCGGTTGGTGAGTTCGGCGTTTTGTGCTAGCAAACTACTACCACCGTAGTAGTGAACCGACGAAACGGATGAGGAACAGTCTTCGGGGAGGCCGTAGACACGACCTCTGGTCTTAGGGGTAACCTACGAAAATAAATAAATCAATCAATTTAAAAACTTATTCGTATTAAACGGTATTTTAAATGTGTTTAAAATTGACTCATTTACTAACCGAGTAAGTGAACTCGTTGATCTTCTCGACTGGAACTTCGGTTGAAGGCGGAGTTCCCTCGACGATCGGTTGCGATTGGAGGTAGTCTTGCCCGAGCTTCTCCACGGTCTCCACGATTTTCCGAGCAAGCGGATCTTGGATTTCACCAGTCTTTCTGTTGGTGTGGACATCTCTGACGACATCAACATGCGAAGGACGCACACCGGTCTCCGCATACTGTTATGAAAGTCAAGTATGGAAAATGTCAATTATAAATTAAAAATTGTTGAAAAATTAAGAATATTACCATTTGCTGTACACGTGTCGCCTTGCTCGTTGCACCGAGGTTATGGGTCGCCGGTCCCTTCCCCTTCCGGTCGCTCCTCCGGTTAGTCGAGTTTCTTCCGGAGGTGGCTTTAGTCTCCTCCTGACCCCAGTGTGCCACTAGTCCACCCCATAATTCTTCGTTGTTTTGAAATGTTTTAGGCACCTTACGGTTCTTGAACCACCCCTCCTTCCACTCGTTCATCTTGTGCCTGTACTGGCTCTTTGCCTTCTTGTCGAATTCACGTCGGACCCGAGAAGTCAGGTGTGGGTTCCAAGTAAAATCTTGCTGAAAAAAACCAATAGTCCAATTACTATTCACAATTAGAATGTATTATAAAAGATGAATTTTCAATTTATAATATCAAATCATACCGCAAATTGCCGAAACCATGTGTCTCGGTCTTCCACCGGCATGTCCTTATAAGTGGGATACGGTTTAGTTATCATGGAATTGATCATTCCGTTGATAGATGTCGAGATACCGTTCTGGGAAAATTGGAACCTACACAATATTTTCTTTGATATTTTGTTCACAATTTTATTAACTTAATATAATCCTATAAATTTTCAAAAGTAGTCATTACCAGGTCGTGTCAGCTGGTAATTCGGGATCAAGGCGAGGCAAGACATCCCGACCGGGTTGCGACACAAAGTCCTGGATGCTCATTTGCGTAAGAGCTGGGCCACCTGAACCCATAGGACCAGTCTCGGGGATGTGCGACTGACCCGCAGTCCCACCTCCCCCAGAGGAAGAAGTACCGCCTCCTCTACCCTCACTAAATCGCCCATAATCCCTACGATTTACAAATTTTTTACATAAGTTTTTGATTTTTCCTGACATATTTAAAATTTCTATGTCAATTATAAATTTAAACTTTACAACCTTTATTACGGGGTTAGGGCTTTTGGGAATTTGGGAAATTGTGATTTTGAGATTTTGAAAGATATAGATTTTAGTATATATGGTAAATTGGGAATTTCCGATATTGGAATTCCTAATTTAGATATATATTTAGGAATTTAGGAATTGTGACATATATTATATCATATTATAATTTTGTACATATGTATATTTTTAGATAATTCAATAATTGGATTATACTATAAATATGTATATTATACATACGTATAAATCCTTATAAATTACAAACACTTATTAAAATTGAAATTCAATTCTTTGCCAAAAATAATTAAATTTTGAAAATGCCATAATTTAAAAATCCCTTCCTAATTTCCTCATAACCCCAAAATTCTCATATTTTTATATTTTATCAATAATTTTAACATCCCTAGTTTCATAAAATTACTAATTTGCTTATTAAATCCCTAAATTCATAAGGATTTTAATTTCATTTTCTAATTTCTAATTTCTAAATTCATAATTTTAAATTCATAATTTCTAATTTCTAATTTCTAATTTCATAAATTAGATTTCTAATTTCTAAATTTCTAAAATCTAATTTCTAATTTCATAAAATCATAAATTCATAATATTTCTAATCACTAACATTTCTAATTTCTAAATTCATAAAATCATCAAAAAATTTTAAATCCCTAAATTCATAACATTCCTAATTTCATATTTTCCCCAATTCAACAATTCAACAATTCATCACAAAATCATCCTAAAATTCACATTGTTATATTCCAATTTAACATATTCCTAATTTCCTTTCCTTTCCAAATCAGCAATTTCGTTTGAAACCCCCAAATCCATAAACACCCAATTTACAAATCCAAAATCCATAAGAAATACACAAAACTCAAAATAAACTTACATTCTTTGATGATGATGCAAGGACGCCGGAAAATGAGTGGCGAACGGCGGCGTTGCGGACGGATGATCGGATAACGGCGGCGTCGGCGAAATGGGGTGAAATTTAGGGCCTCCGTTCTGTGTCTGCGAAGAAGACGAAGTGTCTGTTCTTATAGAACTATATGACGGACTCCAGACGGTATTGTGACAGATATTAAAAATCCGTCAGATTTCCGTCAGCAACTCCCGCCGTTTCGATGAGATCGATGCGTTTAGACGGGAGGAATTAGGGTTTCCGTCCGAATACCGTCATAACTTAAAGACGGTATTCTGACGGTTTATGTTTTTTTATTAATTTTTTTTTCTCCGTTCCTAAATAAAAAAAAAATATTTAAACCGTCAGAATCCCGTCATAATATACAGACGGTATTCTGACGGTTTATGTTTTTTTATTAATTTTTTTATTAAGTTTTTTTCTCCGTTCCTTAATTCCAAAACCTAGATCGGATTTTAACCCGTGTCGATCGACAGACACAACCTGTGTCGATCGACACGACACTCACTGCCCAAAAATTCGAGAAACGATGGCATTGTGTCGATCGACAGACACAACATGTGTCGATCGACAAGGAACCGTCAGATTTCAGACGGGATTCTGACGGTTAAAGTATTTTTTTTTTTGTATTTTTGTTGATCCGATCGAATCGGATCGGAAAAACAAAAATTAATAAAAAAACATAACCATTCAGACGGGATTCTGACGGTTCCTAGTTTTTTTTTTTTAATTTTGTCTATGTACGAGTGGAACAAATATAAAACATCTAATCCGTCAAAAATCTGTGATGGTTGTAGTTCATTTAGTTTGTATTCGGAGAGAAAAAATTGATATATGATGAAGAAAACGTCGGATCCAGTTCCTTAAAAATGTATGGGGGATTTGTTACGGAATCGTAATTTTATTCCAATTTATTCGTATCTTAGAATCGAAAAGAATGAATCAAAGGTTCGTAATATTTTTCGTTCTTAATTCTTTCTAAGCGGAAATAATACTTTAACAGAAAATCAATCGGAAATCCGTAATATGACATATAAATTCATCGATGGTACATACTAAAATCGTGGAAGGTAAAATAAAACATATATATAAAAACATTATGCGGATAAACTCGTACAAAGGATAGTAGGAAAATATTAAGATCATGGACGGGTCGGATGTTTATTCATCATCTGAGTCTGGAACTGTTTCATATTCATACCCAGTAGTTCCTTCATCTTCCTCATCGATGGTAGATACTTCCGTCGGTTGGTATTCAGCAATCATCGAATTAGCACCGATTATCTGTTACAAAAATGAATTTAGTTAAGCCTTCCTATAAATATTTATAAACGTATTATACATCTACCTTAACAATGTTCCGCTCTGTGATGTTTAGGTACTTTGAGTTCCTGTTAAAACGGCAAACGGTAACATTTTTTAGGATGACCACCGCACCTACGCTAGTGGTGAGTCTGTACTCGTCCTTCTCGAAGATGTCATGGTGCATGGTTCCCTCGATTTTTCCTGAAGGATCTTTTAAGGTAACTAGCAGATCCCCCTGGTCATTGGGGGTCAAACTAGAGAGCATAGCCACAATCTAATAATGAAATAGAATATACTTCAGTCGGATAATTAACTGTATGTCTAAATGTAAATAAAATCGGTTGAAAACGAAAACCTTTTTGACTTTCACAAATTGTGAATGCGGGGATTGAATTTCTCCAACCTGGGTCCAGAATGGTGTGCTCCTATTGTTATAAGAACCTACATGTATGAATGATAGACCGTGTATTTGTCAGCTACAATCATTATTGTAAAAGTACATATATATATATATATATATATATACCTTCACGGATTATGTAATCCATAGTAGAAGTCCACCGAGGACTACTAAAATCATGGTCGGCCTGTGTTGTGTCATTGAAGACCTCACGAATAAAATCTTGTGTTGGGCGTGTCTGAGAACTTTCACCTCTCAGCACCTTCGCATCATGAGACCTCTTGCGATTCATTCCTCGCCGTACGACTTGGCCAGGTCCCGGCATTACGGGCGTTTGGTTTTGGGATTGTTGAGTTTGATGGAGTGAAATTATCGGTTCAACATCAGTAACATTTAAGTTATCGTAAGGAGGGCTGGAAGGAACAAGAGTTGTGTTTGGAGGGTTGTGACCGGGGCCTCGGTTTTGCATATAGTAATTCCATAGATCTCTGTTTGCCATAACTTGATTGACTTTTTTTTGTTATGATTTTCTGTGAAATTTTTTATGGAGGAAAGAGATAGAAAATGTGGAAACTTATGTAGAACGGATAAACGTCCGCAATCCGTCAGAAATCCGTCAACCCACTCCGACATAAAACCCCACCAATCCCTTCGGCCAGTGCAGACGAATCTTAATAACCACTCAAACTTTGCCGACATCGAAGACCGTAGGCAATCCGTCAGGAATCCGTCAACCCACTCCGACATAAAACTCCACCAATCCCTTCGGCCACTCCAGACGAATCTTAATAACCACTCAAAGGTTGCCGACATCGACAACCGTCCGCAATCTGTCAGAACTTCGGTAATACGGACGGAATACCGACGGTGTAAACATTAAAATTCTACTATAAATACACTTCATGGAGTGTATTTCTTCTACACCTCTCAATTACACAAAATATGTCTTCTCCCTCTCCTAATGAAGACGCAGAAACAACACCCGACCTTGATCCTTTTGGATTTCCAATAATACCAAAATTCTCGTGGGAAACCCAGTCTTATTGCGACGAATCGTTTAAAGAGCTGACCACTTACTCGTGAGAATTTGATACGTGCTCACCAATCCATAAAGAAGATTGCACATCAACAATAGTGCCTGACAACCAGTGCTCGCCAAACATCCACACCATTCCAAAATTGTCGTGGGAATCGCCATCTCAGTGCGAAAAATACACTAAAGATGTACCCACATACTCGTGGGAAGATGATTCATGCACTCCCAAAAATGAAGATGACCAGAACCGGGTTCTGAAACCCGTCCAACCATATGAATTCATTGAACCATCATATACTTACGGTGGAAGTCCTTCCTATGATTTGATAGGCGCCCAAAGCCCAGAAAAGGCAAACTTCAATATAGATGTTTATGGAATAAATAAATTGTGCGACGGAATTTTAGATTCTCCACCCATGGAAAAAAAAGGAAAGGAAATCACTTACGGTGGAAGTCCTTCAAATGAATGTAAGGATCAGTACTATGATTTGATAGGCGCACAAAGCCCAGATGAGCCACCGGAAAACTTTGTTCTTCATGAAGATGCAATCAAAAAATTGTGCGACGGAGTTTTAGATTCTCCACCAAAGAAAAAAAGGGAAAGAAAATCACTAAATGGTTCTAACCAATGGTAAGTTTGGAGTGGATACAGACCTATGGTATTGATACCTCAATATTGTCTATTATGTTCTTGTACCGTAACCGTTGTGTGTTTATCTGTTGGAAGTATTTACTCTACCTGTGTAATAAGTTGTTTTAAATTTTATGTTTCATTAAATGTAATGTTTTATTGGAGTTGCATAATCTAAATATATCGTCAATTAATAAAAAAAGCTGTTATTATATACTAGTAAATGGCAATAATATCATACATTTATTCACAGATTATTAATCTGAATCTCCTCCTCCACTTTCACTAGGGATGGAGTCTGAATCGTCGTCAAATTCTTCACGTGTTTCCTCTTCGTCCGAATGCACTAGATCATCCCCGATATGTGTGACATCAACGACAAGGTCAATGTTATCCATCTCCTGAACAGGTGACATTTGTATACTTCTCGATGGTTGTAGAGCATCTTGTTCTGGAACTCCATATATTTTTCCTCTCGGGTTAACATGAGTTACTGTGATCCAAGGATCACTACGATAGGCGACCCGAGGATATGGAATGTAGCAAACCTAGTAATAAATAGTATCGATGTTGTTAATATACATGATCAACAAACCTTAAGTATGAGTACGTAGGTCAATATATTATGGTATTGATACCTGGTCTGCTTGGGACGCAAGGATAAATGGATCGTAATACTGATGTTTCCGGCTTGAATTTATCGAAATAACACCAAGTTCGTCAACTCGAACACCTCGACCATTGGAGGGATCATACCATTCGCACATAAACACAATGCACCTCAATTTCAACACTCCTGGATAGTGGATTTCCAAGATTTCTTTTAAAATCCCATAGTACATGGTATCACCTGATTGGGACGAAATACCATAGTCCGAAGTTGTCCTCTCACGTCCTTCCTCACGGATCCTGAACGCATATCCCCTAGTGCAAAAGTTGGGATATGATGTCGCGGTGCTGCGTAAGCCGTACACAATCTCCTGTAACCATGTCGGGATTGATTGTGCTTCGGTTGCTAAACTTTCGTAAACCTAAGAATGATATAAGTAGTATATCAGTAACATATGAACGTGACAACATGGGAAAATAAAAGTAAGTAATTATATTAAACTTACATAACATTTCAACCACGCCGGAAACTCTTCGTCTTTCAAGACAGCAAGTTCGGCATCTGTCTTATCAGAATGGTAAGCACGTGCTAGAGACATGTAGATCCTGTAACATAACAGTTGTTAGTAGATAAAGGCAAATAAGTACATAAATTTAGTATAATAACTGATATACGTACCGTTCGTACTCCAAAATTTCATCACAATTTCTAAGGATATACGTATGCAAATGGGTGAGCTCTTGTGCCGATAATTTGCGTCTCTTTCGTTTTCCACTTGCTCGCCCAACTTGGGCAAACAACTCGGGTACAACCACGTCATACGTTGCTTTCTCACCTCTATCATCATGTCGCGCCGGACGTCTAGCCTTAGTACTAACTTGCGGTGGAAAGTAATTTTCGGCCAAGTTTGAGACTTCCTCGTTTAGGCTCTGTGCAACAATAGATCCCTCAACCCTGCTCAAATTTTTAACCTTTTTCTTAAGATGGAACATGTAACGCTCGAACGGATACATCCATCGGTATTGAACAGGGCCTCCTAAGGCTGCTTCTCGTGGGAGGTGAATAGGAAGATGTTCCATAACGTCAAAAAAAGACGGTGGAAATATCTTCTCAAGATTACAAAGGAGAACAGGGATATTGGCCTCCAAGTTACGTATCCCGTGGACGGTAAGCGTTCTTGAACATAAATCTCGGAAGACTGCACCAACTCCTGCAAACAAATATTTAACAAGTTAGTACATATATAGTAATATTATGGTATTAAGAAACCAATGGGAGTAAGAAATATACCTCCAATTGCTTTGTGGATAGGATCTGGAAGAAGATATGCAAATACAAATGGAAGAAGACGCTGCATGACGACATAACAATCATGACTCTTCATTCCTGTAAACTTCCCTTCCGTCTCATCCACGCAATTACGTAGATTAGATGCGTAGCCGTCTGGAAATTTTACATATTTTTTGAACCATTCAAAAAATACTTCTTTCTGCCTAGCGTTTAACCGGTACGCAGGCATCGGCAATCTACCATTAGGTAGAACATGAAGAGATGGCCTCGAACAAATCAATGGCAAGTCCAATCTAGACTTCCAGTTGTCTTTGGTCTTTCCTGGGACGTTTAATAAGGTGTTCATGATGTTGTCGAAGAAATTCTTTTCAACATGCATGACATCTAGATTATGCCGCAGTAGATGGTCTTTCCAGTAAGGCAAATCCCAGAAAATACTCTTCTTGTGCCAATTGTGATATTCCCCACAACCGTTGACCGGGTGGTGGCCATTACCCCCACATTCAGGAGTCCGCTCTGCACCAAAATCTCGCAACTGTTCCAATATGGTTCGACCATCTATCTCAGGAGGTGGACCATGTAACACTGGTAAATTCTTCCTGAAATATCTTTTAGACCGACGGTATGGATGATTTGCCGGTAAAAAACACCTATGACAATCAAACCACGATGTCTTCCTTCCGTGCTGCAGTTGGAAAGCAGAAGTATTGTCTTGGCAATAAGGACATGCCAATCTTCCATGCGTTGTCCATCCAGATAACATACCGTATGCCGGAAAATCGCTTATGGTCCACATAAGAACCGCACGCATGTAGAAATTCTGCTGGACCGAAACGTCATATGCCTCAACACCATGCTCCCACAACATCTGCAACTCCCAGATCAATGGTTGGAGGAATATATCGAGCGACCGTCTTGGATGATCTGGCCCGGGAACTAGAATTGACAGAAACAAGAACTCTCGCCGCATGCACATAGATGGAGGCAAATTGTAAGGTGTTACGATGACCGGCCACAGTGAATATTTTCTTCCATGCTTGCCAAACGGGTTGAAACCATCAGTGGATAAGCCTATGTATACATTCCGTCGTTCAGATGCAAAATCTGGATATACGGATTGGAAGTGTTTCCAAGCTTCCGCATCAGAAGGATGCGGGATATCTCCATCTTGATTATGCTCTGCATGCCATCTCATAGCCTTGGCGGTGCGGTTTGTCTCGTACAGCCTCTTCAACCTCTCCGTTAAGGGTAAATACCACATCCGTTTGAATGGAATCTTCACCCTGCCGCTTGTGTCCTGGAACCGGGGTTTGTGGCAAAATTTACATTTGTTTCGGTTCTCGTCTTCTCTCCAGTATATCATACAGTTGTCGATGCACACATCTATAACCTGGTAGGGCAAACCAAGTCCGGCGACAAGTTTTTGGACCTCGTAGTATGATCCTGGGGCCAGATTATCTTCTGGCAAAACATCTTTCACGAACTCGGCGAATGCATCAACACATTCTTCGGACAAATTATAATCAGTCTTCAGGTTCATCATCCTAGTGCCAGAAGACAGCGGTGAATGACCATCCCTACAACCGCTGTATAGAGGTTGCTTTGCTGCGTCAATGATATTGAAAAACCTCCGAGATTCTAAATTAGGCTCTTCAACCCTATCACCCTCATACCCACCCGACTGCAAATCCTCTCTAAAATTATGTCTAACCATCGCCACCGTACTTACCCCAACATCTACTTCCGCCGTAGATTCCCCAACGCTAGACGGAAAATAAGGTTCATTGCTACTGGTACTACCATATTCATAATTTCTTTCTCCATGTAAATACCAAACCTTATATCCCGCTCTAAATCCGTATCTATATAAGTGGTTCCAAACAATAGGAATCGCAACACTAATTCTATTACAGCAATTAGAACAAGGACATTTGATATCCTGACCTTTGTTGGCTGCCTCTTGATTTCTAGGTAACTGCATGAACTCGCAAATACCTTGAGCGTATTCGGTCGTTAATAAGTTCGACCCCTCTTCCATCATTGGCTCGTCCATCCATGACCGAAAATATGAAGAACTCATCTCTAAATATTTGTTTTTTTTTGTTTTCAAATGTTGTTATGAACCTCGGAAGAAATGCGAGACCTTATATAGAATGAATAACCGTCCGAATTCCGTCAGCCAACCGTCAAAACATCCGACATAGCAACACTTCAGTCCCATCGGCCAACCCACAAGATATGTTAACCACCCAAAGTTTGCCGACATCGGAAGCCGTCAGAATCCGTCTGAATTCCGTCCGCCAGACAGAAAAATCCGATTTCCGTCAGGTTTCCATCAGGATGTCGACGAGAGGACAAGACGGATTCATTCCGTCAGGAAACCGTCTGTTTCCGGATTCATTCTGACGGTTTCCGGACGGAATACGGACGGTCATCCTTTATTGTCAGAATTCCGTCAAAATAACCAGACGGTTTCCTGACGGAATGATTTATTGTCGGGAAACCGTCTGAATGCCGACAGAATTGGCCGACGGAAAATCTGACGGAAAGAATTTCCGTCAGAAAACAGCCTGTTTTCTTGTAGTGTTCGTATAAGCTCAACATGCCCTTTGCATTATTGGTTAAGGAGTCCAGAAACTTTTCGTCCGCCCCTTTGAATCTCTTAAACACATCTATGTACATCAAAGATTGCGGTCCCAACGAAGAAGAAATGAACACATTAATCAATAAGTTATATATTCCTAAGAAAACAAATTCAAGAGTTTTCACACAAATTAAAAATAATAAATAATATTTAGATTAATTTTTTCACACAAAAAAATAATTATGAACAGTAATATAATAATTCATATTATATTTTTAATTTAAAATTTCTTGATATTCACGATTTATATACATTAATTATTTTTTTGTCATTATCAACAGCATAACTACTTAAAAGTGTATAAAAAACATGTAATCAATATTTGTGGATCCAACAGAAAAAAACCTATAAATCATTTTTTAAGAGCACCTCCATCAGAGGTTTCATGTAGAGTTTCTCAGCATTAAAAATAATGATTAAAGAGGAAAGAGAGTAATAAAAGAGAGAGAGAAAGGGAGATAGAGAGAGAGAGATAGAGAGAGAGAGAGAGGCGTTTCTCAATTGTGAAATTCTTTGAACCGGTTTCAGAAACTTTTATACTATGTGGACACATATGATTGGTTTATGTTTTATATTTAATTTTAAGCTTTAATTATAATTGAAAATATTAATATTAAATTTGTGTGATACTTTGGAAGAGAAACTATCTGATGGAGCTGCTCTAAGGTAACTAAAAAATAGCTTACCAGACGACATGTTGTGACCATATGTTCTAAAAACCCAAAAGAAGATGGAGATTGTATAGAGGTCATGTTCATCCCCGGTCATATCATCTATTTTTTCAAAGGCGTGGGTCAAGGTCTCTTCAATCTCATCCTCAAAATGATATGAAACCCCAAGACTGATCATCACATAAATCAAAAGAGTTTTCCTCTTCGCCGCGTCACGATCTTCTGCTTTGGAAGAGGACATGAGCATGTCCCTGATGGTGGGCTTGATTGCTTCTAGCTCTCTTGCAATCACATCTAGTTCCTACAATATGGAACATAAATGCCAATATACATTAAAAAGAATTGTTCTTCCGTGTCTATATATCATAGGCATCTATATATATTGATGATATAAATAGACTCACCAATTCATCCAGCGAAAGGTTGAGGAAGTGATCAGTCCACTGAGAGCTTTGCAACTTTTTAAAAGTGCGACCGCTTTCATGATCCAAATCAGTTTGAAATTCCATAGGATAAAGAGAAAGCCACGAGAGATTGGTGGGGAAGAGAGAACGTTCTATAGTGTATATTTATAGATAGATATTTGGGGCATTTGCAAATTTTGAAAGAAAAAAATGGGCCATCAACTAGAAGAAAGTCTTAGTGCAATGGTTATAAAAAAGACGAATACTTTTTGAATTATTGAAAGTCTTTTTTTTTTTTAATTTTGGTGCGATTGACCATTTCCAGCCAATTGCTCCATACTCTCGACCCGTTCTTCAATATATAAGAAGTAGGGGTGGTTTGGTGGTATCCGTGATCTGCTCCGCTTCGTCCAAATCAACATTTATCCGATCCGTATCTGCTCCGCAACATTTTATATCCGATCGTATTCGTTCCGTTAAAATCCGGATATTTTCCGCATATCCAATCCGATCAGTTATAGTTTAAAAATAATTATAAAAATTAAAAAAAAAGTTTAAATTTAACAAAAAAAACAATTTTTTCATTAAAAATGATATTGTCTTATTAATTTGTTATCTTTAATATTGAAATAATTAATTTGATGAATATAAATTGATAAAATTTATATATAAATATAATCATTATGCAATTTAAATATGTAATTATGTATACATATATCCATATATACACATATACGGAGCGAAGCGGATATTTAGTATTTGATTTTGCTTCGGTTTTAACAGATATTGATTTTTAGTATTTGCTTTGCTTTGTAAATTTACGGATATCCAGATTTTTCGGATCGGATCAAAACGGATCAAGAATCGAAGCAAATCTAACATATATTTTGCCCATGCCTAATAAGAAGTACTCCCTCCGTTCCCAAAAGACTAATTTTCTAGGAAAAAAAAATATTTTTAAAAGATTGATTTTTCACTTTTTCAATGCATTTTTAATGAAAGTTTAATGGTGAATTGTAGATTTCAAGACATATTTATTGACTTTATTAGATTACTATTGGTTTAAAGTTATGAAAAATTGTTTTTTGCAAAAAATAAGACATTTATAATTAACCATTAATGTGTTTTCTTAATATTTGTGAAAACTCTAAAAAATCAAACAAATAAAAACAGAGGGAGTACTGCTTTATAACATTAATGGCCGACATTTCCAAAATCATAAGTCAAAAACAACTCCCAACCTCTAATCTTTACGCGAGTCACATATACTTTTTAAATGATTAGATGGATCTAGCCAAAACAATGCTTTTTTATTTTATTTACCACCATGTTTAATCCTCACGCCAAAACCTCAAGGCCGTGAAGTTCTGATACATAGTGACTCAACCAAAAAGAAACACATAGAATATTGTCAAACTGAGATATGCAATTGACAAAAGGAGTGTAAAATTGTCACCTTTTTGACTCTAAGAAGCAGAAAACAGAGCAATGAGATTGATTAGACCTGAAACATGTTTGATTAGGTAATTCCCATCCATCCCTTGGAGAATAATATTACTTGTGATTATATACAGAGGAGTCGGCAATATAGCCGTTGGAGAGTAATTACACAGTTGCCTAAAATACAAGATATGAATATATGGTTTCCTATTCTAATACCCTCCCTCAGTCGATACGTCAATGACTTGTGACGTGAAGGCTGGACTTGAATTCGTTGAATAGCGTGGCGGGAAGACCTTTGGTGAATATATCGGCGTATTGATGTGATGATGGTACGTGAAGGACCCGAACTTGGCCGAGAGCAACCCGTTCTCGAACAAAGTGAATATCGATCTCGACGTGTTTGGTTCGTTGATGTTGGACTGGATTTGTAGAGAGGTAGACGGCACTTACGTTGTCGCAATAAACGATTGTGGCTGCTTTCATGGGGCAGTGCAGCTCAAGTAGAAGGTTGCGGATCCATATAGTCTCGGCAACAGCATTTGCAACTCCGCGGTATTTGGCTTCAGCACTTGATCTTGAGACGGTTGGTTGTCTTTTAGATGACCATGAGATTAAGTTATTACCTAAGAAGATGTAATATCCCGAAGTTGAACACCGTATGTTAGGACACCCAGCCCAATCTGCATCGGTGTAAGCGGTGAGAGACATAAACTTAGATGGAGAGAAGTGGAGACCATGAGTAATTGTGCCTTTGATATAACGGAGGATACGTTTCAAGGCGTTGAAATGTGGCTAGCGAGGATCATGCATATATAAACATATTTGTTGAACGGCGTATGCGATGTCAGGTTGAGTGATGGTAAGATATTGAAGAGCGCCGGCTAGACTACGATATAAGGTCGGGTCTTCAACTGGTGGACCAGCCTCTGCGTGAAGTTTAGCAGAGGTGTCGACGGGAGTAGCGCACGGATTGCAGTGAGACATGTTGGCACGGTGAAGAATATATGTTGCGTAGTTATGTTGACTCAATGTCATGCCGTTATTGCCCCTGGTGACAGAAATTCCAAGAAAATAGTGAAGTAATCCTAAATCAGTCATAGAAAATTCAGATTTAAGAGAGGATATGATCGACCTTAGAAGAGTTTGTGATGATGCAGTGAGTAGTATATCATCAACATATAGAAGGAGATAGGCGATGTCAGAACCTCGAGAGAGGACAAATAGTGATGTATCGGTCATACTATTTGTGAATCCAATTTTTGTCGCATAATGAGCAAACCGTTGAAACCAAGAACGTGGGGCTTGTTTAAGACCATAAAGAGACTTCTTGAGGAGGCAAACGTGGTTCGGTTTTGTCGGATCGATGAAGCCTGGTGGCTGGTGCATATATACGGTTTCTTCGAGATTTCCATAGAGGAAGGCGTTTTTGACGTCAAGTTGATTAATCGGCCAATCACGAGAAAGAGCAAGATAGAGAACCGTTCTGATAGTAGTTGGTTTGACAACAGGGCTGAATGTCTCGTCACAATCAACGCCTACTTCTTGTGATTTTCCGTTAGCGACGAGGCGGGCTTTGTATCGAGAGAGAGTTCCATCTGCATTAAATTTATGCCTAAAATTCCACATGGAACGGAGAATGTTAGCATTAGGTGGTCTTGGTACCAAATCCCATGTCTTCGTTACCTGGAGAGCGTCGTATTTGTCAAACATGGCTGGATTCCAATTTGGATCGTCTTTTGCTTGGACATGTGACCTAGGAAGAGGAGAAATAAGTATGTAAAGAAATAATTTTCTTCCTTTTAATGATACCACTTTGACTGCGAGTTATCATTTTGGATAGTGGAGGTGGAGGAGGCGGAGCCGTTGGTGCTACGACAGAAGGATTCGACGGAGCTTGTGATGGAGACGAGGTCGACTCGGATTGAGATGGGGAGTCGTGAGCCAAAGGTGATGGTTGAGCTAAAGGTGATGGTTGAGCCGATTGTGATGGTGAAGATGATGTAGGTGAAGAGGAAGATGAATGAGATGGTGAATGTGATGGTGCTTGAGATGATTGTGGCGATGTTGTAAGCGATGGTGGAGGTATTGTAGTGTGAGTTGTATGAGATGGAGCAATGAGAGACGATAGTAAATAGGGTGGTGGGGGTGGTGGTGATGATGCTGGAGGAGTCGGTGGTGCTGCGGTTGCAAAGGGAAATGTTCTTTTGTCGAAGATAACATGGTGCGAGATAATGATGCGACGGGTTGAGAGGTCAAGACATCGGTAGCCGCGATGGTTTGTTGGATACCCGAGAAAGATGCAGCGAGCGGAACGAGGAGAGAGCTTGTTGAGTGATGTTGGAAGTAGATTAGGGTAGCACAAGCATCCAAAAATGCGAAGATTATATTTGAAATCGGTTTCTTGTAAAGTCGGGTAAAGGGAATGTCGTTATTGATTGCGCTTGATGGGAGAATGTTGAAAAGGTGAGCAACCATGTGTAAAGCTTCGACCCAATATGTGATGGGTAGTTGAGCCTAAAAAAGAAGAGCACACACAAGATTGTTTATTGTACGCAAGGTACGTTCAGCCCTACCGTTTTGCGGAGACGTATATGGACAAGAAAACCGAGATTGTATTCCATTTTTGGAGAAAAAATTTAGAAAATTACGATTGTTAAATTCACCTCCATTGTCACATTGAAAAGCTTTAATAGGGATTTGAAATTGAGTTTTGACAAAATTATAAAAATGTAAAAACTTATTAAAAACTTCACTCTTTTAGCGTAGAGGATAAATCCAGACGAAATGAGAAAATTGATCAAGAAAAATAACATAATACTTTATTCCACTAATACTCGAGACCGGAGAAGTCCATACGTCCGAGTGTATAATTTCAAAAGGTGAAGAAACGACAGTATGCGAAGTATAAAATGGTTGTCGGATGTGTTTCCATAATTGACAAGCATGACATAGAGAAGACACGTCCGTTTTTATAAAATGTAAAAAACCAGAGGATGATAAAAAAACGAAGAACATGATTGCCTGGGTGACCCAAACGTTGATGCCAAATTGAAGCAGGTGTAGAGGTGAGAAGTGCATGATGTGATGCAGATGATAAAGACGGAGTAACAGCGTAAAGTGGTCCGGTGCTATCACATCGGATAAGAGGAGCCTTGGTACGGAGATCCTTAACAAGAAAACCAAGAGGGTCAAACTCAATAGAGCAACGATTATCAATAGTAAATTGTCGCACAGAGATGAGATTTTTTAAAATTTTTGGACATAAAACAACATTATTAAGAAACAGAGGTCGGGAAGTAGTAGTTATGGATGAATGACCAGTTGCGATAGCAGGAATAATAGATCCATTTCCAACAGTTATAAGAGGGAGAAAAGAACGAGATGAGATAGAATTGAGGGTACCGGATTGAGAAGTGAGATAAGCTGTAGCTCCGGTATCCATGTACCAATCGGCAATGTTTGGATCAGAGAGCGTCATGGTGTTAAAAGCATTTGCGAGTGTAGTCAGTATGTAATCGGAGTTGGGAGTTTGCGGTGATGGTGTGACAGGTGACATGTGAGATGAGAGGTAAGCAGAGCAAGTGGTGTTCGGAGCCTATCCAAGGATGTCGGAGGTGGAGTTGTTGGACGGCTAAAATTGTGAGGAATTTCCAGAGTATAACCATTGTTGATGGGGCCTTTGATTGTAATTGGGCCATTGATTTGTATTGGGCCATTGGTTAGAGTTAGGCCATTGAGAATAATTTCCCCATGGTGGATACGTTGGCCAAGACCATGGTGGTGGAGATCCTGAATTCCAATTGCCATTATTCCAGTTTGTGTTTCCCCGACCTCGATTGCCTCGACCTCCTCCGCGATTACCACGGTTGTTGCGTCCTCCGCCACGATGGTTCTGATATTGTGGAGCTGAAGATGATGATCGTTGATTGTAATTGTGTGGAGATGTGGCGATGAGAACTTGAGGATTGGAGCCGTTGTCGTTGTGAGAAGGATCAGGACGGCGATGAGTTTTGAGTCGATCTTCTTCATCTTTAAGCATTGATCGGGCATCATTGAAGGAGCATGGAGGAGATCGATGTTTGATAACATTGATGATGTTATCAAATTTGGAGCTAAGACCGTTGAGTAGATGCATCACAAGAGCACGTTCTGAGATGGGGGAGTTGACATTGGCAAGGAGATCGGATAGAGTTTTCAGCTTTTGACAATAGTCATGAACGGACAGATCGCCAATCGTTAATGAACGGAGTTCATTCTCGAGTTGAATTACACGGGATTCCTTGTTATCTCTGAAAAGATTTTCGATAGTCGTCCACAACTCACGTGCCGTACATTTGGTTTTGAGAACAGATTTGAGAAGAGATTCTGAGATCGATCCGTATATCCACATCTTTATTGTGCCATCGATTTGAGACCATACGGTGTCTGTCGAACCAGTCGGAAGGGATGTGCCATCGAGATGACCGAGAATGGTGAAGCTATGACAATGAGTTTCAAAGAGTTCACGCCATATGTCATAGTTCATTTGATTCATGTCGAGAGTGATGGGAATATGAGCCTTGATTTGTGTAAGGCTCAAAGATCGATCTGTTGTAGTAGTTGGAGCCGCCATTAAAACAAAAGAGTACAAGAAGGAAATAATAAAAATATAGGCAGAGAGTAGGGAAGACGTATTAGATAAGAGGTGAAGAGGAATGGAAGAAGAAAATAGATAATGTTTTGTGAGGGAGAGAGAGCCGCTGAGAGAATAAGAGATTTAGGTTAGAGAGAAGGCTCTGATACCATGTTTGATTAGGTAATTCCCATCCATCCCTTGGATAATAATATTACTTGTGATTATATACAGAGGAGTCGGCAATATAGCCGTTGGAGAGTAATTACACAGTTGCCTAAAATACAAGATATGAATATATGGTTCCTATTCTAATAAAACAAACCATTCGAATCTTACCCAAATAAAAAAAAACTAGTCTTTGATCTGAAGAACAATGAATCACTACACAATCTCATCTTTTTGATGTTGATTCATCTTCCAAGGATGAATCTTAGAGTTTGTGTAGATTGTCATTTAGCGATTAAAGTGTTGTCCAAGGTTTATAATGGAGAGATTGTTGTTAGAGATCGTAGTAGGTTTCACCATTTTAAATATATTCTTGTTCAGTTGCTCAAATCTCCCCTAAATGTTGATGGATTCCATATAAACGTTGGAGGAAGGCATGTCACATCGTTCCCTTATCGACCGGTACGATATATCATATAGGTATTCTACATGTTTATCCTTTATTTTGGTATAATGTGATTTCTGGTTCTCTCAAGGATTCGCCATAGAAGATGCTACAGGGCTAGCAATTACAGGAGATGTTGATATTCAATCTGTTTATGCTACTTCTCTTTCAACATCTCATCCGAGTTTATCTATATACTTATTTCGTAATGGTAATATATGGGTTAAATCAGTGTAATAAAAATAATGGGTTTAGATTTCATAAAGTAATAAATTTCCAGGGGGTAAAACGAAATATTACCGCGTTTTTTATTATTTTGGCGGGATTTGAATTATTTTGAACTTTTGGCGCTTTTTTTCTCCTTCTCTTAAGCTTCCATGAGAAATCTCTTTGTATGATACGCTTCACAATTTTATCTATAAACCCAGAGAGTCGCTTCGATTTTGATTTCATCGATCGAAAGAGAAGAAGAAGATGGGAGATTCGAGTCACTTGGAGAAAACGGCGAGAGAACTCAAGTGCCCTATTTGGTAAAATCTTTTTCTTTCTCTTTGGGGATTTTGTGAAGAACACTAAAAACCCTAATTTTATTATTCTCTTTCTCAATCGAATCTCTGTTTGTTTGGGTTTCTTATTCTTAAGCATGTATTGGGTTTTAAGCAATTTGTTTGATTTCGATTTGATTTGTTTTGCAGCTTGGGTTTGTTTAATTCTGCAGTTTCGCTTTTGTGTAACCATGTCTTTTGCAAGTAAGTACCCTTCTTATGTTGATTTCCATTTTATTAACACATGTTTTCTATTGGTTTCAGTGAATGTATAATGAAATCCATGAAAATGGAGGATACTTGTCCAGTATGTAAAATTCCGTACCGTCGTAGAGGTATACTTCCAATGCTCTTAATTGATCTCAGAGTCAGTTTTTGCAAATATATCTTGCTTTAACTTTAGTTTTGATGATAGAATTGTTGTTATATATTAGAGATTCGAGGTGCTCCTCATATGGAGCACAGAGTGTTTATGGTGTTTGATTATGAAATGTTTGAAATTCAGGTGGGTAGTGGCACAGAGTGTGTTCTACCATTTGTATAATCAAGTCTCATACATGTCCCTCGACCAGATTTCGCGGTTGACATTTAGCGTTGGAAACACGATGAAGCAAATCTCAGTCATTGTCCAGTTAAACCCCTTAATGCCCTCGGTGCTGCCATTGCGATTCTCAGGTAAATAAAGAGTGATCTTTTTTTGGCTCATTTCAGAATTGGCTCTAAGATAAGAACAAGTGACGGAAAGAAAACACATAAAGACTACGCCTTTTAGTTTTACGCTAAGTGTCAGGCCACAATTGGGAAAGCTTAAACATGTAGTGGTCTTACTTTACAAAATGGCCACTGCTGTATTACATTTTGGATTTGAACTTGAACTGAGCTCTCTGATTTGTGCAAGTGTTTTGGTTGATGATGTTTTGTTTGTTTGAATCTTTGAGCAGGCAAAGCAGTGAGGAAGATGGAAAAAGGAGTGGTTTTCACATGGGAGTTGGATGCACTAAGATACTGAGAGCAGAGGACAGAAGAAGATTCCAGTGAAGATCTTGGGAGTGTTACGAAATCGTTGGATCTAAGCAAACGAAGTTCGAAGATCGAAGGCTTAAAATCTTGGCCTAGTGCTATGATATGTATACTTTTGTTTAACTAACTGAATAATCTAAAGTTTATACTAACCTCTAAATATATCATATTTTCCTTTTTTGATAGTTTTGTTACAATCTGCATATCCTCCTACGGATTCTTGATGATGTTCTTGTAAAATGTTGCTTGAAGAGATGTTATAGATAATCCAAGAAATTGTTTTACCTTGTTTTCCATTTAGTGTGGAAAAAACCTTCATTAGCACTACCAATGGGTCCATTGAAAGACAGCGTTTGTTTTTTTTTTTTTTTTTGGTTTGATCTACTGATTCCGTTGACTTGGTTTCAACGGCCAAAGTCTTGGAACTTTTAATTATTGCTCTTACTTTTCAATGAGCCCTATTGAACTCGTGGTCTTGCAAATTTTTTTTCATTGGTACACATCCTCTGAATTTGTGGTCATACGAAAACATGGAGAGTTGCAAGAAAAACTTGTTCTTCATATCTAACTATGGATTCTTGATGCTGTTCTTGGTGTCTCACCGAGTTTCTTCTTCAACTGACACAATCTTGACAAATCAATTTCTTTCGGGATTCGAGACCATTGTTTCCAATGGTAGTGTCTTCGAGCTTGGTTTCTTCTCACCAGGTACCTCTAATTTTTTCTACTTAGGCATTTGGTACAAGCAAGTCATTCCAAAGGCTATAGTTTGGGTGGTGAATCGGGGGGAACATGTTCCATATATAAATTCGATCAACTTGATTATCTTAGATGGAAACCTAGCTCTTTATGATAGTTCTACCGACACTACAATTTGGAGGACCACCGGTCTTAATTCTATGAGTGGTGGAGATGTTCAAGCGGTTCTGCTTGATAACGGTAATCTTTGTAGATGTACTAGCTACTCGTACAGCTCACGAACACAATACACAAGGGTTTTCTTTTCCCAAACTTCACTAGATTGATATGATAAGATGACTTACACGTTTCCTATCGTTCCAATCAATCCTAGCCTTGTAGTTCAAAGATCACACACGATCTTATGAACTTCTAACTACCCTTTAACCCTAGATTCAAGATGTTGTTTTCTAACCCTAAACCTTTGCTAAAGATTGTAATTCTTTATTGTGTTGGACTGCACAAACCGCAACTAACTCCTATATATATATACCTATAGGAATCTTCCATAAATCTTTCTTGGATCTTCCCATATCTTTTTCTTCAAGTTAAGATCCCTTGGCCGCCACTCAGCTTCACTTTATGGCGGCTGCTCATTAAACCTAGGCCACGACCCAAGTCCATAAAGCCTACGTTCTTCGTACTTGCTTCAGCTCCGGCTGTACCACCTCTGGTACAACGACTGGTACAGGATTTGCATTTATCTTCTGCCTCTTTTCAGTTCTTCTCAATGTTTTGAAAACCGGACCGGCGACCGAACCGGAGAAATTTTTGGGTCATGGATCAATGTGGTCCGACCGGATCGAACCGGGTTTAATATTTTTTTTAAAAATAGTAATATAAATAGTTTGTATAACTATAATATCCAAAATTCCAAATATATAATATAGCCTTTGAATAAACATATATTTTTAAAAATTAGGAAAATCATTTTAAGAATAAAAAAAACTATTCAAAGACAAAATTTAATGAGAAATAGTTAAGTTTATATGTAAAAAAAATAAAAAAAATTACTAAATTCAAAACTAGTATTTGTTTCTATAAATTTAAATCATAAAAAATTTAAATATGAAAAAATGGAAATTTAAAAAAAAAAAAAAAAAAAACCTCAAACCCGGGTCAACCCAACCCGGCTAGCTGGCCGGTTCACGGTTGAACCCGGTCCGACCCCCGGTCCGATCCGGTTTTCAAAACACTGGTTCTTCTTTAGTCGGCACATAATCTTCAATTAGGTGAAAACTCAAACTCATTAGGCCCAACTCCTATGTGCTACTCGAGCTCATGTTGTACACTAACTGGTACATGGATTCCTTCTGGTACAGGGCTCATTCTGAACTTGCATCTTCAATCTCCCCCTTTTTAGCTTTGTGTGTCTCACATGCACAAGCACCTGAAACACATACACATAACATCAGAAGTAGCCAACCACAAATAGGATTCTAAACAAGACTATATGAAAACATGGAATTACGGAGTTATAGAGATCAACCATTAAACCTTATAACCTCATCTCTAACTCCCCCAGAATCCTATCACTAGTACTTGAATCTCTAATCAAAATCAACAACACATAACGAACCATGATACAGTCATACTCCCCCATAAATCAAGACATCTCATCAACCATACTCCCCCATAAACCAAGACATCTACTTTTTCCCCCAGCTTGTGAGCACACAAGTTAAAAACAAATCTAGTTAGTACATAGGGAAAAGAAACATGACATTTATATTCTGAAGTACGGCTCATTGGGTCACATGGGTGAATAAATCTCCATGTCGTTTAGCTTGTCTAATTCGCCTTATGACTCATATTCTTTCCCTTCATGTTCAACTTGTGATACAAATCCATCATTTGAAATCGCACTTGGAGTAGATGGAATCCAGATGACACCAGAAATTATGACTGTGTAATGTCATGATGCAGGCAAAGCTGATGCTGAAGCTTGTTGCACCGCTGCAGAGACAGGCGACTTGACATGAGAAGATACAGATTGTGCTGTAACAGATGCTTGAGACTGGACAAGTACATATCACTTCTCTTTTTATTCCTTTTGCTTGATGTTCGCTTAAGAGCTAGAGCTACTCCAAGTTCTGGTTCTTCAGCCTCCTCAGCTTGGTCGGTACCACTTCTAGAGACTATCCAATAGCGCAAAAGATCAATTCACTTGGTAGACTCAAAGCACTCCCTAGGAAGACCCATGAGGACAACTCTTCCTTCTTATTTAATCTCGTTTATCTGAACCCCATTAAAGCAACTCATCTAAGTCTGGTCCATTTGCAACACTTCGAAAAAAATCGTTCCTTTTCTTGGCTGAATCACTGTGGTACAAAGTCAAGGTCTTCTGAAACACCCTGATTCACTGCATAAAGTTCTAATCACACAAATCCATCAGTAGTACAATTTAGGAATTTAAGCTCATCCACAACCACATTTACCCAAAATCAAATGGGGGTTATCTGAACAATGGTGCCCACAAATCAATCTTTAACATCTGGCCATTGAAAAACATTTTGTTCAAATTAAATTAATACCTTTTTCACCATTGTTGTGTTGTATGAACTAACACTGTACCAGACCCAGAGACACACTTTTCGCTTGTACGGATTACAGCATATGGCCATCAGTGACTCAAGTTATTAGCTTTCACACCATCATGTCTTCATCTTCTGTTGAGTATGTTTTCAACCTCTGTTCACCTAAGGAGCTGATGATCATCGGATCCTCAAGTATCATACAGTCTGAGCAAAAGTAATACAGTTTGAACCATCATAGAAACCCTCACTTGCATATTTAAAGCTTAGAAAAGTTTCTGGTACAAGACTGCCTGAGCAAAAGAAATATAGCTTGTACCACTTTGTTTAGAAAATTGATTTTGTGGTACAGGCTGCCTGAGGAAAAGTAATACAACCTGAACCTTTTTTTTTTTTTTTGCTCGTTGAAGCCTGTGCCGACGACAAGACAATACGACATGATGGGTAGCTCTTTCTCACGAGTGTTTCTCACTCCAAACAAAATCCAAACGTATACATATCCTGAGTCAGTACCTGTGTTAGTTTTGCACACTTCGACAAACACATCAAATTCCACAAATACCAATTGAATTTCTTAAGGTGACAAAACGATTATAGTCCAAGGGTTTTGTGAATAAATCGGTCAGTTGTAAATCAGTGATAATATGTTCAACGAATACCTATTTCTCCTCCACTACTTCACGGATAAAGTGGTCCCGAATGTCGATGTGCTTTGTCCTTGAGTGTTGTACTGGATTCTTTGAGATACTTATAGCACTCTTGTTGTCGCAGTATTAAATTTTATATGTATACCATTTGCTTACATATTTTTTGAAAATATTTTTTTGGGTGTTCCTTGGTTCATTATAGATACTAGGTGATTACCCTCGCTACGCGAGGGTTAGTATTTCGGAAATAGTTTATGTAGTTTTGTGTAAACATTATTCATTATATCTCTTTGTTGTGGTGTTTGTTTTTTTAGACCAGTTCTATAATTTCATACACAATAATTGGGTTTTAAATTACATATGATCAGTCGACTCCCACATAAAAAAAATTTGGTTCTTGAGATTTGTTTGAATCTTCTCCATGTTTTGGAGAGCAGCACCAAGATGGTAATAGAAACATATCCGAAATATTTGGTTTTAGTCAAAGCAAAAAGCAGTCATCCACGAGACAAAAGTATAAGAAAACAATTGATAAGTATAAAAACTACGGGACCAAAAAGGTATAGAATAAATGACAGTTAAAAAAACAAAGTCTCATATTTACTCTACAATTTTCTCGCCAACTCATAATGAGCATATTTACAGTCGTTTAGGAGTACCGAATATGACGTTTTAAAAACATTTTATGAGATTGAACAAAGACGCACGGTAGAAGTTGGTGCCTTTCACTCCACAACTTTAGGTTTGAAATTGTGTGAAAAGCTTGCTTGTGCTTCTACTTCTTCTTGCCTTGAGTTTTCTGGTGAAGAAAACAAACTTTGCTCGATAAAGAAAATTCAATCTTAAATAAATAAAACCTTTGCTGCTTAACAAAGCTTTGTGTTTGTTGCTTTGGTTAACAGTTTTCTTGTAATATGATAACAATTTTTAAAAGTTTTGACAATACTTAAAATTTAGGACTAAAAATTATCATTGTTTGTGTATGTTCCCATATACTTGTTCAGTTGTTTTTAAAATGTGCTTGCATATTCTTGTAGGATTATAATTAACGGTTTTGTTTAATCATATAATCGTGCTTAACCTCTTAAACAATCTTTGAAAAACCACAAAGGAAAGAAACTTACTTATCGAAGTTAAGACACCACATCCACAATCATAAAGATATATGTAGTTAAAAAGAAAATTAAGTGTAAAATGTAGTCATGACTCCTTGCTGCTCCAAATCAGACCACGCGTCCACGATTAGTATCAATTGTACTATACAAATAACAAAACAGAGACTACAATTTGGCAAGTTCATGAATTGTTTCGTTTAAAAACCATCTTTCCATGCACCGTTGACATTCATACTCGAAATAGCCATTCAGACTCGAAATAAGACTTAACTGTTTGTTTCATATATAGATTGTCGCTCTCTTTTTGGATTCATAAGACTAAGGCTATATCTTGATGAAAACAACATAACCAAGCTACTACTTGAAAATTTCATGTGTTTACTCTCAAAAACGTACTTAAAGTTGACTGTACTCACCTGTTAACTGGGTAAGAAGGGGATTCAATACCAGCAGCAACACAACTTTGATTATGTGCATTGCCTCAAGCTTTTTTGGCAAACTCATCTCGTATGGGAAGGATGCATTATTCATATGCCACGGGAAACTGTACTAATACTATCGGATAAAGACCAATGATTTCTCGAACATGTCCGCAAAAGTAACACAAACAGAAAGTCTTAATTGATTTTCTCGCTGATTCATGAATGGGTATAAAGTCAAAGCTTGAAATCCATGTATCGATCAGTTTTGGTATTATTTTATGGCTATCAGCCTATCAGAGTCAGAGAAGAAATAAAAAATAAAAATATCCCTAGAAACAGAGCTTCACGCATTTTCTGCTTTCTGATTCTTTAATTAGTGAACAGTGAACTTCAAATACACTCAAACACACCTCCAACACTACAAATGGACACAAAATTCCAGAGAAAACAATCATCAGCATTCAAACATCTGAATATACAAATTTATACTGTATGCTAGGTTGCCAAATATTTCGTAAGCGACCCTCACATGTATTCCATCTGATGCACTAAATAGGCATATTCGCTCGAAGAAGAAGATCGCAAAATTGCAGCTTGATCTGTATGGTAAAATGTATTAGAGAACGTAATTTACAAACTGCTTAGCTAAAAATATGAACAATTGTGCTTATAGACGATGCGGATGATACATTAATATTAACATAACCTAAATGGGTTTGTTTTTAGAATATGGCAAATAATCATGGAAGGAGAAAAATCAAGCTAAATACATACTGAGCTTATTTTTGGGGTTTGAAATTTAGTGTTGTACATATAAAACAAATAGGATATTTGGAAAGGTGATTAGAAACTGAAGATACTTACTTGTGATGGTCTTTTGGAAACCAAGAATAACCCCGACCATTTGTGAACCCATATACATTTGTGAACCCATATGTATGTTATGGTTTTGATTTTGAATCATAACCATAACATACATATGACCAAATAACGTAGAGCACACTATCCACATGGGATTTGATATTCTTACAAAGCTCTGTATATGGTGGATGAAAAATTGAGAACATAAACGTAAGAGCATTCATGTAATTTGGTTTTTGAATTCATTAGGAATAACTATTTCGCAAAATTTAAGTAAAGGCAAGAACGAATTTTTCGTAGCGATTGGAATGGACCAGTAATCAAAACCTCAACAATGATAACAAAGGAAAAATATAACAGGGAGAGAGATAAGCGAAGAGGAGCATAGCACCGATATGACTGCTCAAAGACAAATCTAGAGGGAGAGACGGTAGAACCTGAGTATCGAAGTCAGGACAAAGGCGAATGAAACTGCCTAATATCTGGAAAGCACATGTGGAGAGAAGTGAGAGTTGGGAGGAAGGAATAATCAAAGCAGAGGGGCGATGAATTCGCCGGTGCAGATGTGGCAAGAGACCAGAGAAGTTAAATCGGCGGAGAAATCATTCTCAACGCCGCAGTGCCTCGAATCGCTCCCCTAACATAATCCTCTCTGTCCGAGTGAAACCATTCCTTTTGAGAATCGCAATACCTTTTTATCTTTATACTCATACTCACCATTATTGTCCATGGATCTGGGAAGAGGAAGAGACCGAGACTCTTGAGGTTTTACGTTTAAAAAGGTAAGTGCCAGGTGTCAATTTTGGTGTGATGGGCTTCGTAATATTAAGCTTTTTCTAATGTAAGTATTATAGAATAAACATGGATCACAAAGGAGTGGGGTCCACTTAAAAGAAGAAGACGCTGACATGGACACGCTAGGAGGAGAGTATAAGATTTTTCTTTTTATCGAAAGACGATAATACTATAAATGATAAAAATGATAAATCTAGTTTTGAATCTTCACAATCATACTATAAATGATAAAAATCTTTCAATTTCATATTACAAAGAATGTAAAAAAAAACAGTTACCTTAAATTATTGCAATTGCAAGTATTTTTTTTTATCTATTGGTATTAAGTATTTTGTCTACCACCATTTACCAAGTTTCTGTCCCATTCATTACCATTGTTACCGTCACCATTTACCAAGTTTATGTCTCATCTTACCGTCACCATTTTTATTTCCATCCACAGTCACAATCTCTTTCTCGTTTATGTTTCATCCTTCATTTTCGATTTCGTTCACAATTTCTATTTTCATACACCATTTCCGTCATTATCTCCATTTTCGTTCACCGTCTTCATCATTGCCTCCATTTTTGTTTTCGTTTATCATTTTCGTTAGTGCTGGTCTTGGACCAAAACAAGTCAGACGTAAGCTGGCGGCCTTCCAAATAACAATATATTAAATCGGCCCCATATTTACCAAAGAAGTCCTTATAGAGTTATAGTGTTGTACCAATGCTGCTCTTGTATGGAGTAAGGAGTTCGATTCCCTTTAGTAGCAGTTATGTTTATCTTAAGTCAATTGTTCTGTCAAAGTTATTTGAACTAAACCAAAATGGTAAATACTTTTGTTTATGTTAGATATTCACTTCAATTGGCACTAAACATAAAACTTCATATTGTATATAAGAAGTTTATCTTTATAAAACATTTTGTTCTTTAAATATTTGAAAAATAGGACACTTACTTAATCAAATATTTTAGATGTTGACGTATCTCCTAATCGCCTATATTTGGATTCGCTAGTGGGTTTGATCCATTTTAACTTAGACCCATATTTAGTTAGGAACAAATCTCTTACAACTTATCAAGAAAAAAAACAAATAATTTCTTATTAGGGTTAACTTGCTCATTAAAATAACTAGGTTTTTAACCCACGCTATGCGTGGGTCTGTTTTACCGATGTGTTTAATTAAAAAATTATCCAAAACATAAATAATTACTTTACCATAATTACTAAATAAATTCAACATAAATAGTAATCTATATCAATAATTTTTTTATGTTTGTAAAGAATTTATCATATATATAATGTTTTAGCTATGATTGTGGCATGTCTTTGAAACAGTAATGAATTCTTGTAAACATCTATAAATTTCAATATTTAACTAATTTTATAGTTCCCAAATATTTTTTAAAAGAAATATTTCAAACATATTTACTCTCGGTTATTTTTGATCTTGCAAATATCAGCTTGAGTGTTGCTTCTTGAGTTTATTCCGGCAAGAAATTAAAATTGTTGGCAAGTAAGAGAGTGACATGAGGAATTTGGTTTATTTTTAACCGGTTTAGATTTTCTATATGTGACACCCCAGTTTCAGGGCATATATGGTATATGCGGTATATGCGGAGAGGTTTAAAAGAATTGATTTGGCTACCTATATCACCAAAGTGCACTTATCTTTTCGGTCACATGCCTTGAGAGAACTCCAGAGTTAAGTGTGCTTGAGCTGGAGTAGTTTCAAGATGGGTGACCTACGTGTGAGTGAGGTCAAAACACGAGAAAAGATCGCGTGGTGATTTGCAGGGTCAGTAAACATGACTTTCAAGCCTCCCGGAATAACGCACAAACTGTCGGAAATGGGTGGGCCCACGGGCCTGTGAGGGGACATGGGCCCATAGGAGGGGCGGTCGGGGCGTTACACTATATCACTGTATAGCAAGAACAATTACTTTGACATATAAAAGGAGTTTTTCTTAGACTAAAATTATATCTCAAATTAGAAGAGAGTCCGCGTATACGCGTGTGTATATTTCTAAATTTTGTATTGAATGAAGTATGTTAATGTTATGTATCAACTATCTGTCCATTATGCAATATTTGAGTTTGTTTTACATAATTTTGAAGATATTTTTTAAATTCTACTTTGATTGGTTATAAAATTGCCTACCTCTTACTTGATTTGAATGAAATCTAACAATAAAAAGAGTTATTACAATTTAGAAGTATGATGAATATTTTTGATCTTAATATGTTTTATTGTATTTTGTTTTCTTATGGAACCAAGAGATTCTAGATTTTAGGAATATAGTAAGTACCTTCGATTGGGGATAATAACATGTTAATTACCTCTTCTACTAAATAGTGAGATTCGAACTTAAGATCTTGAGGATCTTGAGAGCTATACATGTGATATATTAGGGCTGGGCGTTCGGGTACCCGTTTGGGTTCGAGGCGGGTAGTTATGTTCGTCGGGTATCCGTTTTGAAAAATATAAACCCCATTCGGGTATTATGATATGCTCAAATTTACCCTGAGCTACTCTCTCAAATTAAGAGATCGTATAGCACTTAGGGATCGAATCCACAGGGAAAAGAATCACAAAGTAAAATTCCAAATTCAAATTAAGCTAAGTGAATAATATTGTAATGAAAAAAACAATTAAGTGAAGTAAGCAAATGATGATTGTTGTTGTTTAATTCAATAAGACGAAGCGCTAGGCATCGGGTAATTCGCAGGCATGACTTTAATTCGAAGCACTAAATTACTGTCGGGATATTTATTAAGAACCGTTCTTAAACTCAAAATCAATTGTAAAACTAATCAACTTTCGTTGCAGAAGTTATCTATGATTAAATCCTAGCAAACCAAATTCCTTTGCGAGTTCTATAAATCTAATCAAGCATTGACGAGCAGTTTCGATATGTTCACAAATTAACTAAGCCAAATTCCTTTGCGAATAGTTCTTTTGCTCACCAATGATATTGTTCCAGCTAACTAATAATGCTTTCGCATCTATCCATCAACCTAACATATCTAATTCAGGGTGATCAATCCTAAAACAGAATTAAATCTATCAAGGTGAAGAACACGAGTAAATTGATCCCAACAGTAATAAAGTTCTAACAATTTATCATCAGCCTTTGAAAAACCCTAAACCTAACTAGTAGATTACTCAGACATGATGATTGAAACAAGCATAATAACTGAATAATACTGCATTAAAAAGATAAAGAAAGAGATACAAAAGGGTTCGAAGGAATCTCTGAAAAGAGTCTGAACTTGTCTCCCAAAAAACTCTCAATCAAAATCTCTTGCTAAGTCTCCAGTAAAAATCAAGCCTCCCGGATGAAAAACTGGGGTAAAACTAAATATAGGAAAGGCAAAAGTCGGTTTGGGCTTTAGGGAAAACGTCTGGAAACTTCGGCCCGATAAGGATTTTCTTCATTAAACGCCCGTGTCGATCGACGCACAGAAGGCCTGTCGATCGACACAACACTCTCTGGAAAAATTCTTGTCTCGCTATAACTCGTGTCGATCGACACCAATGATCTCTGTCGATCGACGCTTGTTCTTCTGTTTGACTTTGACTTGATCTTTTCA
The DNA here is from genome assembly GCA_963576765.1 of Draba incana. Classification (NCBI taxonomy): domain Eukaryota; kingdom Viridiplantae; phylum Streptophyta; class Magnoliopsida; order Brassicales; family Brassicaceae; genus Draba; species Draba incana. Next base: position 33,656,742 of record OY755212.1, on the reverse strand, counting down.
GCTCTTTTCTCCTTGTTAGTCCAAAAGGCTCCAAAAGCCTCCATTTAGCTCCAAACGACCAAGTACCTTTAAAGACTCTTAAAAACACCAAAAACACCAAAAAGACTATACAAAAACAACTTATAACATGGTTAAAAACGGCTAAAAACCATGATATATCATATTACGTATAATTAGGTCGGGTACGGGTCGGGTTGTAGCGGGTATCGGGTATTGGTTCGGGTAACCGTATTTTATGATTATACTAAAAAAAATGATCAAAAGATAAAAAAATTTATTCAAAAAACCAAGTCTTAAACACAAATTGAGTTTAAAAATGTCAAAGTTGACGAAACACCAGTTGGGAATGTCCTGAAATCAGACTTGTATTCACTCTAGTGATAGTTGTAGTGTCGAGATTTGTAACACCCGCGAACCCAAATGGGATTTTTGGGGGTGTCGATCGACACTGTAGGTGTGTGTCGATCGACACCAGGTTGTTATTCCTTGAGAATTTTTCCAGTGAGTGTCGTGTCGATCGACACGGAGTGTCTGTCGATCGACACAAGACCATCGTTTCTCGGATTTTTGGGCAGGGAGTGTCGTGTCGATCGACACATGTTGTGTCTGTCGATCGACACGGGTTAAAATCAGATCTAGGTTGTGGAATCTAGGGTTTCTTATAAAAGGGGGGTTTCCTTTTTCTCTTGGGCGGCAGAGGAAAAAGAAGAGAGAAAGAGAGGAAGAGGGAGAAAGGAGAATTGAGAGGAATTCGTGAAGTTTTTGTCCTTGATTCTCGTTTCTTTTGCGTGTGTGGTCGTGGGAGAGCTCTTGGGAGGTTGATTTGTGCGGGAATCGGAGTTAGAGCTTCGTGTTCTTCGTGTTCTTCGTAGTTCATCCTCTTTTTCTTACAGATCTAAGGTGAGTGCGCGACCATAGGTTCTTGAATTGAAGATTATACGTTGTACGTTTGTTGTTGTGTGTTTGGGTGGTGCTTTGTCGTTGAATTGCAGGTTTTGGTGTTGATTTTTGGGAGATTTGGCCGTGAGAGGATAGGCCAAACTCGGACAGCAGGCTCGCTGTCGATCGACAGGATTGCTTCCTGTCGATCGACACGTGGTTGTGAGCCGTCGATCGACAGGGTTGCTCCCCGTCGATCGACACGTGTGGTACTGTCCTGTTTTCTCCGTTTTCTGTTGTTTGCTTGTTCCGTGCATTGTCTGATAACCCTGGTATTTCGTATATTGTTTAATTCAAGTAATTGGCCTGTAGATGGGACGACCGTCTCACTAAGTATTTGTTAAATACTTACGCAACTCGTTTTTCCCAATTGTGTTGCAGGTAAAGAAAAGGTTTGATCGCGGAATCAGGGCCTGAGGAGGGGATGATAGGTTTTTGTGTGCATAGTCTAAATTCTAGAAAAACCAGTGTTAGGTTGCTAGACTTATTTTGAGTAACTCCGGATGTAATATTGACTCTATTATCCGGTTAATTGTACGGCTTTTTGTGTGAATGTATGACTGTTAACCTTTTATGAATTAAAAAAAAAAAAAAAACTTGTGCGTCACAAGATTAGACATTCATATGATACTAGGTGGTCATAATGTTTTGCTAGAAACCAATGATGATCAATGAGTTATGAACTCATTGCTAGTATTATATGATCCTTCAGGGTCACACACCTAAGCAAATTGGATTCACTTTAGGGGAATGATCATTAATGTAATGATATAAATGATGTGTATTTGATACACATTATTTAGGAGTTTTTAGAACGTGTCGATCGACACAATCATAGTGTGTCGATCGACGCGAGGCCTGAACCGAAATAATGATTTCGGTTTAATGACTCGATTTGAACCGGTTCGTTTGCTGGTTCAGTTAGGTTTTTCGCATACCTATAAAAGGTTATAGGGCACGAAAAACAGAAAAGTTCTTCCCTCACAGCCGTTTCTGAGAATCCTAATTTCCCGAGAGATCCGTTCCAGGCACTAGCATCCCTGCCGGATTCCTATTTGCGTGAGTGTGGATCAACTGCAGAGGCACAGCGATTGAGGTGCTAATAATCTCGAATTCCTGAATAAATTCTGCTGTAAAACTCCAGGTATATTCGAGATCTGTTCTTACAGATCGTTGTTTACAAACCCTAGATCCTAGGAGAAGGAATTGCACATAGGTTGATTAATAGAGATTAATCTGGTAAAACCTGAATGAATTCCTACAGTGGTATCAGAGCCTTAGGGTTTAACATCTTGATATATAAGAACTGTAAAACGATCTGATCAAATCATATTCGCGAAAAACGTTTTCGGTAAAATTTTGTTCATGATCGGTTTGATAATTGATCGTGTCGATCGACACAATGGTTGTGTCGCTCGACGCGATCGGCTCTGTGGTTTTATTTGAAAGCCCTAGTCGTGTCGATCGACACAACAGTTGTGTCACTCGACACGAACAAATCTGCCTTGCGATTAGATAAACCGGTTCAATTGGATTGAACCGGTTATCGTGCTTGGTTAGAAAATCGATTAAACCGATTAATTTCGGTCTGTTGCGATTTGGTTGGCGTCGATCGACACAAATGTTGCGTCGATCGACACCGACCGGTTATCGACCCGGTTCAATTGGATTGACCGGTTATCGATCCGGTTCAATTGGATTGACCGGTTATCGTAAAATCGATTTGGTTTGGTTCGTGTCGATCGACACAAATGTTGTATCGCTCGACAGAGACCAAAAACCGACCCGGTTCAATAAGATTGACCGGTTATCGATCCGATTCAATTAGATTGACCGGTTATCGAAGATTGAATCTGGTTTGGTCATGTCGATCGACACAAATGTTGTATCGATCGACACAGACCGGTTATTGAAATTTTGTGTCGGTTATCGAATCCGGTTCAATTGGATTGATCGGTTTTCGATGAACTGTAACAGAAGAGTAAGTGTCGATCGACACTAAGGTAGTGTCGATCGACAGCGTACACAGATTAATGGTTAGTGAACCTAAAATCAAATAACCGAACCAGATTTAAATGATTGAGTTCCTGAATGCATATATGATATGTGTTAGGATTAAAAGTTATATTCCTCATCCAAATATCAAGTGTTCAGGATGTCTTCCCAATCTTGTCAGCTGTGAAGACTCGTTTAATTGCGTGATAGTCTTGCAGTGCAAGGTATCTGCAGTTACATGAGTAAGGCAGTAGGTAATTGTGTTGATGGGCTTGCAGTGCATGGCATCAACTATTACATGACTGAAGAGATTGGTTTACTTGAGTGGGCTATCAGAAGTTCTGGGCCCATAGACATCAGGTGGACAAAACATAAGATGTTTTATCCGCAACCAAGAGTCATATTGGATGTGATTAGCAAGGTGTTGCTTACCTAGATAGCTAAGATTTGGGTGACAGCCAGTGGCTCGCTCGAGTTTTGGTGAAGTATGGATCTTGGATCATTATATTCTATTGAGGAAACATTGTTTTGAATATAATGCGAGTTTTCTTAATTGTTAAGATTTCTCTTTTCCTGAATATCATAACTGATTTTTCCTTTTCTTATTTCAGTTATGTCTAATCAGAACTCTTTCTTGTTGAGATCCGTCCTTGAGAAGGACAAGTTAAATGGATCCAACTTCCTTGATTGGTATCGGAACTTGAGAATTGTTCTCAAGCAGGAGAGAAAGAACTATGTCCTTGAGAAAGCTCTCCCCGAGAAACTAAGGTTCAATGCCTCACATACAGTATATGATGCTTAGAATAAGCATTATTATGATGTGGTCGATGTGAGCCGTCTAATGAGGGATACCATGAACTCTGAATTGCATGGGCAATATGAGAACGTGGAATCGCCTATCGAGATAGTCACTAGCCTGAAAGCTATGTTTCAGGAGCAGACTCGAACTGAGAGATACCAGACGGTTAAATCTCTGTTTGAGTGCAAGCTACCAAAGGATGCTCCAGTAAGTCTTCATGTCATGAAACTGATAGGTTATATTGATAACCTGAGGAGACTGGATTGTTCTATTAGCCAAGAGTTGGCTACTGACATCATTATGCAGTCCCTGCCGACGAGCTATGATGAGTTCATCAAGTACTACGTCAAGAATGTCTTGACGAAGACGTTGACTGAACTGCATGATATGCTCAAGACAGCTGAGCTTGACATCAAGAAGGGCAAAATGTTTCAGAAACCTGGTAAAGACAAGGGTGATAGAAAGGCCGTCCAGATTATGAATCAGGGCAAGCCCGGGTCTATCAATAAGCCCAAGTCTGGCCCATCTGATGATGATACATGTAGCTATTGCGAGGAGCCAAGGCATTGGAGGAGAAAATGCAAGAAATATTTGGAAGATTCACAAGAAATAATGAAGATGTATGAGACTTCTTCATGTATTTATGTTACTTCAAGTTCTACCTTATGGGTATTAGATACCGGTTGTGGTGCTCATGTTTGTTTAAATATGCAGAGCATAAGCAACAGTAGAACGTTGAAGAAGGGACAAATGGAGATGCTCAACAGGAATGAAGCAAGTGTTGTTGCATTAGCTGTAGGAAGTTTCCATTTGTGGTCGCTTTCAGGCTTGGTTTTAGAAACTAAATGATTGCTATTATGTATCTGCTATGTGCAGAAATATCATTTCATTTTCATGTATGATTTTGAATGATTTTATTTTGATAAAGGACAAATGTTGCTCTTTTGATCTTAATAATATGTTCTATGATAGCACCCATTAGAGAATGGGTTTTATGTCTGAAACCAATCTATGCCTGTCTTTAACATAAACACGAATCGGTTCCCTAGCATTGCCATTTTGGGCCACAGAGGATTCAAAGGTCCATAGTGATGGGCTTTTGGGCTCATTTGATTGTGAATCATATGACAAAAGTGAATCCTGCTTATTAGGCAAAACGACTAAGACCTCTTTTAATGAACCAAATGAGAGGGCCAACGAATTATTGGGCCTTATACATACAGATGTGTGCGGCCTAATGAGCAACTGTGCTAGAGAAAACTTTTAATACTTCATTACCTTTACTGATGACTTTAGTATGCATGGCGATGTCTACCTAATGAGTCATAAGTCGGAATCCTTTGAAAAGTTCAAGGAGTTCCAGAATGAAGTACACAATAAAATTGACAAAAGTATTAGAGCTCCTCGATCAGATCGCGGAGGAGAATTTTTCTTCGATCCGATCGCGGAGGAGAATACTTAAGTCAAGAGTGAAGTGATCATCTGAGAGAATGTGGAATTGTTTCACAGCTCACTCGGACCTTATTGGATATGGTTCGATCAATGATGAGTCACACAGATCTTCCATTATCTCTTTTAGAGATACGCTCTAGAAATGTCTGAGTTCACACCAAATAGGGTTCCATCAAAATCAATTGCAAAGACACCACATAAGATGTGGACTGGAAATGTTCCAATTTGTCTTTCCTAAAATTTGGGATTGTGAGGCTTCTGTAAAATGTTTAACAAGCCTGCACCCAAATCCGATAAGTGCTGCTTCGGGAGGTTATCCTGAGGAAACCAAGGCTGACTACTTCTACAACCATTCTAAGAACAAAATGTTTGTTGCTAAGAACTGTGTTTTCCAGTGAAAGATTGTCTTTCCAAGAAGAACAGTGGGAGTGAAGTAAAACTCGAAGATGTTCGAGAATCACAGGAGACTACTCGACCTGTTCAGGAAGAGGAGTGACTGGATCTGCAAAGAGTTGTAGAACCTACACCTGTGGTGCCTGAAGTTCGCAGATCCGCAAGGATTCGTAACGATCACGAGAAATATGGATTTCTTATGACCGATTGTCATGACTTGTTGATCATTGACAATGACGAGCATGCGAATTTTGAAGAAGCAATGTTGGGCCCAGACTCCGAAAATGGCTTGGAGCCGATAGATCCGAAATGGGATCCATGTCAGAAAACCAGTTATGGTACTTGGTGAATTTACCCGATGGTGTAAAAACCATTGAGGGTAGATGGGTCTTCAAAAGAAGATTGACGTGGATGGATATATTAAGATATTCAAAGCTTGGCTGGTGGCTAAAGGTTTCAAGCAAATCATGGTATTGACTATGATGAGACCTGTTTCCATTCGCTATGCTTAAATCCATTCGGATTATACTAGTAAATGCCTTTTATCATGGTGATGATATTTGGTAAATGGATGTGATCCAAATAATGCTGGGAAGGAATGCAAGCTTCATTGATCCATGTATGGATTGAAGCAAGCATCACGGAGTTGAAATCTTCGTTTTGATAAAGTTGTCAAAAGGTTTGACTTCATCAGGAACGAAGAGGAAACGTGTGTTTACAAGAAGACTAGTGGGAGTGTAGTTGCATTTCTCATTATGTATGTAGATGACATACTTATTCTCGGAAATGACGTTCTGTTGCTTTAGTTTTTGAAACTTGGCTCGGAAGTTGTTTTTCAATGAAAGGCGTAAAATTCTTGGAATAAGAATCTATAGAGATAGATTAGGTAGGCTAATTGGATCGTGTCAAGATGCTTATGGTGATAAGGTCTTGGACAGATTCAGTATGCATGATTCCAAGAAGGGCCTTATACCAATGTTTCATGGCATTAATCTTGGCAAGACGCAGTGTCCCCAGGCACATGCTGAGCAAGAACATTTGAGTAGAATTCCCATGCGTAAGCAGTGGAATCTGTCAAGAATGCCATGACCTGCACTCGTCCAGGTACTGCTTGTGTTCTAAGCATGACGAGTAGATACCAATATGATCCAAGTGAAAGTCACTGGGCAGTTACCAAGAATATTCTCACGTATTTGAAGAATACTGAGGATAGGAGCTTGGTGAACTAAGGAAGTAAGGATTTTTTGTTGAGAGTGATTAGACAGACTAAGACAATTTCTGGTAGGAACCTGATTGTGTCTTGTGTCTATACTGCGGTGCGGTTTGTTGGAAAGGGTTCCAAGCAAAGCATAACAGCCTGCGGTTTGTTGGAAAGGGTTCCAAGCAAAGCACCGCAGCCTCTCCCATGACCTAAGCATGAGTTTCACCCTCCTGCTATAGGTATTAGATATATTAAGATGTGATCTTGATTCTAGTGGGAGTTGTATCGGATTTAGTCATATTATGATGTTCATATAGACATACTTTGGTTATGTCATCATGAAATTGTTTCATGTATTATTTGATTATTGGATAATTGAATAATAGTCCCAAAATAATTTATGACATTCTATAGGTCATCAAGTTGAAGACTTGATCATGAAACCCTATGAGAAATAAATGTCGTAGATTATAATTGTCCCCGGTCGAGGTTGTTAATGTGGGACACTAACAACCGCGAGAGACTGGCATGTGAGGTGACTGATGACTAAGTTTCATGGAGTCATTAATAAGAGTATTAAAGTCAATCACATGGATATATGTTGGAGAACATATGATTGGACATGACCCGCTAATGAGAACTCTACAAGATAGCTATACAAGTGTCATAAGAGATTCTCATTACGACTATAGAGTATAGTCCTTAGACCTGAGTTCATCATGATTTCTTACATGTGAATTGGTCCGCTTTGACTTTGTCAAACGTTATCCGTAAAAGGTGACTATAAAGGCATTGATTGGGCGCATCATGAAGTGTGTGAAGGAACAGAGGGATGGAACAAGATGGGATTTGTCCCTCCTGTATAGCAGGAGATAAATATCTCAGGGCCCATCGAAGATTTGATACTAAGAAATGTATGGCCGCACTCAAACGAGCTGAATGTCAGCTGTTTGTCTTGTTAGTATAAATCGGAGTTCGATGAACATGATTTTGGTTGAATAAGGATGACACGGTTCTTGCCTTATGCCAGATCGGGATATAGCGACAAAGGGATTAAAGGAATAGATGATTCCAGTACAAGTGGGAGATTGTTGGGAATGTCCTGAAATCAGACTTGTATTCACTCTAGTGATAGTTGTAGTGTCGAGATTAGACATTCATATGATACTAGGTGGTCATAATGTTTTGCTAGAAACCAATGATGATCAATGAGTTATGAACTCATTGCTAGTATTATATGATCCTTCAGGGTCACACACCTAAGCAAATTGGATTCACTTTAGGGGAATGATCATTAATGTAATAATCTAAATGATGTGTATTTGATACACATTATTTAGGAGTTTTTAGAACGTGTCGATCGACACAATCATAGTGTGTCGATCGACGCGAGGCCTGAACCGAAATAAAGATTTCGGTTTAATGACTCGATTTGAACCGGTTCGTTTGCTGGTTCAATTATGTTTTTCGCATACCTATAAAAAGGTTATAGGGCACGAAAAACAGAAGAGTTCTTCCCTCACAGCCGTTTCTGAGAATCCTAATTTCTCGAGAGATCCGTTCCAGGCACTAGCATCCCTGCCGGATTCCTATTTGCGTGAGTGTGGATCAACTGCAGAGGCACAGCGATTGAGGTGCTAATAATCTCGAATTCCTGAATCAATTCCGCTGCAAAACTCCAGGTATATTCGAGATCTGTTCTTACAGATCGTTGTTTACAAACCCTAGATCCTAGGAGAAGGAATCGCACATAGGTTGATTAATAGAGATTAATCTGGTAAAACCTGAATGAATTCCTACAACACCAAGATATGATAATAAAAAACGGAAAAGAAATTCAAAACATAACTCAAATGTAGTAAATTTACTACTATATAAACACACACAATAAGTAAAGGAAACAAAAGAATAGTAATATTCAATCCGAAAGCACAAGGATCTCGATCATATAAGCCATAGGCGGAAAAAAAGAAGATGAAATGAGTGTTTTAGGCTTAGATTTAGTGATTAAAATACATAATCATGTATGTGTATGTATAAATTCGGGTACCCGATCGGGTATCGGGTTTTATCCTATCGGGTTCGGATACCCTAATGTTAATAAAATGAAACCCGATCGGGTAATTTACGATACCCGTACCCTACCCGTACCTTAATTTTCGGGTCGGTTTCGGGTTCGGGTATCGGGTATGGGTTTTATGCCCAGCCCTATGATATATCATGGTTTTTACCGGTTTTTATACCATGATATATGTCCGTTTTATAGAGTCTTTTGGTGTTTTCTAGTGTTAGGTATTTTATTCTAGGTACAAGGACTCTTTGGACTCAATTGGTGTTTACTAGAGCAATTTGGAAGCATAACGGAATGAGCTGTCAAAGATACAAGTTCGGATTGAAGAAATGCAGAGCCTGTCGATCGACATGAAGATATCAAGCCTGTCGAGCGACACGCTTGTCACGTCGCTCGACACGACTACCGGACCAGACCATAATTCAAGTTTCGGAAGATTTCTGTTTTTGCGCCAGAAAGCCCAGATGTTTGCAATTGGGCCCATGACGGTTTTTGTACTTATATATAGATGTTTTCAGCCATTGTTTAGGCTATGCTTTATTTTCTATGAGATATTTTATACTAGGGTTTTATTATTCATGTATATGTCTGAGTAATTCCCTAGTTAGGTTTTAGGGATTTTTCAAAGGTTAATGAAGAGTTGTTGATTTATTTACTTTGGGATTTTGCATCATATTTATTATTCTTCACCTTGATTGCTTTGAATTCTGATTTAGGCCTGAATTAGATATCCTAGGTTGTTTAGTAGATGCGACATCATTATTGAATTGCCTGAATTGAATCATAGGTGAGCAAAGATCTGATTCGCAACGACAGTTGGCTTTAGATCTTTGTGAACAATCAAACCTGATTTCATTGCTTGTTTAAATTAATCTGATTTCGCAACGACAGTTGGTCTTCTAGGGTTTAAACATAGATAGTATTTGCAACGACAATTGATTTATTTTACAACAATGTTTTGAGTTCTAGAATCGCACTTCATCAATCCCATTAGTAAATTTATTCTTCAATTTGGATTTATTCCTACGAATTCCCTAAGACTTAGCGTTTGTCTCTAATTGAATTTAAATCACTTGTTATCATCCTGATCTACTGTTTTCTGCAATTTATTTTATAATCTTTCTGCTTAGCTTAATCTAAACGTTTTAATCTATTGTACAATTGATTCCCTGTGGATTCGATACCCCAATTACTACAAGCGATCTCTTAATTTGAGAGAGTAGGACAAAGAGAAATTTGACCATATCAACATGTTTAGAGCTATTGATAGGAGTATCTTTATTGTTGTTGGTTAGTTGATAATAATAAATTTTACTTTAGATTGTTGTAATGTTTTTATATTCAACGTTTAGAATCATCAAACATATGACTAATATGATATCTCTTGAAAGCCATTTGAGATATTAATTTTTGAGTGTTATCAATTCATGTCTAGGACCCGGTAATATATTCTCAAGTGATGTTTATCCGAGCATCATATTTTTCCGAGTTATAACATAATGTCTCAACAAACATAAGACGCATCGAATTCTTGCAACTTTGTAAGAGAACACAAAGTAGACGTAGATATTTTAAGGGTTTTCACTAACTTGAAAATTTGGTAATATTACACCCTCCATATATATGTTAACGCATTATATGCATAAACTAAGAAAACTATTTGAAACTTCGATTCCACCTATTGCCTTTTTTGCTCGAATTTTATTTTGGTTTTAAGGCCTTAGCCGACTACATGCTTCTTTTGTGAGTTGACAATTTTGATTTTGACTAACCTTTGGAGGAGGTTTCTTTCTTGAAGTTATCAACACAATCAATTTGTTTAGTCGAGCATAAGAGATGAATCTTTAGATTTATTAACGGAAACATAAATTTGAAATAGTATATATGTCAAGAAAAATATTTTCTGACCACACACCGGCAAATCACCAATGAACCTTAGCAGATCACTGAATATATAAAACATTTTCAAATATAACAGTTTGTTATATATTCAGAATGATCACTTCATTATTTCATATTTTGTGAGATAGTTCAATATCATTTTACTGAAATAATATATCTTAGTTCTCTTTAGGTCGTCTAACCTCTTAACATGACATTCAAAATATTTAGTTTTTTTTTTTATTGATATCTTTTATTCATAATTTTATGTATATTCATTTTACATATTTTCAGTTTTTAAATTGAAGATGTAAATTTTTCTTCCATCGCTCATATATATATTGTTGTTATTTTGTATTGACAAAAATAAAATACTCAAATAACTTTAAATGTACTATTTAATCATTTATTGACTTATTTTCTTTTTTCCATTTAGTTAGAATTTTTGGTAAATTTAAGTAACAATAAATATACATAAACATGAATTAAATGAAATTTGAAACTAAAATTAATTGTAGGAAAAAAAAACTTGCCTATGTGAACACTCTAGATGGAGAGAGAACTCCCTAATTATATATAAGATTAGTAAAGTAGCCAAAATTTGATCATGTGACATAATGATATCCAATAGATTTAGGTTAAATGGTTATGAATTTAGTTACAGACTTTTTTTTGGTTATTCCACCTAATTTCCCTTCTTACAATAATAAAAAGAGAAAAACAATTAAAATTCAATCAATATTTCGAGTATCACATGCACTTGAATTTATACGTATGAGTCTATCTTATGGACTTCAATTTATAAAGGGTCAAAGACATTCCTTTTTCTTAACATTCTTTATAATAAACTGGACAAGTACAAAAATGAATATACTGTATGTATGTCTACGCGTAACTATACTATATGTCTATGCGTAATTATTTCCTTAAAAACCCTAAGTGAAAATTTTTTTAAAACAAAAACAAAAAAAACAAAGCCAAGTAAGACATTTAGGTTTATGGTAAGACTCAAAGTTTTAAGAAACAAAAACTTGAAACAAACTCTTGAATATGAATTCTTCTATCTCAGAGTAATTCTAGAATTCCAAAACATAGATCCACACAGAAGATATACCACTTGAGAAAAACCAAACATAGAGTTGATCATCGGTAACGACGGAGAGAGAGGTTGTTGCTCGTCTTCCACGTAGCCCTGCGGGAAGGTCGACGGTTCTTGTAGTTGTTGTGACCCTTTCCACGAAGACCACGATTCTTCTTTCCCTCTAAGGTAAGCTCTCTAAGCTCTCTGTGTTTGTGCACTGGGTTGAAGATCCAGCTGATCCTTAGATCATTTCGGATGACATTGTGTGCAGGCTTAACTAGGATGATCGATTTGCGAGCTTAACAACTCTAAGGCCACCCAATTTGCGACCAGGACATTCCTCGGCAACAGATATCTTACGGCGTTAGAATTTGAGCTGAGTAACTCCCTGGTTGGTGGGCTTACCATACAGAAGACCCTTAGGTACTGACCTCTTGCGACTTATGCGTAATTATTTCTTTAAAACCTTTAGTGAATTTTTTTTTATAAAAAAATCCACATACACCTCATAAAACATACACTTTCATGATTTTGAAACTATACCAATTAAGTGCTTTACGTCGGACTATGTTTGGATCTTAATGTAAAAAAGATAAATTACTATTTTGAGCGCCAAAACAGAGACCCCATTATGAGTTTTCTTCGACTTACCTTTTTCTATTTTTAGATAAATTTTTTGTATTATTTAAAAATTATAAAGTATTATTTGTAATTTTAATTAAAAGTGAATAATATAAATTAAGTACAACATATAGTAACACACAAGTAATCGAGTAGAACTCTAATCAGCATATAGTAATTTACCAACGAGTCATCCACCTAACTAGTCATTGGTGATTTTCATTACGTATCATACAAAGCCATAAAGTACTGAAACATGTTTTCTCATACTTATATTTATTTATATGTAGCAAAAACATTTTGTTTTATAGTAGCATATATTTCTTTTTTTGTGCATGCATGCATGATATAGAAATGTTTTTTTTTTTTGTGCTAAACTTGATATAGAAATGTTTCAGTTGCCATTATTTAAATATGCTATTATCTAGTTTCGATAAACAATTTTTCCGTCTAATTGAGTGAATTTCATATGTTAATACATGTTTATGCTTATACAAATGAAAATTTATTTTTTATTTCGTTTCCACAGGACAAGATGAACACTTCAACGATCTCAGCTTTTCTTGTACTTCTGCTCCTAGCCTTCTCACCATCGGCTTCCGAGACGAACGGTCATCTCCGGCTCGATCCAGAGCTGGTAAAATCTATTTCTTTCGCATATACAGTATTTATATATAGGCGGGAACTTTATTATGTACACAGATCTTTCAAAAGTAAAAATATAATTTGCTTATCAAGTTGGTTTATTTGATTTAATTTTATTTTAGCAATAATGGTTGATTTTATAGCCCATCAATGTTTTACAACAAAGTCTATCCTAAATACGATAACAAAGAAATAAAAGCCAATGTGTAACCCACCCAATGAACCGGATCGAGAGAGCCCAATAAGAAACAGCAAAAACAGAATGATTGTGAGAAGTTAAGATATACACAAATTTTGGAAACTTTTGATATACACACAAATATTTTTTTTAAAACAAATATAATTTGCTTATCAAGTTGGTTTATCTGTTTTAATCTTATGTAAATAATGGCCGATTTTATAATTAAAACTTGATAGCCCATTAATATTTACAAAAAGTCCATTCTAATAAATAAAGTCCAATGTGAAACCCACCTATAACTTGAACCGAAATAGAGAGAAGCCCAATAAGCAGCAGCTGAAACAGAGTGATAGTGAAAAGTTAAGCGACAGAGAACCAAAGTTGGCTTTTTTGGTCAATAACCAAAACTAGTTTATTTTCAGTATGTTTTTCTCTTGGTTTTCCTAACCATATTTAAATTTATTTGTTTCATGTAGGCCCGCAGAGGAAAATCCGACGTTGTCGTTGCTCAAGATGGCTCGGGGAACTATAGAACCGTGACGGAGGCCGTTGCAGCGGCGGCGGATTATAGCCGGACTCGGCACGTCATTCACGTGAAGAAAGGTATCTACCGTGAAAACGTTTTCATTGGTGCTTCAAAGCCCAATATTACCCTCAGAGGCGATGGTAGACATGTCTCCCGTCTCACCGGAAGCTTAAGCAATGCAACTGGATTCCCCATCACGAAATCCGCCACCCTAGGTAAAAACATCGTATTTCTCCTTAAACATATTGTTTTAGTTAATTTTATTAGACCGTAATGAAATGTTGTCTAATTTTATACAATGACAGCTGTCGAGGGATATGGATTTATGGCCCAAGATATTTGGTTCCAGAACATGGCTGGGCCATATCAGGACCAAGCGGTTGCTCTCCGCGTGAAAGCTGATGCCTCGGTGATATACCGTTGCCGTATAGAAGGCTTCCAAGACACGTTGTACGCCGAAATGCATCGACAGTTCTATCGCGAGTGCATCATCACCGGGACAGTCGATTTTATCTTTGGCAACGCCGCCGCTGTTTTCCAACATTGTGATATTGTGGCGCGAAAGCCTAAACCGGGACAGAAAAATATGTTGACTGCTCAATCACGCACATATGAGCATGACAACACAGGCTTCTCATTTCAGCGATGCAACATAACTTCAAGCCGAGATCTTAGACCGTTCAAGAGAACAGTGAAGACATTCCTAGGGCGTCCATGGAGGGTGTTTTCAAGAGTGGTATTCATGCAATCGTTCATCGACGATGTCATTGATCCGACAGGCTGGGCTCCTTGGAGTGGCGAAGTTGGACCCTCCACAGTGTTTTACGGGGAATACAAAAACACCGGTCCGGGATCGGATACAAGTAGAAGGGTCAAATGGAAAGGATTCAAAGTGATTAAGGATCCAAGAGAAGCGGCTAAATTTACAGTGGCACAACTATTACTTGGAGACTCGTGGATTCACTCCATGGGAGTTCCTTGCGAGCCAGGACTTTGAAGACATCATATAAGTTTATGTTATTGAGTATGTGTTAAATTGCATAAACATAAACGTATAAGCTAGTATATTTTTTTAAAATGTTAAATGTGACATTGTCTCTGTTAGTAGAAATTTAAAAAAGCTTCTTGTTGTTGTTTAGTACCCAGGGAAAAACAAGGTTGGAACCTCGTACTGTCATTTGAAGTTGGATGAGCACAAGGCAATTGCGAATACTTGGTTCTTTTGCCTTTTGCAGTCTCTCAGACGCAATCCAAGTTTAGTAACAGATGCAATCTCATACTATGATACAAAGTGCAGATACTTGCAAATCAGAAAAGATGTGAGGTTAGCCTAGCTAGTGCAAGTAGATGTCCAATGAATCATTGGCAATGATTCTACTGGTCTTTCTGTAGTCTCGCAAAGTAAATAGGGGATAATATGTCTGGGTTTTAGTAAATAAACTCATTAAAATAAATCAAAATGGCCTAATATCATATTTACGGCACTTATATAATACCCGTAAATATAGTCAACGTGGGTGATTCTGATTGGTCGAAAATCTGAACAAAAAGAAAAAAAAAAAAAAAGCTTCTTCTCTCTCTCTCTCGACTGCGACGATCTCTTTCTCTCTCGATCTCTCTGAAACTTCTGTTCATAAATCCACAGATCATATGAATTGGTTTTGTGAATTGGTTTTACTTCTTATAAACAAATGTATCCAGGTCTTCTTCTCTCTCACTCTCTCACATCATCTTCTTCTTCCTCGATTTTCAATCCCTAGATCGAATCTCTCTAATCCTCTATTGTTGCAGTTCGAAGAGTCATGGCGTTAGCATCCAACACGTTACCGACGAAGAGACTGGGTTATCTCTTTGGTGTCCGATTTCTCCGTCTCTCGCTCGTCGTTTTCCCCATTCGTTTTTCTCCGATCGGTTCCAGAATCGCTTCTAGAGGCCTCGTCACTACTTCGTTCGCTAACGAGAATCGCAAGTCAGTAACATATCATTCCAATTTTTGAATTTGCATAAGACGAATTGAGTTTTAGGATCGATTGATTTTGTGTGTGTTGGTTAGGTTTGTGGAGGAAATGTTGCTGGTTATGCAGCTAAGACTTTTGTAGAAAATGGAATGGTTCATGGACGTCAGCTCGTTTGCCAGTAAGTTTAGCTCACCAGTATTAATGATTCGATTCGAGTAATTTGAGTGGTTGTAATTTTGGTAGGTTTCTTAATTGTTGAATTGTATGATTTAGTTTTGTGATTAGTGTGTTCTGTGTTTATATAAATGTGCAGAGATTTCATACTTGTGTTAGAGGATGTGGAGAGAGGCAGACTGGTCCAAGGAGAAAGGAATTGAGGTAATTGTTGTTTTGATTCTTAATTTCGTGATATTCATAGTCTTAATTTTGATAGTCTTCGTTTAATCGTCCAATTCGGAATCTACATGGATGAATTATGTGGTCTTTTGTTGTGTTAAATCAATACATTTATGGTTTGAACAGGTGATATATGAAGATCTCATGACTGGTTTTGTCAATTGGTTTTGGTAATTGTATTTATGAATTGGTATATAGATATATGATTGGTAATCTGTTTTGGTTAGGTATTTGTATCATGAATTTATTTTGGTAATTGTATTTATGAATTGGTATATATAGTTATATGACTGGTAATCTGATTTGGTTTGGTATTTGTATCATGAATTTGTTTTGGTAATTGTATTTATGAATTGGTATATATAGTTATATGATTGGTAATCTGATTTGGTTTGGCAATCTGAATTGTCATATAAACTTTGGAGAAAATAAATTTTACTTTAAAAAAACACAAATTCACAAATTCACAAATTTTTTTTTAGAACCTTTTTGTATTTACTACCTATAATCACACAAAAAAAAAAAATTTTAAGTTGGTGTAAATATGTTAATCCCAATACAATAAATATTATAAAATTCATATATTACCTCAACATCTTTACCATCTATAATGATGCTCTGATAGATTTGGAGAACTACGTGCTTCTCAATTGGGCTAGGCTTTCCATTGAAGGCATTTGGGTTGGTTGCAATCCAATACATTCACCAAACCTGCTTCTATGATATCATAGTTCTCAGAGTTGCTATGACAACCAACACAATCACAGTCGAAGCAAAGGAGTCACAATATCTAAGGGACGTATTGTCAAACAAATATCCAAATTGCATCAATTCAACACATAAATTCCAGCATCACAAACAAAGGTAGTATTAATCTTAACTAAATCCAACAACAAATGAAATTAAGAAACCTCTCTCAGCTTTCTCTATTCAACATAAGATTCACATTTCTATCAAGATACTATAGTTCCTGGATTCCTGGAATGATCTTACAACTTTAATCCTTTTTTGCTTCCTCCAACTCCAAGTAATGCCTTCCTTGTCCTTTGTTTCAGAATGAATGCTCTCTGCTTCAAATCAGAGACCAATCATATAATCACAACTCAAACAAATTGCATTATGTACAAGAGATTCGAACAATACCGAGAAATCATCGGAGGATAGAGAGGAACTTCTCTGATAACCCTAGTTTGGTGAAGACGAGCTCCCTCGCCGTCGCCGGAATCTACATAACCTATCATACCGATCATTCACATAGTCGCCGAAAAAGTTGTTTCCTCGAATTGAGTGGGAAATCCTCATAAGATCCAGGTTTATGGAGAGAATTGCCATGACTAGCAGATATGCGATGATTGTGCTTTCACGCGAGATCCTAACCCATGACCCTCCGCAGCACATAAACATGCCTAATACCAATCAAGGCTTATAGTGTTCAGACTTATAAACCCCAGATTGTAACTTAAGCAAACATTACATCCAATCCACCTAAGAACAAAAGCAAACACAGAACAAAAAAAGTGTAAATCCTTTGGACAAAAAGTAACAACTATTTCAACCATATAACAACATACAATCAACAAACTTCCAAAGTCTTGAAGTCAATTATCATCCTAAACTGAGGAATTTAGACAAGAGACTAACATAGAACTTCTAATTCAGATTCACCAAAACGAAAAGAAAAAAAAAAAGAACACACAAAATTACCCGATTGAATCTTGTTCCAGAGTGCAAATCGAAACCCTGATTGTTCGATGGGAAGGAGCATTATCGGTCAATTCTGTCTCCGCTTGCTCTCTCGGGAACAACGATTGGACCTCTGATAACTCCAGGTCGGGTAAGGGATTACTGGGTCGCGTTCTAGATCTCAGTTTAATGATATTGGACTTTAGATAATTAAATTGGGCTAAAATCCAATCAAATTTATGAATACGTTGGTAGTACAGATTCTTTTACCATACACTCATAAATTATTGACTTTAGATACTTGTTTATTCACCTATCAATCATCTACCTAAAAAGAGTTTATTGACTCAATGAAATTTACCATTTAAAAAACTAGCATATCTTGACTACTAAAAATGTAAAGTCATCGAATGATGGTAAAAGATCCGTCCAAATTTAATTTTGAAGATACGTTTTATCTTGTATAAAACTCTTAAGTAAGTTCTCAAACATTTGGTACAAAAAAAAAAAAAAATGGTTGCATATGTCAAAAAAAACATTTCGTTGGCTCTTATATTGGTTTTACAGTTTCTCGTTGTCTCATCATATGCAAAATTTAGTATGATGGTAACAGAAAGTGAGATCGACTCCATCTGCAAGAAAAGAGGAATTGATTCTTCACTTTGTTTTAAAATTTTAAAATTAACTCCTGAAATCACAAAATTGGATTTTTCTGGCCTAATCAAATTCTTGATCGATTATCAGGCTCAAAATATTTCAGATACGCTAAAGGAAGTAAAGTTGTTTGCAGCCAATACGACGACCCCTTTTCTTTTTCATAATATATATCTCGGCTGCATAGATCTATATGAAAGTGCTCTTTCTGATCGTGCTTATTCCCTCAAAGCTTTGGCAACCAAGGACTACGGCATCTTAAACCTTAGGCTTAGTGGTACGGGGTCTGGGATACTTGCTTGTAATGATGACTTATTAACCATCAATCCAAAACCACATGTCTTAATCAGAAAAGGCACAATTATTAGCAACCAGTCTAATATTATGTTGTTGATTCTTGAGTGTTTTCTAAGAAAAGGAAAAATCAGTTGTCATTAGTTACCCGAATTATTGATGATGATGATAATAATAATAATATTAATAATAATATTGCTTATGCATTGTCATTTGTCAATAGTCTGAAGACAACCCCAGTGTACACTAGACTAATTTCATTGTCTAATAATATTGCTTTTAAAGTTTTGGTACCCAAAAATTAACATTAAAATATATGCTCTAATATTCACCCCAATAGTAATATATTACACTAAAAGAAAAAATAAGAAAATTAAATTAAATTAAAACTAGAGGTTTGCAGACTGCGGGAACCGCCTCCCACAACTCTCACTATCAAGCAAAGGGATTACATAAACTAGGCATGGGCAGTCGGGTCGGGTTCGGATCGGTTCCTAACGGGTACATGTTCTAACGGGTCTAATAAAATTATACCAATACAGGTTTTTGTAAATTTTCGGGTCGGTTCCTATCGGGTTCGGGTCATCAATTGCAAAACTTGTTAAATATCTAAATATTTACGGTTCTCATTCAGTTACAGGTTCTAACAGTTTCGTTCTAACAGTTTCAAATAGGATCCTACAAGTTCTCTTTTACCCAGAATAAACATAAAAATCTATAAAATTAAAAGCTAAAATGGCCCAAGCTTAAAAATCATAATAAGTTCAATAATCCAAAACTTTGAAATTTGTCAAAAAACCAAAGCATGATACTATACATGAATGAAAAAGTGAAATTCAGTTATATTATACACGTACCTTCGGATCTTTAATCGGGTCTCGGGTTCGGTTCGGGTCCGAACCTGTATCCGTGGGTCTCCGAAAATATTACCCAACAGGTTCATATAAGGATACCCGAACCCGATCCAAACCGGGTATTTCGGGTTGGTTCCAGGTTCGGGTCTTCGGGTCCGGATAATTTGTCCAGGCCTAACACAAACGCTCCTAGCGTTCTATTTGTGTTTCAAGCAACAACGAGAGGGACGACACAACAAATACGAAAGACCAACTTTATCTCTCAAAGACATGGCGACAATTTCTCTTTCGCTCTAGATTTCTACTCTTCTGGTCTTTTTCGCCTCTTTATTCCCGTGTGTTGTGTTAGAGTTATTGCCGAATATTCTCTTCCTTTTATAACAAGTGTTCACCGACAACAGATTCTATGTTTCATTTTCTTGTAATACAACCAAGAACCAACTTTGTAATATGACATGGTTTCTAGCTCATAACTGGACCAAGGAACAAACTGAACCAAAACCCATATTCTCACACTGGTACCCCAAAATTAACATTCAAATATATATTCTAATATTCACCCCAATAGTAATATATTACGTTAAAAAAAATTAAGAACATAAAATAAAAGGTTGCATGTGTCTATCCACGTGTTGATCATGCCTTCATCGTTATCTTTCGATTGAGGGTGTAATGTTTTTTAATTAATTTTCTAAGTTGTACACCTCCCATTACTCGGTAATAAAATTATCACGTCGACAAAAAAAAAACATTTTTGTTGAAGTGTTTTAGCTCTTGTATAAAGTCTTGGTGTATAAAGACTAAGCCGTCGGTGAGGATCTCCGATCCGTTTGTATTTCAGAGATCTAACGGTGAGGTGTTTGCTCGGTCTTGATCCACTTTAGTTTGCGTGTGGCTCCCTTCTTCTGTGTTGGTGTGTGTTTCAACAGGTTTGGAATATGTTCATAGTTAAAATTTTAGGAAGCTATGCTTTAAGCTCTGTTCGGGATTTGGCCTAGAATAGATCCGGCGATTTTGGTTCATCAACTAATTCATTTCTGTGGGAGATGATTCTGAGCTTTGCAAGCTCGGGAATGGCGGTCAGAGGCGGCTTCTCTGGCAGCCCGTAGAGGCTCCCGTGCCGCTAGACTTGGAAAGGTCTTGTGAATCTTTTTCGTTTTTGTGTTGTCCTTGGAGAAGCTGTAGGTTATGCTATCATCGGGGTTTGAGGGATGGCCTTGAGGGTGTGGCTCGTGGCAACTAGGATGAGGACTCGAGTTCTTAGGAATTGCAACGCAAATTTCCGATCTTCGTGTTCGGAATCGGTGTTTCTTGGTCATTGATCTGTTTCACTTGTTTAGGTGTATGCTTGCTTGTTTAACTTTTGTTCGTTCCTTGTCTTGTTGTAGTATTGCTTTTGTTTTCGTAGATTTCGGTCTTTCTGCTTTCTTAGTTTCCTTGTAATCGCTGTCACAAACCCAAAACGGTATAAAAATTAACATTTCACCAAAAAAAGACTAAGCCTGGTAAAGACTATAAACGATCTCGAGGGACTCGGTTCAATTTGAGTATTCCGGTTTGTGAAATAGAATTGAATTATTAGAGTTTCTTGGTTAAGGCTGGTTTAATCTCTAACGTCTATAAAGAGATTGAATCATTAAGCCGCGAGACTTGTAACAGAAAAGATCGTCTTCTTCCTCTAGCTTCTCTGATCTTGAGAGCTAGTTCCGATCATAGTGAATTGCTGGTTCAAGCCGGCTTCAGAGCAGTAGTTTTACACCGCATCGGTGGCGAAGCTCTGGGTTACCAATTTATGTGTCTTTTGTTCTTAATTCGTTTCGTGCTTTGTTTGAGAGACTAAGAGAACCGAATCTGTGAGATATTGTGTTCGTCGGAGCTTGTTGAGCTCATCGGAGTTCTAACCGGAGTGTGGGTAAACGAATCTATCGTTTAATCGGATTATTATCCTCAACAATTTTCTTCTTTTTTTAACAAGAATAAAATTTGGAAAAAAATGGTGGTCCTGATGTTTGAAATTGGTCAATGTCTTTTGAGAAAGTTGTTTTGTCTAGAAAAGACTAATTTAATTCATACACACGGTCTAGAATGTTGATAGCAATATAGAAACATTTCCACTTTGAATTTGACAAAGAATTGTTCCAAACAACCAAATCTATACAAATTAATATAAACTCAGAATCTTATAATTTAGTTAGAAGTATTCTTTCAAATTGACTAAGTTTTGTTCAAACTCATGATGACAAACCCCTTTTCCCGTAATTTTCATGAGAAACTTCTTTTGATCAAAATAATATGCTCAAAGATTAACAAATATAGATATATTTTACATTTAAGGTCTACAATTCATCCTTCACAAAATATTTGTATGCATCAAATCCTCATTAATAATGAAATTACTATCGGAAAATAGCAATGGATTCGTAATATAATTCGAAATTGGTATCTTAATTCAAAATTTCTAAGCCCAATAGAACATGTACCTGTTAGGACTCGAACCTATACCCGACCCGTATATCGGTATGCTGAGGCCTAAATATCTTTTATCACATTTTTAAATAGTTTGAATTTTAGATATGGTATTTTTGTCACACTTTCAAATAGTTTTGATTTTAGAATTGGTATTTCCAATGTTTTATGCCTTTTTCTTCGGATTCTTTTCAATTTCCACGTTACTTTTTGTAGATTCGAGGGAGAAAACAGTTTTAAATACAATTGAACCTGAAAGAACATGTACTCGAACCTGAACCGGACATATTTTGGAACCTGTACAGGTTCAATAGTTTGAAACCTGGACCCGAACCTGTACCCGGTAGGACCCGAACTTGAACCGAACTGAACTATATATGTACTTGTATGGGTACAAAATTAGTAGACCCGACATAACTTGTATCCGATAGGACTCAAACCTGTACCCGACCCAAATATCCGAATGCCCAGGCGACTCACAACAACAACTAGGGGTGGGCAAAGTAACCTAACCAAACCAACCAAACTCAAACCGAAACCGAACCAAAGTTACTTCGGTTTGAGTTCGGTTCTTGTTTTTCTAGATCCGAACAAACCGAACTGATCCAAACCCAAAAATAAACCAATATGCTTTTTATCTAATTATTTCATTAGATATATATAATAATTTTTTTTACTTACTTTCTTAGATAACTAAATTTTCAAGTTAAAATAGTAACTTTTTAGCCTATAAAATTTTTGTTTTTCTTTTTGCCTCCAAACTATCGTATCATTTTCTATTTCTTTTCTTCAAACTTGAAATTCCATTGCAATTGATTAATTTTATCAATAATGTGTATATTAAATTCCATTTTCTATTTATTTTGTTTTTTTGTTCAAAAAAATCAATTGAAACCAACCCAAACTAAAACCAACCCAAATTACAACCGAACCAAATTAAATCTAACTGAAGTTAGTTTGGTTTGAGTTGGACTCTTGTTTTTCTAGAACCGAATAAACCGAACCGAACCGAACCCGAATCAAACACGAAAATAAACCGAATTGCCCACCCCTAGCAACAACACTTGCGAATTGATTAACTGAAGAAATTACTGTTTCAACTTTAATGTCAACTCATACTAATTCGTAATTACCGCCATTAAACTAATCACTTGTTGGAGTAAATTAATCTAGTTACTTCTTTTTTTTTGTTTAATTGCTCTAATTCTAAATCTCCTTTATCGTCCAAATGCTCCATTAGCTGATCCACGATAACGAACGGTCGAGGTTACACCGGCGCCGGTATGTCGTGGGGATTAGGGTGGAAGCGGTCGTCGGAGAGTTTCCGACTAAGTCTTAGCTACGGTGCAGACGATCTTAATGACGATATCAATCGATCGTCTTCGGCTTCTTCGTCTTCATTGGGACCTCCGAGGTCGTCTTCTATGCAGGATCCAGAATTAGGGTTTTGTTATGATTTGTAATCTCAAACTTACAAATCAATAGAAACTCTTATATTTCCTTAACCAAAAGATCCCAAATACAAAAGAAATGCAAAACCCAAAATATAAACACTAAACTAAGAGGTGTTTCATGGAGCCTCTTCTCTCCTCTCTCACACTCACCACAATGATCAAATCTCTTGATGCCATTTCTTCTTGCCGACTATGATCCTATATAGAACACACACCTCTCGTGATGTGCTAAGTGGGCCATTATCCTTATTGGGCCAATACAGTCCTTATTACTAAGCTTTGTTGGGCTTCGATCAGGCCCATACGTAACAGGTTTCGGATAGATTTGGATTGGACGGCAGAGAATGCGGAGGATCAGGTTGCGTTGAGATTGCAATCGCAGCTTATGGTGGCTCAGGACACGGTGGTGGTCGAATTGAGGGGAAATGATGGTGAGGGTGAAGTAATCTTGTGTTAGTAATGAGAGTTAAATATGTGTAATAAAGTTTAGATTTCGTAAAGTAATAAATTTCCAGGGGGCAAAATGGAATATTACCGCGTTTTTTTTTTTTTTTTCACTTATTATTTTGGCGGGATTTGAATAATTTTGAAATTTTGGCGCTTTTTTTCTCGTTCTCTTAAGCTTCCATTAGAATCTTCTTTGTATGATACGCTTCACAATTTTATCTATAAACCCAGAGAGTCGCTTCGATTTTGATTTCATCGATTAGATTCGTTTTTGTGAAAGAGAGAAGAAGAAGATGGGAGACTCGAGTCACTTGGAGAAAATGGCGAGAGAACTCAAGTGCCCTATTTGGTAAAATCTCTCTTTCTTTCTCTTTGGGGATTTTGTGAAGAACACTAAAACCCCTAATTTTGATTATTCTCTTTCTCAATCGAATCTCTGTTTGTTTCATGGGTATATTGTTGGGATTTTTGATTCTTAAGCATGTATTGTATGGAAATCGAATTGGGTTTTAAGCAATTTGTTTGATTTCTTCCTTCAACGATATTGATTTGATTTGGTTTGTTTTGCAGCTTGAGTTTGTTTAATTCTGCAGTTTCGCTTTCATGCAACCATGTGTTTTGCAAGTAAGAACCCTAATTAGATTTGATTTTGTTTTTGTTTGTGTGTAGTATTATTAACACATGTTTCTATTCGTTTCAGTGAATGTATAGTGAATTCCATGAAAATGCAAGCTACTTGTCCAGTATGTAAAATCCCGTACCATCGTCGCGGTATACTTCCAATGCTCTTATTTGATCTCAGAGTCAGTTTTTCATAAATATTTTTTCTTCTTTTAACTAGTTTTGATGATATAATTGTTGTTATATAGATATTCGAGGTGCTCCTCATATGGATAGCTTGGTGAGTATTTACAAGAGCATGGAAGAATCCGAGATCCCGAATAAACGATCACCATCTGGTACGTATAGTTGCCTTGAGGGATTTGGTTGTAAAAAGTGCTTGTTTTGCTGCAAAAAGCTCTGGTTGTATATGAATTAAGTGATATGTACTATCTATTTCTTATTGTGTTTTGTGATTTGTGACTACTAGATAAAGAAAAGATTGTGAGAACTGAAAAGGCGAATGGTAAGAAGCGTCAGGGATCTGGGAAATGTGTAACATCCAAGAAGAAGAGGTGTAGGAAGACCAAGGAAGCTGATCTAGATGCGCCGGGACCTATTGTTATGAAACCTTCTTCCCAAACCAAGAAAAGGGTGCAGCTGTTGCAGAACCAGTCTTCTGAGAGTTTGACAAAATCTGATGAAAAGCTCAAGGATGATTACACTGAAAAAACTGTGATTCGTTTGAATGAGGATCCATGTGTGAATAAAGATGGAGATCTGGCACCTTTCTTTTGGCTGAGAGATGAAGATGATGGGGAGAGCTTAAGTCAGCTAGCTACAAGTGATCAACTTTCAGACACTACACCTGTTGATGTTCCTTCTTTCAGCGATTTGAAGGACTCGGATCATGAGAGGAGCCCGTCGAAAGTGAGTACTTTTAATCATTAAAAACATATTGAGTTTACATGAAGATTCCTGATAAATAACAATATGCAAATGAGTGTTGGATCCTTTGATCTTACTTTTTTCTTTCTTGGTGAGTGTTTCAGGGAGATGAGCAAGAGAAGCCTAACCCCGGAGAGATGATTGATAGTGAAATGTTTGAATGGACTCAGAGGCCTTGCTCTCCAGAGATTCTACCTAGTCCTGTGAAAGCCAAGGTATTAAAGACAGTAATTTCAATCTGATACAGCCATGTGTTTGTTTTCTTTGATAGTGTCTTTTAAGAGTTTTCTTGAAATTAACTTTAAAACTCTAATCAAATTTACAGGTTGTAGCTAGAGGTGGGATTGATCTTACTCAAAGGAAACCATCTAAAGTAGTAACATCCAAGAATAAGAAAGGCAAAGCAGCAAGTGCAAGAAATACAGTTGCTAGAGCAAATACTGTTGAGAAACAAGAGAGTCCTATGATTTCTGACACAATTATCAGACAGGCTGGGAATCCTGATGAAAATTCGAAAGCTAAACGGGTTACAAGAAGCAAGAGTAAATGTTCACATGTTCAAGCTGGTCTAAATATATCCACTGAAGCCGATGGGAAGCAGGGGACAAAGAGGAAAAGATCTACCGTTAAATCCTCTCCAGCTCAACCGATTGCTGGAACTATCGAGCTTTCACACGGAACAAAAATTGCGGGAAAGAGGGATCAAGATCAACCCCATGATTCATCTGATGCTCAGCCTGAAAAGCAGAGTCCCACTAAGATATCCTCTCTTAGAAAAAGTGGAAGAAAATCCAATGCAAACTCCTTATCGAAAGATCTTTCTGTGAGAACTGAAAAGAAGACTTCAGAAAAGAGATTAAAGCTTGATTCTGGTTCAGTCCCAAGTAAAGTTACACAACTGCGTGGCAAGAAAATTCTTAGTGATGAGTTGAATCAAGTGGGTGATAAGCAAGATTCAACAAACAAAAAGAAATCTACTGTGGATGAAGACAATCATACTAAGCAAGTGTTAGAGAAATGCTCAACGATAAACAAGCCTCCACTTGAAGGTAGTGTACTTTTGCGACGATGTGATGGACCTCCAACAAATAAATTCTCATGTGCCTTCTGTCAATCTTCCGAAGACACAGAGGTATGCTTCACTCTGTCACATTGAAGTTGTAAAGTAGACTTTTACCAGTTACTTCATTGGATTTTTATATTGACAGGCTTCGGGAGAAATGGTTCATTACCACAAAGGTGAACCTGTCTCTGCAGATTTTAATGGTGGGTCTAAGGTCATACATGTTCACAAAAACTGTGCTGAATGGTAAGAAAACTGAATAGTAGCAAATTATGCATATTCATCCTTTTGATACTTTAAAGACTGAAAATAAGCAATCCTGTCAAATTTTCAGGGCTCCGAATGTTTACTTCAACAACCTTACCGCAGTCAACCTCGATGTAGAATTGACAAGAAGCCGGAGAATAAGTTGTAGTTGTTGCGGGCTTAAAGGTGCAGCACTTGGTTGTTACAATAAGAGTTGCAAGAATAGTTTTCATTTCACATGTGCAAAACTGATACCAGAATGCAGATGGGACAATGTAAGTGTTGCATAGACTTTAGAAAGCTCTATATATAGTCCCTTTTACGTTTTGTTTAACCCCTTTCTTGTCACCAGGAAAACTTTGTAATGTTATGTCCTTTGGATGCATCCTCTAAGTTACCTTGTGAAGAGACTAGTCCCAAAGAAGGGAAACGCAAGCGGACTCCTAAAGAGACTACTCCAAATCAAATAGCTGGAGAAACTGACATCGTTGAGCCCCAGTTTAAGCCTTTTCAAGGGTTACCTAAGAAATTGGTTCTAAGCTGTTCAGGACTCACAAGTGAAGAGAAGGTATACAAAAGATACTTACATACTCATTTTACTTTATGCAAATTTGTTGACTTGAAACTTAAATTTCATGGGTGGCTTGGTATTGCAGACTGTCATTACAGAATTTTCAGAACTGTCTGGTGTTACGATCACGAGAAATTGGGAACCAAGTGTTACACATGTCATTGCATCAGTCAATGAAAACGGAGCCTGTAAAAGAACCCTCAAGTTCATGATGGCGATCTTGGAGGGGAAATGGATTCTAAGCATTGATTGTAAGTATCACTATTCTATTAGCAATGAAACATATACTCCAAACATATATTCAATTTGTCAAATTGTTTGTCTATCTATTTCTCAGGGATCAAGGAATGCATGAAAAACAAGAAATACGTAAGCGAGGAGCCGTATGAGATTTCCATGGACGTTCATGGAATACGACAAGGACCTTATCTCGGAAGACAAAGAGCTTTGAACAAGGTTAGCTTCGTTCGTCTCTCTTGTGAATATTTTCATCTTGTGAATATATCATCTTTAATGGTTGTTTTTATTTCACTGATGCAGAAACCAAAACTGTTTAATGGCCTAAAGTTTTACATTATGGGAGATTTCGAGGTTGCGTACAAAGGTTATCTTCAAGATCTGATTGTAGCAGCAGGTGGAACAATTCTGCGAAGGCGTCCTATTTCTAATGATAATGAAGCTTCTTCGACGATCATAGTATTTAGTGTAGAGCCAAGCAAGAACAAATCTCTGACTCAAAGAAGATCTGATGGTGAAGCCTTGGCTAAATCTGCCAGAGCTAGAGCTGCAAGCAGTTCATGGGTCTTAGACTCTATTGCAGGTTGCCAAATTGTAGACTTGATATAAACTTGTTAGATCATCTTTGAGTTTTTTTTTTTTTTTTTTATTGTCACTAGGATTTTTAAAGAATTGTGTTAAAATAATTTTATAGGATTCTTCACTTAGTATTCAAATCTTTAAATAATTTCAAATAAAAACTGAAGATAACAAAAAAGAATGCAGCAGAAACTATTGAGTTAAATAAAACTGTGAAATCTGACCTTTTGAATTACACCATCTATAAACTCCCAAAGGTTTTATGTAATAATATTTTTACGGATAATAAACAAGTGTAAACTCAAAAACTCTGAACTCAACTAATTGAACAATCCTCTGCTCTGAGAGACTGAAGTAGCTAGTGAGGTTTTGGAACGAACCCATCAACCGCAAAATTCCTCGTAGCTGAAGGAATGCCTAATCGTATTCCATCTAGCTCTGGACTTGCTATGACTTGACATCCCAATCGCGACCTGAGAACATTTTCAATGTAACATATTACACCATTTTCAATGAAACCCGATTGAAAACCATTTAGAGCGTAAAAGAACTCACGTCGGTGTCAAAGCGAAAGCAAGATCTAGCATATCATTCTCTTCATCTGTTGGTTCTTCGAGTTTGCTGTAGTATTCCGGGTCCTATTTCATTTACAGTTTTAACTATTGGTTGAAACACATATCTATATAGATGAGTGATTGTAAGGAATAGACAGTATTACCATAACAATCACATGGCACGTTGAACACGCTAGAGAACATTCACAAGCCCCTGAAGATATAGAAAAAGCAACCCGTAAAACATCAATTTGAGACATTAGTTACTATCTTGCTTTATGCGACATAAAAAAGAAGAAGAAATGGAAGAAAAATCGTGCCTTCGAGTTCTATATCATTTTCATGAGCAGCTTGAAGCATGTTCATTCCAATTGGGACCTTAATACGAATTTCCTCTCCATCTTTATCAACAAAGATAACGTTTATCCTGAAATGCATGTCTTATCTTACATTCAGCGAGTATGAATTACATTTGTTGTTGTCAAGAGTTGAATGTTTCTGTTTCCGAAATCGAGGCAGACGTACAAAACTTATAATTATTCGAGAAAACGGCTTCCTGAAAAGTCCTAGTATGCCTCTGTAGTCCAGCCTTGTCAATAAGAAGAAAGGGCAGATATATCAAATCAAAACAGAATTTGCGAAACCACCCGAGTTTCAAAGCTAATTCACTTACATAAGCCATAATATCTTTAAGATACACATATAAGCCTTTGGCTAGCTCTTTGAACCAAAACCATACCTTAAAATTCTCTCTAGTGATTGCATAACTTGTAATTAGCTAATCCATTTTTAAACTTTTCAGATTCAGCTAGAATACAAAACCAAAATCAATTTCAAGTAAGAAATGCAAGGTACATAAACACTGAGAACAAAGCTTTAGACTAACCGAAGATGGCAAATATTGGCCATAAGACCTTTGTAGACTCAACATTCCACATTTTGGCAAATGTCTCTCTGCCCAAAACATAAGTCATAGAGTTAAATCACTCATTTGCTTCCAACAAGAACAAATTCAATCAACAATTTCAAGACAAAGAGCAAATCATATTTGGAAGCATACAAAAAACTGAGATAAATACCTCTTGGAAGCTCTTTAACAATGCGAGAACCTAACCTTGATAATCTATGGAAGAACATAGTTTTTGGCGCTCGAAAAAGGTTATTACTTTATACAAGAATCGACGAAAGAAGAGCTTTTTCTGAATGCTTGAAATTGGAGGAAAGTGCTTAAAAGAAGGATTTAGGGTTCTTCGTATCTCCTCCTGCGTCGCAGAAATCCCCACACACTTCTGGTTTATTCTGTTGATAAATTCCGACAATTTCTCCAACCCGTATTGAACCGGATTAAACCAGTCTAAACCGATCCCGATGTCCATTTTCCACTTACTCAACTTCGGTTTAAATTCTTTCTTTATTAGTAAATTTTAATGAAGAAGCACCAAAAGGAAAAAACCGAAACACATTTAAACCGTACCGAACCGGATTCATCCAGTCTAAACCGGCCCTTATGTAAGCAGAACAAAATTTTCAACTTCGGTTTAAACTCTTTCTTTATAGGGTTAATTAGGTGTATAATAGTTTTAGAGATCATAATTAGGCGTATAACATGACCTAAATAGAATTTTGGTAATTAACACCCACTTAAATAAAATTGACTAAAATATTTTAATGATCTAATTAGTTATAAATAGTTGGCTATTATGTTGCTTAAAATAGTTGACTATATGTTAATTAAAATAGTTGACTATGTAAAACATTGTCTAAGTAAATATGTGTTTGCTATTTTAATTATAATATAGTTCACTTTGTGATTAATTCACTATGTTTATAGTTGACTATTTATGCATGTATAGTCAGCTATTCGGTTCTTTTTAATATTTATCTACAAATAGTCAACTATCATTTCAAAACATAGATGACTATGTAAAATATTGTTTATGTGAAATAGTGTTTGCTATTTTAATTATAATATAGTTCACTTTGTGTTTAATTCACTATGTTTATAGTTGACTATTTATGTATTTATAGTCAGTTATTCGGTTCTTTTTAACATTTATCTACAAATAGTCAACTATTATTTCAAAACATAGATGACTATATGTAAAACATTGTTTATGTAAAATAGTGTTTGCTATTCTAATTATAATATAATTCACTTTGTGATTAATTTACTATGATTATAGTTAGTTACTTATGCATGCATAGTCAGCTATCTAATTTTTTTTTTCAATATTTATTTTCGAATAGCCAACTATGAGCGATCAAAATATAGTTGACTATTTATGTTGTAACTGAAAATAAGGCTAAAATGGTCATTTTAGATATGCTCCATGTTATTTACCTAATTATAATTTAGGTTATATTATATACTTAATTCTTGGTGCAATGGGTATTATTAATGTTAATTTCCCTTCTTTATAAGTAAGTGGAGTACCAAAAGATTATTCACAGAACAACTCTTTAAAATCCAAAAGATTGTTTGAGAATTGATCAGTCAATTAGGTTCAATTTTGCGATTTCTCATTTTTGCCCACAACAATATAGAAAAAAACTTTAGGTTCAATTCAAAATTTAGCTTTGTTCTTAAATTTAAAATCAAACTTAAGACAGTAAAAAAATAAAAAAAAATGCAACAAAAACTATTGAGTCAAATAAAACTGTGAAATCTCACCTTCTGAATTACAACATCCATAACTCCCCCAAAGTTTTATGCCAATTCTTATGGCATTTTCTTGTTAAAATAGTTTGGTTGACAAAAAAAAATGCACCTCGAAAACTCATAAACTCTCAACTCAACTAACTGAGAACTCCTCTGCTCTGAGAGACTTTGAAACAGCTAGTGAGGTTTTGGAAGATTCCAAGTAGATTAAGGAATCTTTAATCATATTCCATCTAGCTCTGGCATTGCCATGACTTGACATCCGAATCGCGACCTGAAAACATTTTCAATGGAACATATCTACAATTACAAAAACAAAAACCCCAACGAGTGATACCATTTTAAAGCGTAAGAGAGAACTCACGTATTTGTTAACCCGAAAGCAAAATCTAGCATATCCTCCTCTGCTTGTGTTGGTTCTTTGAGTTTGTTGTAGTATTCTGTGTCCTATTAATTACAATTACAGTGTTAAGTAACTTGGTAAACACACACTATTCCATCATCAGTCTATGTAGATAAACTGATTGAAAGGAAGAGATAATTTTTACCATAACAATCACATGACACGTTGAACACACTAGAGAACCATCACACTTCCCTGTAGATATAGAAAAACCAACCCGTAAGTTTTCGATGAAAGCATCAATCTGATACATTAGTTACTATCTTGGTTTATGCAACGAAAATCATGCCTTCGAGTTGTATATTATTTTCACGAGCAGCTTCAAGCATGGTCAATCCAACTAGGACCTTAATATGAGTTTCCACGACATCTTTGTCAACAAACATAACGGTTATCCTGGAAAAAAAATATATATGTTCCTACATTAAGGCGAGTACATATAATATCATGCTACATTTGTTGTTTGTTCTCAAATAGTTGAATGTTTTTCTGAGATAAATTTGAACTTACTTTCCTGTTTCAGAGGCAGTGCTGAAGATGTACAAAACTTCGAGAAAACGGCTTCCTAAAATGACCTAGTTTGCCTCTGTGGTACAACCTTGTCAAACGGAAGAAAGAGCGATAATATCAAATCGACAGAATTTGTAAAGGAAAATATGAAGCACAGTGCATCTAAGATTGTTAGTAAAAAATCATAGATTTTAGTTCTCTCATTTGTTCCTCGAATTTAACCGGAGATCGTTCAGTCATCATGGCGAAAGGTCGTAACCAGCATACATTTCAACCGGCCTCTTCCCCGAATGCAGATACCTACATGACGCTTCTTGACAACCCATGTAGAGTTAAGGATGTTATCTCACTAATGTGCGTTGGTACATTAGTTGATGAAACCTCCATGGACTGCCTAAGATCTCATCACAATTCCAACGTGATTGAACGACCATGGTTGAAGCTCAGTGCTGCTCAAATCGGTGTCATTTCTAACTTTTTCTCTAGCATCATCCAGAGAGAAAATGTCGACACGGAGACTCACAAGAATCACTTCTTGAACACTGCCGTCTTTTGCGTCATGAAATATTTGAAGAGGAGTCAACAAGTGATTGGGGAAATGAGTGGAAAATCCAAATTTCAGATGTGAGTTTTTCTTAATTTTGATACAACTATTTTGTTGATAATCCTGAAACTAGCTACTGTTTCATTGTAGATGGTGATGTGAGGAAGTTTGTTGAAAAAGTAACGTCTGATGGTTCATTTATGAACATGCAACTACCCCTTAATCAGGTAAGATTTAGTTTCTTCTTCTGATCTGCCAGTGCCAAATACTTTCTGCCAAAAAATTAGTTTCTTCTTCAGATAGTTTCTGCGAGATTATTGATAGGTAATTGGTTTATGCAGACTTTCACTTTGATCACTACCAGTGCCAGTCCAATCATTTTGGATGTCATATGCATATATATGTAAAAAAGTGTAATTTCGTACGTTTTCCAATACCGGCCGGTCTGGTGATGGATCGGTCGATCTGGTGATGGATCGGTCGATCCCGATTCCAGGGACTCTTGGATCTTTGGGCCTCTGGCGAGCAGGTGCTCCACTTTGGGCGAGCAGGTGCTCAGTTATGAAAAATGCCAACTTTTCTCTAGATTCGTCCCTTTTGCTCCGACGACCCCCAATGACTCCAATCCATGCTTGAGAGCCTCCTAGAACCTGAAAAGATCCAAAAAGAACTAGAAAGAACCGAAAACAAATAGAAAATGACACGTGAAAGAGACTAAAATACTAATATATCAACTCCCCCGGACTTAGATCTTTGTTTGTCCTCAAACAAATTCAAAAATAAGTCAAGGAGAAAGGTTTGAAAACGCGGGAACTCTTTTATCCTTAGTGAACCGAATAACCTTCAATCTGCAGACCACATAATTCAAATTACGAATAGCAAAGCTTTACCAAAACAACCTCAACACATTTCTCAACCAAGCCATTTCCCAAACACAAAGTCAACGCACTCAAAGTATGCGTGAGGATCTCGCTAAAGGCACCTTTTCAGGGAAGACGGCGCTAAGGGTTTAAGGCCATTTAGAGGTGGAGTTCAAGGTGTTTAGAGTGTTTAAGGGTTACCCGATGTTTCGTAGAGGATGCAGGATATCGCACAAAATTGCAAGAGAAAATAAGTACGTTGATATCCACATTCTCTAAACCACTCTTTCTTCTCCAAATCTCTCTAATGTTTCATCTAGCCATCGTCCACTTTGGGTACACTCGCTGTGCAGAGAGACACTTTTATTTTACAACTTACCACTCTTCATCATTTTTTTTTTATATATATATATATATATATATATATATATATATATATATATGAAGAGGGCTTACATTACAAGCATGTGTCTCTCAAACACAAAGATAGATAGAGTTGATGCACATACCCAAGTGGAGCTCATCATTGCTATTCCTTCCTCATTATAAAATCATCTTCTGAAAATAGGAGCAGGTGCTCAATGACTTCGGAGCAGGTGCTCGATCTTCAGAAAGAGTGATTTAGATGCAGTGTCGACTCGATTCTCTCCGGCCCTTTTGCGCATATGCTGCACATGTGACAGTGAAGTAACAAGAAGGCGAGGAGTTTGAAAAGAGGTAATGGTTAAGGAGGGTACTAGCTAAAAATGAGCTAGCTATTCAAGAACAACAATAGTGGTAAAAAGAATAAGGAGTCCTGAATATGGTTCGTTTCCCTAATCTAGTGCCAGTAACGAGAGGAAATTTTGGTCAATCTGAAACCTGGAAGATAGTGCATCGAAGTGTTCT
>OY755212.1:33510978-33621889 GCA_963576765.1 Draba incana | reverse complement strand
CCTGAAAACTCAAAACTTAAAACCAAAGTTAGTAGAAAAAGAAATCAAATTGAAAAAGGTTAGAAAACGTACCGGTGTTGCCTCCCACCAAGCGCTTGTTTTAAGTCGTTAGCTCGACTTTGTAGACCGTTCAGCTCAAGGAGGGTCAAACTCACCTCCTTTAGTGTCCAGCAACACTATGTCTCCATGTGGTCGCGCAGCCGGAGCAGGTGCTCGGTCGGATGCTCGGTCGGGAGGATAGGGATGTTTGATTGTGAATGGACCGGACCCTTTCTTATCTTTGATCTTTCGGAACCTGAATAACCATCTGAGCCATGCTGGGAGCGTCTTCAACTCAAGCTTTGGAGTTTTCAGCTCGCTCCAAGAACCATGAAAAGTAGATTTTTCGGGAGCAGGTGCTCGCTGTTCGGGAGCAGATGCTCGCTGGGGTGCTCGCAAATCGTCGAATTTTGTGCTCCCTCCCAGACTCAGAAACTCAACTCCCTTCTCCACTATGATGTTAGGATCTAGAAACTTAGCAAATCCTTGGGTGTCTTCACTCAGAAAACCGTGTTCATCCTCGGCTTTTGTCAATGCGACTTCAAGCGGATCACTTGCTAAAATCTCTTCAACCTCATTTTCCGACATCTCTATTCCATCATGGATTACAAAAGTCTGTCCATCAATCATCGGTTTCTTGAGAAGGTTGTTCATCTCAAACCGAACTACCATGTCTCCTAGACGGAGGTCCACTATGCCTTCTTCGACATCAATGATAGCACGTGCCGTGTGCAAGAAAGCTCTGCCCAAAATCAACGGATCCTTTGGTTCCTCATCAAGCTCCAAAACCACAAAATCAGCTAGGATTAAGGTATCCCCAATTCGGACGTGCAAATCTTTAATAACACCCACCGAAAGCTTTTTAGACCCATCCGCAAAAACCAACGAAATCTCGGTAGGTTTGAACTTGGTGAAGCCCAAACGCTTAGCCACAGAATATGGCATCAAATTGACGCTGGATCCTAAGTCACACAATGAGCATGCAAACGTGGAAGGCCCTATCTTCACGGAAATCACAAACCTTCCCGGATCACCTTTCTTTGTTAACACCTTATTCTGAAGTACGGCACTACACTCCTTAGAAATCATCTTCACACTCTCTTCTTCAACAAACTTACCAGCAACCAATTCCTTCGTGTACCTCTTGGGTGATGGTATCATTTGCACCTCTTCGTGTACCAAAGGGAGCTTTACCGTCAAATCTTCTAGCACCTCCTCACACTCAACATCCTCCAAATCCTTCCTAGATTCGTTAGGGGGTACTGGGTAAGGCACCCTTGGTACATAGACTCGCTCAGGGTAAGGCACCCTTGGTACATAAACTCTCTCAGGCGAAGTTTTTGAAATTTTCGTGGGAGCACCCTGTGCGAGCAGGTGCTCGGCAGTAGGGAGCAGGTGCTCGGAATTTTTTTTCGCAGCATCGACTTGGACAGAATCCCGAGGTGTCCCTGAGCTTGAACCAATCTCCATATGCGTATCCTTCTCAGAAAAATCACTCTCTTGAGCCTGGTGCCCGGTAGTCTTCTCCCTAGCCCTCACGTGGAAATTTGTGATCGTAAGTGGTACCAACAACTGTCCACTCCTCAACTCAATAGCATTTACCTGATATTGCTTCCTAGGGTTAGCCTCACCATGTCCTGGAAGAGACCCAGCTGGTCTCTTAATAGCTTCGGCAGTTTGAGCTACTTGAGTATCCAATTTCTCCACATGCGCGGTAACAGCCTCGTACTTCGCATTCAGGTCATTATACATGTGATTAATCTCAGTGGATGCCTTTTGTTGGTTGACCATCAGCTGCTGCATGAGACTCTTCAACTCGTCTTGAGATGTAGACGCGGAAGTAGCTTGTTGCGGTGCGGTGAATTGAGTGGTTTGTTGTTGGTTTCCCCCTTGGAACCGATTCTGATTCGGGATGAACTGCTTCCCTTGAGTGTTGCTGGAGTAGAACTTCTGAAATCCTTGACCGTGTGGGCTCTGATAATTGGGGTTGAACCCATGGTTTTGGTATCCTTGACCAATCACAAAGTTAACCTCTTGTACTTCAGCAACTTCATAATCTTCAAACTCTTGAGAAATAGGAGCAGCCCCATTTTCTTCCATAAACCTTACCGGTCTTTGGCTCTCGCGTAGAAGCAAATTCACCTTCGCCGTCAGCTCATCTATCTTCCGAGTATCCACACTATTGACTGTCTTGGACCTAACATACTCAGGAGCCCTATTGTTAGAGCTTGAAGCAAGGTTCTCAATCAGCTCAAAAGCACCATCTCTAGTCTTGGTCATGAAGTTTCCATTACTCGCAGCGTTGAGAGCATTCCGATAATCCCATTCAACTCCATCATAGAAAATCCCTAAAATCTGTTCATCCTTGAAACCATGATGAGGACACTCTCTACGGTACTCCTTCAATCTCTCCCAAGCTTCACATAAAGCTTCTCCGGAATGTTGTTGAAAAGACGAGATCTTGTTCCTCAAAGATGCTGTCTTGGACTTAGTGTAGAAATGGTCCAAGAATGCAGCTCTAACCTCATCCCATGTCGTCAAAGAACCAGCGGGTAAGGACTTCAACCACCTAGAAGCTTTGTCCGAAAGTGAGAACGGGAATAGCTTGCACTTCAAAAACTCACTCGGTACCCCATTAGACCTCGTAGTGCTGCAGATTTCTTCGAAGCTCTCGATGTGATCCATTGGTATCTCAGCTGGTAATCCATGGAATAGATGTTGCTTCACCAAAGAGATCATCTGAGGCTTGATCTCGAAATCTTGCCTCTGAATTGCTGGAGAGACAATTGCCGAACGGTTCTGATAATAAGCATGGGGATTATCCGAATCCCCTATACCCGGCTGTACTGGTGGAGCTCGTGGTTGATTCCTTTGCAACTGAGCAATCTGATCCCTCAACAACTGCAACTGAGTATTCATCGCTTCCTGACACATAGCAAAAACAAATAAAATAAAAAAAATAAAATTAGCAAAATTTCTTAGACTATAAATAAAACCAAAAATCAAAGGTAACGCAATTGGTCCCCGGCAACGGCGCCAAAAACTTGATGTGATAAAGTTTTATCCCAAATATAAAGCTGCAAGTGCACAAACAATCGCAGTAGTATAAAGGGTATCGAATCCACATAGACCAAAGTTACACTTTGAAATTATAGATTTTAAATTAAAGCTAAGATAAAATATGGGTTGGTTGTAATTTCGAAACAGCAAAAATAGCAAATAAACGATGTGAAATTCAATAAGAGACAAGCACTAGATCAATGTCATTCGCCGGTGATTTCGAACTAAGGACTGAGCAACTATTCAGGATTCAATTTAAGCGCGGTCTAGAACTCAAACATAAATGTAATATTGCCCCACTGCCGTGATGCATCAATATCTTTATCTAACAACTTAAATGCCTAAACTGTCGTTTGAATTCAGAGATGTTGACAAGCATTATCGAATGGGTTCAATTTGTTCACAATTGATGGTAACAATCAACTGTCGTTGGTTACACACCAATTGCTCACCAATGGTTTATCTAGCAACCTAGAGCACTGTCGTGAATAAGTTAACTTGAAATCATAGACTAGGCGGCCACGCTAGTCTAAGCATTACGAATCCCAATTTATGAAGACATATGATAATCTATCCTATTTGGCTCAGTCACTAATCAATCCTAATTCACCATTGAAATCCCCTAATCTAGCTATGAGACTACTCGACCATGGAGATTAAAAACGCAGCAATCAAATGAGAAGAATTCATAATGATAATAAAGAGATAAGGGTTTTAGAATTCTTCTCAATTAGATGTTGTGGAATGATCCTCCAAGTTTGCAAATCCAAAGGAACAATACAAAATAGTCTCAAAGCTTAGAGGAACAGAGAAATCACAAAAGAAACGTAAAAAGGAACTGTTTCAGAATGTTTCAGAATATTTCAGACTATTTTTTCCAGAGGTGGCTACCTCTTATTTATATAAAAAAGTAGGTTAAAATCGGATCTGGAGACCGGACCGGGCGGTCTGGATTCCAGGGGCTTTGGTCTTGGCTTCTTCAAGGCCAGACCGGCCGGTCTGGTGATGGATCGGTCGATCTGGTGATGGATCGGTCGATCCCGATTCCAGGGACTCTTGGATCTTCGGGCCTCTGGCGAGCAGGTGCTCCACTTTGGGCGAGCAGGTGCTCGGTTATGAAAAACGCCAACTTTTCTCCAGATTCGTCCCTTTTGCTCCGACGACCCCCAATGACTCCAATCCATACTTGAGAGCCTCCTAGAACCTGAAAATACCCAAAAAGAACTAGAAAGAACCGAAAACAAATAGAAAACGACACGTGAAAGAGACTAAAATACTAATATATCACAAAGGGAGGAAGAAATTAATTTACCTGTCTGGAAAGGCAGCAGAGTTAAAAGGACTGATATGACTAACTTCTTTCAGATTCACATTGCTGTATACCAGCTTCTTGTTGTTGCTATATATAACAGCTGGTCTATCTGAAGCAGCAAAGACATGCGTTGCACTTTTAGATGAAAATGAATGCAAAGTTATAGGCTGAGTCCCCACTGATACTTTTTTCCGATCTCGTAATTCCCCACTACTCGTTTCCAACTGGAAGTTTAAGAGATGACCATCTCCAAGAGCACAGAGCAAGTAAGATATCTGGGACAAATGAAAAACCGTTGTTATTAGTATGGTAACCAAAGGCTACATTAACGATTGATACGATCATTTCACGAAGAAAATCATACCCCTTCGAATGCACAAAGAAGAACAGAACGGGGAATGATCTCTCCTCCTAGTTGCTCTTTAGTAATAAGAGCCAAATCTGGTAGCACAAAAATCCTCACACTTATGTCTGTCCACATCCCCACCGCAGCTAACTGACTGTAATTAGGACTATCGCCAATGGGATTCATATCAATACAAGAAACCTCGTACTCCAACACGACATGTTTCACTTCCGTCAATGTCCTATCTCCAATCTCTATATAGACCAAATGCCCACCTCCAGTCGCCAAAAGAACCTAACAAGTATATCATTCAAAATCATATTCTATTACCTAGAAACAAGAAACATACGAAATTTACAAGTTTAAGAAAGAGACAAAATCTCGTGAGACGCTATGTAAATCCTTTAGAAAGAAAGACAAACCTGGCTGGCAGTAGCAGTTGCAACATTAACAGTGAATCCAGCAGGAGCATCCCATTTATTCCGCAATTCCCTAGTTGTAGAACTGACTAATCTAACAGAATTTGAAGTGACCTGATTACGAAAAAGGCAGCAGTTAGTGCATCCTAGAGGAAAAGATAGGAGAGAGCGCTAAACTAGACAGGAAAGTATGCCTGAAGAAAATAACGACAAAGAAACACAAAAGCACATCTACATTTGATTCGTTTTGGAACACTCAAACGCCTAAAAGTGACAACTGATTAACAATAAATTAATAACACCATTGTATTGCAGGGAAAGCCATGAGAGAACGGAACTGAGTAGAATTATCAACTATAAAATGGAGTTCGGCGAAATTTTCCTTGCCTTGTTAAATCAAACTACAAGCAAATGCATAGAAAGTAATGAATGAGGGCAGGTAAAGCATACCTGTACAAGTTGGTTGTTGACAGCATCATGGCAAAACAAAGTTTGTACTTGAGACAAGAAACCTTCAATTTCTGTTTCTTCCAGTTCATCCTCTATATTCATGGCCAATATACGAGTCTCACTGATAAAACTAAGTACGAGGAATGTATCAAAGGCTTCATCGATTGAAGATTTCAGCGACCAAATTCCTTTGATACCTTGAAGTTCCACGGACGCCTGTAATGTAATACAGGAGAGTCTTATTATATTACATCAGACGAGAAAATTACTCATATGTAACGAAAGACAAAAATGAGATTCCTAATATACATCAAACCTGTTCATTTATTCCTATCCCATTGCGAACAATGCGAAGAGAGCCATCCTTATATGCTCCAGAGCAAGTTACGACCTGACCTTGCCCATGTCTCTCAAGGTCGACAACACAGAAGTCAA
Organism: Draba incana; assembly: GCA_963576765.1. Taxonomy (NCBI): domain Eukaryota; kingdom Viridiplantae; phylum Streptophyta; class Magnoliopsida; order Brassicales; family Brassicaceae; genus Draba; species Draba incana. Next base: position 33,615,828 of record OY755212.1, on the reverse strand, counting down.
CAATAGGGCCCAAGTTGACATAACTTTCTAAAATTTCTACATATGAACCTTTTGCATCCGGATGCGAATTTAGCCTGATAAGCTGTGATTGGAAAATAAAACATATAAACGTTCAAATGCTTAATAGCTTGTATTTATACTAGAACTCAGAGAAGAGGGCAATGTTTTTTTGAAATTTCCATTCTACGAAAGAGTAAAATGTTACATCCAGAGAAGGACTGTCACCAATTAACAATTGAACACAAATAACTAGGATAGTGGCAACCATAATACTGTTATATTTTTCATATTTCAAGAATTGTTTTCTAAAGACTATGCAATGAGAACCACATTCAATCCTAGTGTACCTGTGAATCTCCATAGCTTGAGCCGACAAAGACAACAGCATTGTCAAGATACGAGATGGAAGATGCAATAGAAGTTTCACCCAAAAGCTCAATTTTGAGGCCAGTGACCCTGCAAATAAATAAAGTCAGAATATCCGCATTTCATTCATTTCAATAGAATATTGTAATATCAGCTCACTTTTCTTTCTCATGGGTTATAACAAGCAGGTGGAGCAGTCCGGCATGATCACCAAGTAGATACCTAGAGCCATCAATGTCAACTCTTCCATACGCTTTTGTGATGGACTGGACACAAATTGAAGTTCACATACCAAAATGAAAATCAAAAGGGGTGCTTGCTGAAAGGATAAGAAAATGTTTATAAAAGCCTAGAACATACAGTCAAAATAACTTACAGGTCTAATTTGTACTGCTTTGAATGCATTGGCACTACAATAGACAATTGTTTCCTCTCCAACGATAAGGACGCCACACAGAGGTGGAGGTACAGGGATCAATAAGCCAGCACCATTGTCGAGATTGTTTTGTGACCATGGTCCTTCGACAAAGTGTTCCTTTAGAGAAACTTCATATGTTTTGACATGACGAGCATCTTTGATGTCCTGAAATACCAAGAAAGCATTAGTTACTCCACCTAGTGAAAATTCTTTAGAATATAAATTTGAATATGAATGTTAACCTGATACAGTACGGCGATTGTTGGCTTGGTGCATCCATACAGAAATTGGATATCTAGGACCTGCAACTCCTCCAGCCTGAAATTTAGGCAATATACTCGATATTAGATTCAGTGTTCTGGTCCTAAATATAACCAAAACTGCACAAAAAAAAACAAGTGTATAGACCGGGTCAACTGAGGGTTTAGGACAGATCTAATGCATGGAAACAGGGCTGCAGTAGATCTAATGTAAATGACTAACCAATCTAAAAATAGTGAATAATCGAAGCTTGATAGACTCAAACTGCAGCTTGTTAAGTGAAAAACAGTACCTTATGTTAAAAGCTTCCTTGAGCTGTCCTTTGTTGTCAAATGGAATCACCTAATCGAGGAACCCAAAAAACATAACAAACCTTTATATAATGTGTAAGTTAGGTAAGTCAAGTGATCAATGGAAGTTCTGTAACATAGACATCAAACTAGCATACCATAAGTCAGATTTCTTCTTGAAGACAACATCATACCTTAAACAAGCCATCATACAGGTGGAGACCAATTAATCTGCAATCAGGATCAATTATACCAATCTGCAAAGTCAGTGTCAAGTGAGAAGTCAGCTTCAAGCATGCCACTAATCCCTTAAATTACAGTACAGAGACAACTGAAGAAGGAACATCAAAATATAACCACTGTGAAAGATACAGTGTACTACTGAACTTAATACCTGACCATTGTCTGTCAGTCGTCCAATACCATCGGAAACATCCCCCATAGCCCTACAAAATGCCGAAACAATATTTAAAATCGGCGGTAGAGGGAATAACAGTGAGTTGGTATTGACTAATTTAATTAAAAGTAAGCAACAACTATGTTAGCACCAGAGAAAAATTTTCCAGGCTATCGATATACACAACCTGATACCATGCACTAGTCTGCACATAGTTAGTAAAATGTGATCTCTTTCGAACACCAAATTTGAAGATATACGACTCTAGAAAGCATATCCCAACACAAATAACACATCCAATTGCTTAACTTCATCTGACTGCATGATAACTTGATTATACCTTGTAATAAGCTCAGAAGACTCAGAATCCCATTGAAGAACACAGAATTTATTTCTCTCAGTGGTAATGAATAAAAGATCTTGCGCTTCTTCACCCTGCAGAAGAGAAAGTACTATCAATTAATATTGTCACTTACTCATAATTACCAGAGACTGGAAAAAGTACGCAAAAAGAAAATTATACTCACATGGGGACGGAACAATTCCAGAGTTGCGATTCTCCCATATAGAGGAACATCCAGTATAGTCTGCAGAAGTCTAAATTACTCAACATCTCCAATCCATATATCTTTCCGGTATAAAACTTTCAAATTTGCACTCTAAATCCAAGGAAATGAATATATTATTAAATTCAAAATGAACTTATCTTCACAACACTGATCAAACTAAGAAACCAAAAACTCAATCATTAGAACAAGAAATGTATGAAGTACCTCAAGTCCCTGTGGAGTAAGCAGATGAATCTCGATTCGAGTGCATTTCCTGGTACAAATTTAACACTAGCTAGTCAACTTACAGAACCAGCTCAAGATAGCTTTTGCAAACAAAAACTTGAATTCCCCTGAATCAAGAAATTGTATTCATCTTCTAAAGCATTATCTTCTTTAACTTGAAATCGATTCCAACAAAATCAACCATCAACCAAATCAGATAATCCGAAAGATGTGAAAACCCTAAATACTCAGCGAGGCAATGAGAGTTAACAGTTGAGAAATCGACTCGTGATTGAAACTTGCTTCCCTAACAGAAACCCTAAACCCCAAAATCAACAAATGCGCACAGAAGAAAGGCAAAAAGAGAGAGAGAGAGAGAATTTCCATACGCAACAATGAGATTGAGTTCTTGAGGACTGGTGAAATTTCCAACGCAAGAGTGACTAACACAGGTTGGTTTTTGAGCCGTAACGACGTAATTTCATACGCTCATCTTCTTCTTCTTCTTCTTCGACGATCAAAAACTAGGGTTTTCGATTCCTACGCGAGAACAATTTTCCCGCCTCCTTGTTTGTTATAAGAACCTTCTACGAGACGAGAGAGGAGACGAAGAAGAACGACGCAGAGCTAAACGACAAAGAAAAAGGCCGGTTCGGTATAGGTCCGGTTTAGCATTTTAATTGAAATGATTTTGATTCTTTGGTCAATTTGGGCTTACCGGCCCAAGTGACAATAACGCTAAAAGGCTAAAACCAATTCAACGCCATTTTCTTCTTCTTCGTCTTCGATCTTCACTGCGAATCTTCTTCTTCTCCCTCTCACCTCAATCTCCCTTATCTCGTCGATTAATTTTCTCTCAGGTAAGCTTCTTCGATTTTCCGATTAGATCAATCGTTCTGGTGGAATCGTGAATTTTTCTCCACTTTAAATGGTTTTTGTTCGATCTCAAATTGTAGAGATTGAAGAAAAACGAATTGTTATCGTTTTATTGCTGAAAATGATGTCACTGGCACTATATTGATGTATACTGGTTATCAATTTAGCATTTTGAAATGGAATGATATTACATGCACAATATGGTTATCAATTTAGTGTTTTGATTTGAATACTACTGCTATTAGGTTATTAATTAGTATGTGTTCTTCTAGATGAATGTGTTATTATTGAGAGGTAATGGTTTTATGGTGTTATATAAATGGCAGATCATGTTGACTGAAACTCCATTTAGGCCAAGAGAGAAGCTTCTTGAGAAGCAAAGATTGTTCCAGAGCATCCAGAGGCACACTTACCTTAAAGGCCCAATGGACAAGATCACCTCTGTTGCAATTCCTCTTGCGTTGGCCGGAAGTTGTCTCTACATGATTGTAAGTCTATATTATCGATTTCCCTCCTGGTTTATGTTCTTACTCATGCTCGCATTTTGTGTCTTGCAATCATTGTCTATTACTTGGATCTTGTTAGCATACAGTTGATTGTTTTTTGCTTAAAATAAACTTTGAACTCGTAAACCCGAATGCCCTAAGTTAGCTTTGCGCTTTCCCTAATAGTAAATGGCTTTTCTTAGATGTTGTTATCAATATTTATTTGTTAACTATGTTCATCATCTAAGTTGTGGAAGTTTCGTGTGACTAATACAGGGAACAGGAGTCTACAACATGGCTAATGGAATTGGGAAAAAGGAATAAGCTTGTTATTTTCCTTTTTTCGTTTATGCTTTTGGTTCCTCAATGTATCAATGTCTACCATTTGCAGTAGCAAACTAAGGTTTCACTGGTATTTTTTTTAAATTGCGTTTTGTCAAATAATTGCTTAGTTGCAGAAAATGTCGAAAAGCTCAAGATGTTTGATGTTCCCAATATTTGGAGGTTTTTCATTTCATTTTAATGACAAGTTGAATTCTCTGTGTTCGTTTCTTTTGCATTCCACTAAACTTTGTAAGCATTTGTCTTCTATTCTATTCACATGATTTGAATTCAAGTTTTAGTTTTGAGTGACGATGCATCCACCACAATGCCAAAAACTAAAAAAATACAAAAAAAAAAAATTACTGGCGGGTTTATAATTTGTAAAAAAAAATCGACAGAACAAATTTCATTTTTGCCAAAAAAAGATGATTCATGATCTCAGAATTTTGTTGGAAGTAATAGATTTAAATAATAATTTGTATATACAATTGATTTCGAGAAAGTTGGTATGAAAATTGCCTTATCCAATTAAAATGTAAAGAATATGAGCAAAAAAAAAATAACGTGTATTTATTTATTTTATTCTGAAAACCAACCCTAAAGACTAAAGAGGCTTCTTCTCTCTACGCCGTTGGTTCTTCATCTTCCTCGTCCTGCGCCGCGATCTCTCCTCCTTCAACGTCCTTCGCCTTTGTCAATTAGTTTCTCCAAAGGTAAGCTTCCTTGATTTCCTTCTTAAACCGATCTTTCTTCGCATCGTTTTGTTTCCAAGCCCTAAATTGTCTCAAGCTTTGTGTCGATCTCAAATCACAGAGATTGACAAAACCTAATTTTTCCCACTCTAATACTCAAAACTTTACCTAGACTGTTCTGGGTTTAATTCCCTCTGCGTCGAATTGATTCTAGTTTTGACGTATAACCCCTAATTTCGACAACCTGTAGTTTCAAATTTGCATAATTTTGTTAGGCTTTCGCTTGTTGAACAATGATTTGGTTTGCTTAGTTTGTTCCTTCCTCTAAAGTTGTGAATTTGCCTTGTGTAGAAAAAAAAATACTAGAGCAGACGAATAACATAAACTCCCAATTCATTCCTTCATGCCAAACAAACTTCTCCCTAAGAGTTATCAATTCCGGTTTCATCCTTGTCTTTCTAAGGCACTCAACATCTCGTCCCCATAACCGATTTCTGTTCACTCTCTCTAACCAAACTAACCATGAGCTTTAACACACAATATTCCTCCTGGATCAAAAGGGCGTTTGTGGCCAGCACCAACTCCAAACTCTAAACACATAGTTTCACCAACACTTGCATAAAAAACTATCTAACTCTTGCACCTCAAAACAATGATCAACGAGCAGCCTAACTCAATCTTTATGTATGTAATATAAGAAACTTGTATATTCACTGAAGAGTATTCGTACAAGAGCAAATACTCATTTACATAACCAATGTGTTACATAGTCAACTATTATAATGTGAACCGATAGCCAACTATCTATATTTAATCAGATCATAAAGGGTAATTTGGTCAATTTGTTTTAAGTAGCAAATTCTATTTACAACATGTTATATACCTAATTAACCCTTTTTCTTTTGTTTAGCGACAAGATTTTACACCCGGAAACAAAAATACAAAGGAAAATCGAACCAGCGGATCACCGTTCAGGTCAATCGTGTGACATTTTAGACTCTGTAATTAGGGTTTTGTTCCAGTCGTCCCCACCGAGCTAGCTCATGTTGACGGCTCTCCGATCTCGACGTTCTTCACTCCATTCTCTTTTCACATCACCACCGTCATTTCTAGATCAATCATGGAAGCTAGGTCTTACTGCTCCGAATCGCTTCTTCTCTTCCTCTCCGGCCACCGGCGCTTATAATATCTCAGACGTTCTCACCGTTTCCGAAGTGGAGAAAATCCTCGCCGACGTGAAAGCTGATAACGTCACGGTGATCCCCACCAAAAATCAATGTTTCTGGGCCGATTTCACCATCATCGCCACCGGAAGATCCGATTGGCATTTACGTAATATCGCTCAGGCTCTTGTCTACAAGGTAATTTTGTTACTTGAGTCCTTAATTGAACATTCAGATAGTTTAATTTTGTGATTAGATGTTTCAATTTTGCGAGTGTTACAATTTTTCTGGGTTTGTTTCACTCGCATAGGCTAAGCAAAAGCAGAAAGGAGCTAAGCAAATAATGCTGCCTTCTGTGCAAGGATACAATAGCAAGTGGATTGTTATAGACTACGGTTCGTCTACTCTTGATTTCATTTTTTCATTCTCTCTGTATTGTGCTGGTTCTGAATTATTCTTTCTCTGGTTGCAATTTTCCCTTTGTGTGTAGGGAAGTTTGTAGTACATGCACTTGATGAGAAGGCAAGGGTTTATTTCAATTTGGAAAGCCTTTGGACTGCTGAGAAATCTGATCATGATCCTTCAGATCAGGTAAAGATTAGGACTTGATGTATATTAGTTACCGCTAGTATCGCGAATGAAAGTTGAAATTTTTATCTTCGGTTTGACATTAAGATGTTAGTATGTTCATTAGAGAAATGGGGGATTGATTGAACTAACCAGTCATTAGATATCCACCTAATGGCTACTTGCTTCTCTTGGTCTTTTAGGATTTTAAGATCTCTAAAAGGTTGTGATGTTATCATATATATATATATATATCTCTATTGATCTTTGCAATGGCATTATTATGTTTGTGTTCATCTGTTGATTCATTTCGACAAACCTATTGTTGTTGATACAGGATCTCCAAAACGCTTTTGTGAAGGTCCGGCCAATTAACAACTCCAAAAGAAAACCGGCCAATTAGCAAGAAACACATTCTGTTTACTTTCTCCTTAACTAGTCCTTATTTGAATTATTTGTTTTCCTAAAGTCGGTAAGAAAATCAATTTCGGATGCTAAATGGTGATATTTGATAAAAGGGTATAAGTTAAGGTACCAATATGTAAATTCTGATAAATGAAAGGACTATAATGCAATACCTAGTACATATAATTAACAAAGGTCAATCGTTTTCTTCTCTCGCCGATAGAAATCTCTGATTTATCACACTGATTCTTTGATCGGAATAAGTATCCGAATCCTATACCGGTGAATCTGGGCTCGAAAACCCACCAGAAAAGCCACAGTCCGATGGACGAACAATTCCGCATAACTTATAAACATGTCGATACTCTCGAGAGTTATAAATTGAAGAGGAGTTATGATTTATGACAATGAAGTATCTAGAAGAAGATAAGCCAAGACCAATATCCACAAAAGATACTGCCAAAATTGTAGATTCATTTATCCATATCTATATGAATTCAAACTTGATAAAAACATAATCTATACTACATTTTCCATATGAAGATCACAAAGTATAATTCTTAATCAGCACAAATCAAAGATTACTAGATTAGTTAATTTACCTGGAAATTTACACTTTCTTGATTAAAAACATTGTAGAGTAAGTGTCTATAAGCTTTTGGTTTGTGAAGAATCAAGTCGATGAAAATAATCTAATAAAAAAAACAAATAATCAAAATCAGAAAAACTCAACAATTGAAAATGGAAAAATTAAAGATAAAGACATACACATACCAATAATTCACACTCTATATACTCGTCGGCTACTTCCTTGCAATTCTCCTAAACCCAAAATTTTACATTAATGAGAAGAAATTTTGAATAAAGGTGTAAACTTTGAGAATTTTTACCAGTAGATAAACTAAGAACCCTATTTTTGTTACTCAAAAAAAAAAGAAAAAAACTAACACAGGTTGGTTTTTGAGCCGTAACGACGTAATTCCATACGCTCATCTTCTTATTCTTCTTCTTCGACGATCAAAAACTAGGGTTCGCGAGAACAATTTTCCCGCCTCCTTGTTTGTTATAAGAAGCTTCTACGAGACGAGAGAGGAGACGAAGAAGAAGGACGCAGAGCTAAACGACAAAAATAGCAAAGAAAAAGGCCGGTTCGGTATCCGGTTTAGCATTTTAATTGGAAAATTGAAATGATTTGATTCTTTGGTTAATTTGGGCTTACCGGCCCAAGTGACAATAACGCTAAAAAGCTAAAACCAATTCAACGCCATTTTCTTCTTCTCCGTCTTCGATCTTCACTGCGAATCTTCTTCTTCTCTCTCTCTCTCACCTCAATCTCCCTTATCTCGTCGATTAATTTTCTCTCAGGTAAGCTTCTTCGATTTTCCGATTAGATCAATCGTCATTTCGCAATCGTGAATTTTTCTCCACTTTAATTGGTTTTTGTTCGATCTCAAATTGTAGGGATTGAAGAAAAACGAATTGTTATCGTTTTATCGCTGAAAATTCACGAATCGGAAAGTTATGTTGTTGTGTAGAATTGATCGCTGCGATGTAGAAAAAGCCCTAATTTGATTTGTTATCAATTTAGCATTTTGAAATGGAATGATATTACATGCACAATATGGTTATCAATTTAGTGTTTTGATTTGAATACTAATAAACTCCCAATTCATTCCTTCATGCCAATATGATCTCTTTACCCGCCGTTAATCTATCTTAAGAAGTTTTTGATTTAACTCCCAAACAAACTTCTCCCTAAGAGTTATCAATTCCGGTTTCATCCCTAAGAGTTAAGTGGGGTTTCAAGTTGGGTCGACATAAAAAAAAGGACTAAAGGATAGTATATCAGAGACAGGTTTCGATCCTGTGACCTGTGGGTTATGGGCCCACCACGCTTCCGCTGCGCCACTCTGATTTGTTTAATAATATTTATTGTAATATGTAATTAAATTTATAATGACTTCAATTCATGGATGACTACAAACCAGTTCAAAGGGAGATTTTCCAAGACTCAAGGGTGAAGGAGAAATCCGAAGATCGAAAAAGATGAGGCGACGACCAGGAATCGGAGGATTACAAAAAGCTGCGGCTGCTAGGGTTTGTTCTTTGATTTCAGTTTGTCTTGGGCATTTGCATCTCCGTTCACTTTTGTTTTGAATCTTTCAGGATCAATACCGTATACTTGGAGAAAATGTTGCCAAGCTTCGCACGGATCTCATGAAGGAACAACTCACCACTTTCAAATCCCAACTTGAAGAATTCGCTCGTAAACACAAGGTCAGATTTCTGATTTTCGATTTCAACGCTTTGGTGCTGTTGTTGAATAAATTTTGTACTGAAAAAAGGAAATTTGTTGCAGAACGATATTCGTAAAAATCCAGCCTTTAGGGCTCAATTCCATGAAATGTGTGCTAAAGTTGGAGTAGATCCTCTAGCTTCAAACAAGGGTTTCTGGGCTGAGCTACTTGGTATTGGTGACTTCTATTATGAATTGGGTATGTTTCTTTATCTACTTTCTTCTACATCTACTTTTTGTTTCCAATTTGATGGTCAATCCATTCTACAGGAGTTCAGATTATTGAAGTTTGCATGCTAACAAGGTCGCATAATGGAGGTTTGATCAGTTTACAAGAGTTATGCAACCATCTTCGTCAGAGAAGGAAAAAAGATCGTGAAGCGGTGACCGAAGATGATTGTCTTCGCGCTATTAGCAAGCTAAAGGTTAGTATCCCTAATTGTCTTCGAGTTTAAAACTCTTCTTGCTGATATCTTGGACTTGATAATCCCTTAGGTTTTAGGTAGCGGATTTGAGGTTATCACGGTTGGCAAGAAAAAGCTTGTCCGTTCAGTCCCCACCGAGTTAAACAAAGACCATAACCAAATCTTAGAGCTGGCTCAGGTAATTAAAACATAAAAGAAGCAGAGCCAAAACATCTTTTCAATGTTTATAGCTGAAATGGGTTGATGATTTCAGGGTCAAGGCTATGTGACTGTAGAAGAGGTACAAAGACGACACTCATGGACGTCTGGTCGAGTTATAGATGCCCTGGAAACTTTATTAGAGGTACGTCGTCTTTTACATACATCAGTTGGATTTAGTTGTTTCTTCGATACATGTGATGTTAATGGTACTGAAACTCTTGTTTTTTTCGATACTTATTACAGGAGGGTCTTGCGATGATTGATGATGGTCATAAAGATGGAAAACGTCGGTACTGGTTCCCATGTGTTTCTTCAGTTTATGCTACTAGTGGAGCTGATACTTAAAGCTGGTACCAACTCTCCTTTATTGTATACTCAAAACACAATTCACTCTTTTCTTGTGTGTTTTGTCGTCTTCAACATTTGCTAGCTAGTAAAGGAATTGTGTTTATATACATGAAAAAGAAAACAAATGTATCAAGAATCAACATGTTACAATTAAAAGATATGTTTGCTTATAAGTTATGCTTTTGTAGAGTCTGATGAAATTGCCTAATTTGTAGTTACTTGATTTAGAAACTAGAGTGGGCATTTGGAACTTGGTTACGGTTCGCCAGTCTGCGAGCTTTGAGTCCTCATTTTTCGTCATTTTCGCTGGAATCGATTGTGCGGAAGGTCAATCGATGATGATAGAGACGACTAATCGGTGAAATCGAAGATAAAATTGAAGAATCGAATGAATAAAATTAACGGAAAATGCTTTGATACCATACTACAAATCATGAACAAAGAGAATTTGTGGAATGCTTTTTTATTTTTCTTATTCGGAAAATATGTTTGGTACATGAAATATATATACAATTGAGTAAACCAAATGAAATGAAAACACAACTGGTGGTCTATACCAAACCGATTCTATACATTGATATTCGGGTTAATGTTATTATACCCAAATAAAAAGTTTGGTTTGACAGAATTTTGGTTCGGTTCTGTGAAAGAAGAGTGGATTAACCGACTGATGGACACAACAACTTCAACACCTATATGATTTTCTTTGAAGATTTCATTTAAATATTTGGATGCGCCACGTAATTAGATGATAACAGAAGAATACATGAATGAAAAAATCAAAAAGGAAACCTTGCAAATTTTCGTGATTTTTGTAGATTTGGGGGATCAATATTTTTGATCGTAAAATAATAGTAGTAATCTGGGGAGGCCTTTGGACCGGCAAACACGACAAAGGCCTCCCCAGAGAATTTACCGTTTTTGTGGACGAGCAAGACATCGACAATGTCAAGGCCGGCAAAGAACTTGAAGATGTCAATGTCAGCGCAGTTGAAAGGAAGTCCCCTGAGGCGAACAACAGGGAATCCGGCACCATAACCGTAAGGAGGAAAGGTGGAAGGTCCGGAGGCAACTGTCAAGTAGGGATTGGATTGCATCATTCTTTGTCTCTTTGATCCGACCTCGTACCCCCCGCTCCCCAACATGGCCCTTCAATGAACCCGAAAAAGATCCCCCAAACTCAACCAGTCAATATCCCAACCCATTCTACAGCTTATCTCTATACTAATAATGCCCCATTCTTCCCTATATCTATTTCCACACATGCATTCAACGGTACAAAACAAATGAATCGATTCCAGATAGTTGAAATTCCCACTATTCTAAAATTCTCAATAACTAATACGAATCAGGCAATTGAGAAAGTAAGAATACATACCCTCTAGATCCGTACATGGACGACGCCAAACCCTACGAGACGGTAATGAATTCCAAGTCTTCTTCTTCTTCTTCGCCATCACAAAAGGGATGATGGGTAACTAAATACGGCACCTCTGGCCAATTAGGCCCATACATACATTTCGCAAAATAGCCCTTTTGTTATTATCATTTTGTCTTTCTCGATTGGAGAATTCATCTCAAAAGGACACTCTCATCAATACATAATCTCAAAAGGACACACATAAATTGAATTTCCGTTTCAATTAATTTTAATTCGAAAAATAGGTTAATTACCTAGTTACCCTAGCGAAAACTTAAAAATTACCTTCTCTACCTGGGTTTTATCCGCCCGATCCGCCCAACCCGAGAACGACCCGATTGACCCGACTGAGAATCAAATCCCTAAAACTATTCCTCTCCCGGCGAAATAATCGCTCCAAAATCAAAACCGTTAATCCTCCTCTCCGATTTCAGACAACCGTTACTCCTCTAAATTTCGAATTTCGTTCTCTCTCTCAGTTTCGATTTTCGTTGTCTCTCGATCAATGGCTCGACACCGAAAGAAATCCTTTGTGAGAAGGTCGGAAGTTGGTCTTCCGGAAATTGGTGAGAGGAATCAAGAAGGAGAGGCTGTTGTTCGGGAAACAGGTTTTCCGGATGTTGAAAAGGAGATCTCTGTTGAAAAGACGAATCAAGAAGGAGAGGAAGAAGCAAGGGAAGTTGTTGTTCGGGAAGTTAAAAACAGGAATGAAGAAGAAAGGGTTGAAAACACGAATGAAGAAGAAAGGGTTCACTCTCATCCGTGGGTTAAATTATCTATTTAATTGTGCAAACATGGATAATTTGAAATTGCCTTATCATAAACTATTACCCACCTCTTTCTTCTCCTTTCCAATACTTCTTAGTTCTTACAATGCATACTAGACACATATTTCTACTTAGCTATATCCAAAAAATGTAACAAATGCATAAGTAAAGCAAGAGCATTAGCAAACTCGTATCAAGAAGTAGACTATTTTTCGGTATTCCTACAACGAAGAAATCTAATACATTTATTCTCTCAAGTACTTGAATGTTTTCTTCTCCTTGAAGCTTTTTTGAATTTTCCTTTCACAGATCTCTCATGGCTTCCATGATTGATCTAGAAATGACGGTGGTGATGTGAAAAGAGAATGGAGTGAAGAACGTCGAGATCGGAGAGCCGTCAACATGAGCTAGCTCGGTGGGGACGACTGGAACAAAACCCTAATTACAGAGTCTAAAATGTCACACGATTGACCTGAACGGTGATCCGCTGGTTCGATTTTCCTTTGTATTTTGGTTTCCGGGTGTAAAATCTTGTCGCTAAACAAAAGAAAAAGGGTTAGTTAGGTATATAACATGTTGTAAATAGAATTTAGGTAAGTAACATCTACTTAAAACAAATTGACCAAATTACCCTTTATGATCTGATTAAATATAGATAGTTGGCTATCGGTTCACATTATAATAGTTGACTATGTAACACATTGGTTATGTAAATGAGTATTTGATATTCTTAGTTGTAATATAGTTCACTTTATGAAGAGTATATGTAATTTTCAAACCGATTTGTTATTGAAATCCTGTGGTTCTCTTCATACTCGTTTCGCTGATTGAGATGAGAAATTTCAGATTAGATTAGGGAATCATTTTTTAAAAAAATGGTTACTTTTTGATTTTTGAGTATAAAATCAATAGTCCTGACTTCAAAATCTTCCATTTCTAGCTTGCTTCTGCAAAATTAGGGTTTATAAATTGGGTTATTTGCTTGGTTCTGTTATTGTTTCCTTCTGGGTTTTTAGCAGAGAAGTAAAAGATCTGATTTTTGATTATTTTTTTTCTTACAGAAGTAAAAAAAAATGCATCCTCCACTTACACCACATAGGCACCCAATGTGTCTTGAGGTGAGTTTATACCATTTATTCTCTCACTTCCATTGTATTATTTATCATTGCTACTTGTTAGATTTACTTGAATTTCTGGATCATGTTCTTTGTAGTGTCCCTCTTGAGTTTAGAGAGTATCCTTAGTTTGTGTACCAGTCTTATAATAGCGTATTATTGTTGTATTCAAAGGAAATTAGAGCTTTTTATATACATTTGCAATGGTGGGGATAATTTATATTTTTAGTAGTCTCTAGCTTCAGTAAATCTTTGCAAATGCAATTACAATGAGTGGACTTTTTTCCGTTTTTAATCGATGAAGAATCAATTTGATCTCTTTTGTTGTTTTTGTTGTTTGGACTAGTTCTTATGTATGTTACATGTATATCAGATCATTGAGGAGTTTCAAAAGTGTCATTTAGATCATCCTATTGGAAAATTCTTCGGAGACTGTACGGAGCTTAAACTAAAGCTTGTTCGATGTTTTCGCGAGGAGGTTAGTTACTAATAGCCTATTAAGTATGTTTCAGCTCGAAGTTTTCTTTCTTTTGGGGTTTATTACATTGGCTTAGGGATATTTTGCAGAAAGCCGTGAAGCGGAAGGTTAATTTCGAACAAAGCAAGAAACTTCAAGAAAGACTGAAAGCTATAAGGAAAGAAGAAACTGCAGAGACTTGAGCATTGTTGGATACTAATCGAAAGAACATGATTATAAATTGATCGAGGAAGAAGAGTTCCGATGCACTCTTGTCTCGTATAAATAATGAAAAAAATAAGAAGAAACTTATAATTATTCGAGAAAACGGCTTCCTGAAAAGTCCTAGTATGCCTCTGTAGTCCAGCCTTGTCAATAAGAAGAAAGGGCAGATATATCAAATCAAAACAGAATTTGCGAAACCACCCGAGTTTCAAAGCTAATTCACTTACATAAGCCATAATATCTTTAAGATACACATATAAGCCTTTGGCTAGCTCTTTGAGCCAAAACCATACCTTAAAATTCTCTCTAGTGATTGCATAACTTGTAATTAGCTAATCCATTTTTAAACTTTTCAGATTCAGCTAGAATACAAAACCAAAATCAATTTCAAGTAAGAAATGCAAGGTACATAAACACTGAGAACAAAGCTTTAGACTAACCGAAGATGGCAAATATTGGCCATAAGACCTTTGTAGACTCAACATTCCACATTTTGGCAAATGTCTCTCTGTCCAAAACATAAGTCATAGAGTTAAATCAACAATTTCAAGACAAAGAGCAAATCATATTTGGAAGCATACAAAAAACTGAGATAAATACCTCTTGGAAGCTCTTTAACAATGCGAGAACCTAACCTTGATAATCTATGGAAGAACATAGTTTTTGGCGCTCGAAAAAGGTTATTACTTTATACAAGAATCGACGAAAGAAGAGCTTTTTCTGAATGCTTGAAATTGGAGGAAAGTGCTTAAAAGAAGGATTTAGGGTTCTTCGTATCTCCTCCTGCGTCGCAGAAATCCCCACACACTTCTGGTTTATTCTGTTGATAAATTCCGACAATTTCTCCAACCCGTATCGAACCGGATTAAACCAGTCTAAACCGATCCCGATGTCCATTTTCCACTTACTCAACTTCGGTTTAAATTCTTTCTTTATTAGTAAATTTTAATGAAGAAGCACCAAAAGGAAAAAAACGAAACACATTTAAACCGTACCGAACCGGATTCATCCAGTCTAAACCGGCCCTTATGTAAGCAGAACAAAATTTTCAACTTCGGTTTAAACTCTTTCTTTATAGGGTTAATTAGGTGTAATAGTTTTAGAGATCATAATTATGTGTATAACATGACCTAAATAGAATTTAGGTAATTAACACCCACTTAAATAAAATTGACTAAAATATCTTAATGATCTAATTAGTTATAAATAGTTGGCTATTATGTTGCTTAAAATAGTTGACTATATGTTAATTAAAATAGTTGACTATGTAAAACATTGTCTAAGTAAATGTGTGTTTGCTATTTTAATTATAATATAGTTCACTTTGTGATTAATTCACTATGTTTATAGTTGACTATTTATGCATAGTCAGCTATTCGGTTCTTTTTAATATTTATCTACAAATAGTCAACTATCATTTCAAAACATAGATGACTATGTAAAACATTGTTTATGTGAAATAGTGTTTGCTATTTTAATTATAATATAGTTCACTTTGTGTTTAATTCACTATGTTTATAGTTGACTATTTATGTATTTATAGTCAGTTATTCGGTTCTTTTTAACATTTATCTACAAATAGTCAACTATTATTTCAAAACATAGATGACTATATGTAAAACATTGTTTATGTAAAATAGTGTTTGCTATTCTAATTATAATATAATTCACTTTGTGATTAATTTACTATGATTATAGTTAGTTACTTATGCATGCATAGTCAGCTATCTAATTTTTTTTTTCAATATTTATTTTCTTAGATGTTGTTATCAATATTTATTGTCTCAGCTTTGTTAACTATGTTCATCATCTAAGTTGTGGAAGTTTTGTGTGACTAATACAGGGAACAGGAGTCTACAACATGGCTAATGGAATTGGGAAAAAGGAATAAGCTTGTTGTTTTCCTTTTTTCGTTTATGCTTTTGGTTCCTCAATGTCTACCATTTGCAGTAGCAAACTAAGGGTATTTTTTTTAAATTGCGTTTTGTCAAATAATTGCTTAGTTGCAGAAAATGTCGAAAAGCTGAAGATGTTTGATGTTATAAAGTTCCAATATTTGGAGGTTTTTCATTTCATTTTAATGACAAGTTGAATTTTCTGTGTTCGTTTCTTTTGCATTCCACTAAACTTTGTAAGCAAATAAAATTATGATAGATTTCGATTATCCACTATGTTTATAGTGAATTAAACACAAAATAAAAAAATTATTAATTCTCGAAATATAAATAGTTTTTTTCAAGTTAAGAAATAATTAAAATAGTTTAAAAGCAATGTCATCTTTTTCATCATTCCATGTCACCATTCCAAGTCATCATTTATTGAAGAATTGACCAATGGAATTAAAACACTTAATCATTTATCACTAAAACAACTTTCCATTTAATAGTTGGAGGATTTGTATATACAATTGATTTCGAGAAAGTTGGTAAAAAACTTTATGAAAATTGCCTTATCCAATTAAAATGTAAAGAATAGGGCACAAAATAACGTGTATTTATTTATTTTATTCTTAAAACCAACCCTAAAGACTAAAGAGGCTTCTTGTTGGTTCTTCATCTTCCTCGTCCTGCGCCGCGATCTCTCCTCCTTCAACGTCCTTCGTCTTTGTCAATTAGTTTCTCCAAAGGTAAGCTTCCTCGATTTCCTTCTTAAACCAATCTTTCGTTTCTAAACCCTAAATTTTCTCTCTTTTTCAAGCTTTGTGTCGATCTCAAATCACAGAGATTGACAAAACCTAATTTTTTCCCGTTCTACTACTGAAAACTTGACCTATACTGTTCTGGGTTTAATCAAGATCTTCCCTCTGCGTCGAATTGATTCTAGTTTTAACGTATAACCCCTAATTTCGAGAACCTTCCATTCTTGTAGTTTCAAATTTGCATAATTTAGGCTTTCTTTGAATCACGCTTGTTGAACAATGATTTGGTTTGCTTAGTTTGTTCCTTCCTCTAAAGTTGTGAATTTGCCTTGTGTAGAAAAAAAATGCCAAAGGTTAAGACTAACAGAGTCAAGTACCCAGAAGGATGGGAGTTGATTGAGCCTACTCTTAGGGAGCTAGATGCCAAGATGCGAGAAGGTTAGTTTGAGATTACTCATATCCTAAAGTTTTTTTTTTTTTAATTGTGCTTGTGATCTTTACTGTTTTTTGTTCATTGTGTAGCTGAGTTGGATACACATGACGGGAAGAGAAAGTGTGAGACTTTGTGGCCAATTTTCAAAGTCGCTCATCAGAGGAGTCGGTATGTATACGACCTTTATTACCGGAGGGAAGAAATATCTAAAGAGCTTTATGAGTTCTGCTTGGATCAGGGATATGCAGATCGTAGCCTCATTGCGAAATGGAAGAAGGTGCGTTTCTTATCTCACTCTCGATTACGTTTTTTTTTGTTTCTGTGTGCTTCTGAGTTTCGATAGCTGTTTTGTGTAGGATATGGAAAATATGATTTGAATTAGTTTAGAGCGTCTAGTATCGCCCTAGTGCATCATGGTCCTTGAAGCTCTGTCTTTAAACCATTGTCCTAGTAAATGCACTTGCTTGGAATTGAGATTGCTATTTTGTTTGGTACTTTGAACACGAAATGCTTCTGAAGATATGTTATCACTGTGTGTTGAAACTGTAATTAGTTAGACCAGTTTTCTCCAAGCTTTACTAAATCCTGATTAGCTTTGAACATCTTCTTGATGTTGGTTTCTTTCTCTTGAGTCTTTTTAGTTCTGGTTTGTTCATTCTGATTGTGTCCTCGTAGGTTGTATTGATCAGGATCATACTTTTACTTTCTTTCAATGAACAAACATTTGGTCACTTATATATCTCTATGTTTGTTACTAAGAAACTCTCTGTTTGGTGAATTGCAGTCGGGATACGAGCGTTTATGCTGCTTGCGCTGTATACAGCCGAGAGACCACAACTATGGAACAACATGCGTATGCCGTGTTCCCAAACACTTGCGCGAAGAGAAAGTGGTTGAATGCGTTCACTGCGGCTGTCAAGGATGTGCGAGTGGCGATTAAAATCTCACTTCATAATTCCTCACTGTTGCTCATTCTATCTCTTGTCAAATTCTGAATTGTGTACCCAATAAATCCTAACTAAATTCTCTTGCAAAAACTCTACTCATCAACTCTGTGTTGTTGAAATCAGAAAACCGTTCCGGTTTGTTATGTAATTGAAATTGGAAGTACTGTCACCGGTTTTGTGTGTAAATGAATTTAGAGAATGAATCTTTGTTCGATTAGAGCTTAGAAATGTATGACCAACCAAGCCTAGTGTCTAATCTAAATGAGAATAATTGATTGGCTAAAATTGTGAGCCTTGATGCAGCAAAGATAAATAATTACTGGTCCTTGTATGACCATGATAAATCTTGATCCATGGAAACAGTTGTCATTGTCAATATATTTTATATGGATCAAGATTCGTCGTAGTTAAGGATTAGTGTATATAGATTTGTTAAAATCGTATCGTATACAAATATATAAGCATGTATCTGGTTTTTTTGT
The DNA here is from genome assembly GCA_963576765.1 of Draba incana. NCBI lineage: Eukaryota > Viridiplantae > Streptophyta > Magnoliopsida > Brassicales > Brassicaceae > Draba > Draba incana. The sequence goes on along the minus strand of OY755212.1, from coordinate 33,597,057 downwards.
TCTTAGATACATTTATGCTTTAAAAGAAGTAATGTGTGTAATTAGTAAACATATCATGACGATTTCTCAAACTTGTTATACTAATCTTTTTGCAAATATGAAACTAAGATTAGATTTTGCTTATATCCTAACCTTGGGTTCAAGCATAATATCAGAATCCTTATTTTCACTTTAAAGGGTGGTTCATTTTTTTTTTTGTTCCAACTACCAAAATACAGTTCTGAATTTAGTAAATTACGTTATTGTTTCAACGTATTAGATAGTTAAAAACTTACACACGTTAGTCTATTTATTCACATAGTACACGCATGACGGTTGATGTTTTGTTTGTCATTTTTTGGTTAATTGTTATTTTTTATTTAATGGTGTACCGGATGTACAAAAAAATCCTACATATTTATCAAAATTCAAAATTACTTAAATAAGTGATCACGGTTCTTGGACGTCGTTGAATATTAAAACGAACGTGGTAGACATTATAAAAAAAAAGACTTGATAGAACTAGGTGAGGCCAATCATTTTCTTCAACCACTTGACAAGAGGATGAGCTATTGTTAAGTGGTTGGTGTATAATTTGAACATAAGTAAGTCAACTCTAAATCAAAACTGTTTTATCATAATATTGTGTAAGAAATATACGCACGCAAACGAAAAATAGTTTTAGTTTATTCATAATATTGATTCATTAATCAACAACGGAATAAAATGGTACCACATAAAGTATTGTACTCTTACTCTTAGGTTAAGAGAATTTCGATTCACAGATGATCTCTTGTTATTGCTAATATCATCCCACACTAATATTTGGTGTCCAAGCCAGAAATTTGTCTTTAGTAATGGATTTGATTTGTCTACTCGATGATTATATTCGTCAAGAAAATTAGTTGAATAACAAAAAAGTCGGATTATCTTATAATGATAAGTGAGTGAGTTATTTGACGATTATATTTATCGTAAAAATTTATAAAAATGTAAAAATCGAACCACCCATAATTATATACAATAACAATAATGTACAGCGAATACTGATTCGTAGTTTATTCATTTTTGCACATGATAACTTAAAAAAATTCTATTTTCCCCTATTTAAGAAAATAAAAGTCAAAGAATGCAGCTATGACCACCAAGTGACCATACTGAAGAAGCTCGTTGATTCTATATTTCTATTTAAGGTTTCCGTTTTTAACTCTCTTGTGTCCACATACATATGCCGTTAAATTACACAAAACTACTAGTAGTAATAAATATTTAAGACAAATTTTAGGATCCAAAATTGTTGGATTTGTTTCTATTTATAAATAATCATATCTCTCTCTCTTATTCCCAATTTCATCTCTCGGTTCACTTCAAAATTTTATTGAATAAAATCGATCTCAGAGAATCTGAATCTGAATCAGAATCTCTAAAATGGGATCGGAAAACGGTGACGGTGTTGTAGTTCGTCGGAGAGGATGTTCATGCACAAAAGACGATTTTCTCCCTGAAGAATCGTTCAAAAACATGGGAAATTACTTTAAAGCCCTTAAAGAAACACCGAGTCGATTCATGGATCGTGTAACGACTCGGTCACTCGACTCGGCGGAGATTCACGAGATGAAAGCTCGTAGTGGTAACGAAATGAAGAAGACGTTGACGTGGTGGGATCTGATGTGGTTTGGTATTGGTGCGGTTATTGGCTCCGGTATATTCGTTCTTACCGGACTTGAAGCTCGTAAATACGCCGGTCCGGCCGTTGTTTTGTCTTTTGTTGTCTCCGGTGTCTCCGCCATGCTTTCCGTTTTCTGTTACACTGAGTTCGCCGTCGAGATTCCTGTTGCAGGTAATACTTTTTTGTACAATTTACTCTGTTTTCTTGATTTTTTTCTTTATTATATTACAATTTCAAGAAAATAGAATAATAATTATCGAAGAATTCGAATATTAACTTCGTTTTACATGTTTGAAGATGGTGGTGATAGTATTTTGGGACAGGAAAATGCATATTTTCTAGTTATGAATAGGTATTTCTTTGAAATATTTATTATTACTAGTATCTACGTAGTGTCATAAATAGGGAGTAATTATTGGGATTGCGTATATTAGGCCATGTGCAATGGATGTTTTTAGGTAGTTTTTAGGTGTGTTCTTAGTATTAAAAATTATTAAAACACACACTCTCTCATCCTTTTACTCAACTTTATACTTTCTCTTTCATCTTTTATTAATTTTATATTTTAATACACCCCACTATCTCATAAGAACACTCTCCAAAAGTTTCAAAATAAGAACACTCTCCAAAACTATCTCCTCTCTTTATTCAAAATTTATTAATTTTATATTATCAAAAACACTCTCTTTATTCTTTTTACTCAAATTTTACACTCTCTTTCTTCCTTTTACTCAAATTTTAATAATTTTAATACTAAAAACATATACTAAGAACACCCTGAAAACTTCCATTGCACATGCCCTTATCTTTTTTTTTTTGTCGTCGATTGCGTATATTATCTAGATCGAGTAATATCCGCAAACGTTCAATTTATGACAACTTTCGTCGATACGATTTTTATTTTATTTGATAATTTATTTTGGTTTCTTTTTTCGGCAAGTTGTATTTTTCTTCGGTGTAAATTAAAGTTGTCCCATTCCTTGGGAAGTCTAGATGGCTTTACTAGCGACAACGAATGAGACGTTTTAATATGATTCTTTTCAAAACATTGGCTTTTATATCTTCCATTTAATTCACATTTACACAACGACCGATAAAAAAAAGTTGTAACATAAGGTCTTCTTTGTACTTTAAATGCATGATATTTGAATAATTAGTCTATTCAGATGATAAGATCATGCTAATTAAGATCATAGAAATTTATTAAATAAAACACCATACTGAATTTTCAACTCTCTGTTACGAGCAGTAATTTCCGGAGTCAACTAGTTGACTTGATGATGGTGAAAGCGTTCACACTTAACTATCTGTCTTTATATTTTTATTATTTCAGATTTGATAGTTAGCTACTGAAATGTTGAACAACAAATAGCAAATAAAATATTGCATCGCTCAATGATATGATTATTGTTTTAGAGTTGAAAGTTAGCTACTTGTTTAAAGATTTGTTGGCATGTATTATGTATTAGATTATTTGGCTGAAAAAGGAAGAATTAGAATTCATGTAAGATTTTTGAGTTCTTTGTAAATATGAGAATTCATATAAGATTTTTCAATTCTTTGTAAATATGAGAATTTATATAATTTTGGGGTTCCTTTTTTAGTCTACTTAGAATACTTTTCATGGAGACATTTGTTTTATTTTTCTTTTGTTATTTTCTTTGTCCTTTGAAAGAGAAAGCTACTAGTACCAAACTGTTTTTACTTATGTCGATTAACGGAATTCAAGTCAATAAATTGCTTTTATTGACTTGAACAAAAAGAAATTCCCCTCTATGACTTTTTGAAAATAAAATATTGGTTTTGTTAAAGAAATTAATATTCACTTTGCTAGTGTTCAAGGATAACGCTAATTCGTTTCTTAAAGTGCATAGTTTATACAAATTTTCCTATGATAATAATACCATTCGTCTTACAATTGTGAAATGTGTTTAGGGGGTTCTTTCGCCTACTTGAGAGTGGAGCTCGGCGACTTCATGGCTTTCTTCGCCGCCGGAAACATAATCTTAGAGTACGTAGTCGGTGGAGCCGCCGTGGCACGATCATGGACCTCTTATTTCGCCACTCTCTTAAACCATAAACCCGACGACCTCCGGATCATAGCTCATAGTCTAGGCGAAGATTATGGCCACTTAGATCCAATCGCGGTCGGTGTTTGCGCAATCATTTGCGTTTTAGCCGTTGTTGGCACAAAAGGCTCATCTGTTTTCAATTACATTGCTTCAATAATCCACATGGTCGTGATTCTTTTCGTAGTTATCGCGGGATTTACTAAAGCTGATCTCAAAAACTACTCCGATTTCGTTCCTTTTGGTGCTAGAGGAGTGTTTAAATCCGCTGCGACTTTGTTTTTCGCGTATATTGGATTTGATGCAGTTTCTACGATGGCGGAAGAGACAAAAAATCCGGGTAGGGATATTCCAATTGGTCTTGTTGGATCAATGGTGATTACTACGATTTGTTATTGTCTTATGGCGGTTGCGTTGTGTCTTATGCAACCGTATTATCAAATTGATCCGGATGCACCGTTTTCGGTTGCGTTCTCTGCGGTTGGATGGGATTGGGCTAAGTACATTGTCGCATTTGGTGCTCTTAAAGGTATGAAGCACATCCATTACTAGCAATATAAATTTGAAAATAAATATCTCTGTCAACTAATATTTATTAAATTATCGATTAATTTATCTCTATAAATTAATAAATTTTGAAAATCTCAACATTATTAATTTATAGAGATTTTACTGTATAGTCTTTTACGCAATGTTCAAACTAACCTTTTGCACCTATGTAGGTATGACAACAGTTTTGTTGGTTGGAGCCATTGGTCAAGCTAGGTACATGACTCACATAGCCAGAGCCCACATGATACCTCCATGGCTAGCTCAAGTCAACGCAAAGACCGGAACACCGATTAACGCGACCGTAGCAATGCTTGCAGCAACAGCTTTCATCGCGTTCTTCACAAAACTGGAAATTTTAGCTGATCTCTTATCAGTTTCCACACTTATCATCTTCATGTTAGTCGCGGTAGCTCTTCTCGTGAGGAGATATTACGTCACCGGAGAAACATCTTCTAGTGACCGGAACAAGTTCTTAATCTTCTTAGGTTTGATTCTCGCCTCCTCGACCGCAACTGCCGTCTATTGGGCTTTGGAAAAAGAAGGTTGGATTGGGTATTGCGTTACGGTTCCTATATGGTTTTTATCTACCGTTGGAATGAAGTTTCTTGTACCGCAAGCTAGGGCACCAAAAATATGGGGAGTTCCTTTAGTTCCGTGGTTGCCTTCTGCTTCGATCGCGATTAATATCTTCCTTCTTGGTTCGATCGGTATAGAATCGTATATTAGGTTCGCGATATGGACAGCTATTCTACTTGTTTACTACTTCTTGTTTGGGTTACACGCAACGTATGATACAGCTCAAGCGACATTGAAGGAGAAGATGATTTTGCAAAAAGCTGAAGAAGGTGATGTTGTTGTAGATAAACCTGGTGCTGCATTAACACCAATGCTTAGCTGATTTGATATATAGATATGTTACCACATACCCTTGGCCTTGTTGTCGGATTAATCTTCGTCTGGTTTTAGGGTTTACATTTCGTGTTTCACAAGTTTCTAAGATCGCTTGGTTTGTTTAGCTTTGCAGTACATGTTAATAGCTATTCACATTTGCTTTAAACAATTAATTAAGGTCTGGTTTAAACAATAGTGTTTTTTAGTTACCAACAAACATTCCTATACTAGTGATAGTGATATATAGCTTAGACGAATCCAATCATACTTCATATCAATATTGGATCTCACATATTGTACAAGAAACCGATCCGAAACGTTGGGATCCGTACCGATACCGATCCAATAAATACATATATCCGAATGGTTCTTGTAAGCCTTCACCCGAAAATCCGAATTATCCGAACTGAACCCAAATGGATTTCCAAATGCCCACTCCTAGGGGTGAGTGTTATTTTCGATAGTTCGTTCACCAAATTTTTTAATGGATCTAGAACGTGGTACTATTTTTAATTGGTCAAACAAAAGTGAAAGAAATTTGGGCTGAAATCGAAATGGATAGAAAGGGATGTAAAAAAAAAACGAAAATTCAGTCTTAATTTTAATATAAATCAACGTTTTTTTTTCTTCAAGTTACAAATCAACCAATTCTGCTAATAAACCTGCCGACAGTTAGTCAGTGCCGGTCCAATAATTTTGGATGCCCTATGCATATATGTAAACAAGTGTCATTTTCGTACATTTTTCAATATCGTAAAAATAGTAATCTAAATAAATAAAAAAACACATGAAAAGTCCATTAATCGGTTTATAATTCCAAATAGTTAGTTAGAAATAAAAGAAAAACAACAAAATAGAATTTATTTTTTAAATATTGCTCTCCTTGTTCTTTTTCACAGTTTATTGATAGTTGATAGTAAAGCTGAGATTAGATTAGTGATAGTCAAGTGAATTGGTTTTATGCAACTTTGATTATCAAAAGTTTTTTTTTCACAGTTTATTGATAGTTGATAGTAAAGCTGAGATTAGATTAGTGATAGTCAAGTGAATTGGTTTTATGCAACTTTGATCATCAAAAGTTTCTTCTTCTGATCAAAGTTTTTTTTTCACAGTTTATTGATAGTTGATAGTAAATCCGAGATTAAATTACTAAAAGTCAAGTGAATTGGTTTTTTGCAGACATTTAACTTTGATCATTATCACCAAGCTCCTACGGGAGTGTTTTGGGATCTACAAAACAATGATATTCCGGCAAATGATATTTGTGCACGTATGGAAGTAAACTTCCATAAAGCTTTGAAATTAGTTGGGTTGAATCCACTAAAGGTTACCAAGTGGTATTCAACATTTCTGGAGGTTGCGGTTCCAAAGTCCAAATTGTGGTGTGTCAAAGACATTTTCGAAGTCGATAATGTTGTTCCTCTTGTCAATTCAGCCGGTGTGCCCATAAAAGACCTTGCCGACAAGAAAATTATAATTGCGATATTTGATTGGATCGCTCACAATTTTGCGCCGTTGAACATTGTGTTGCTGTTTTCGGATAAAGACTACTTTCAGTTCCTCGAGTCATTGATTCGCCGAGGTTGTTACAATATTCATTTGGTGTACATGCCCAAGAAAGTATCTACTGACACAGTGATCAGTGCAATTCCGTCGTCTTGGGAGTACGAAGATTTCTGGCAAGGCAAAGGACCCAAAAAGCTCAAGTTCAAGAACGCTGTTCAAGCATTCCTCAAGGAGGAGGAGGAGGCTTTGGCAGCTTGAAGAGAACACACGATCACACGGTAAATCTCCAACTTGTTTATATTGTATTCATCCTGTATGCCCTAAGTTAGCTTAGCGCTTCCCTATTAGCAAATGACATTTCTTAGTTGTAGTTATCAATATTGTCTCAGCTTTGTTAACTATGTTTTATCATTTAACTTGTGGAAGTTTTGTGTGACTAATACATGGGACATGAGTCTACAGCATGGCTAATGGAATTGGGAAAAAGGAATAACCAGCTTCTATCTTATTTTCCTTTTTTTCGTTTATTCTTTTGGTTTGTCAATGTCGTTTGCAGTAGTAAAACTAAGGTTTCACTGGTCTGTTTCTTGAAGATGCTCATTCTGTTTTGTCAAATAATTGCTTAGTTGCACAGTGTCGAAAGCTGAAGATGTTTGATGCTACATATAAAGTTCCATTTGCTTTTATGACCAATTGAATTCTCTGAGTTTGTTTCTTTTGCTTTCTACTAAACTTTTGCAAGCATTTTGTGTTCCTAATCACATGATTTGAGTTGAAGTTTTAGATTGTGAGTGATAATGCATTCACTGCTTAGAGTTTCTAATTATTTCGAAAAAAAAATCCAAAGAAAAATGTATACAACCAAGATTTTCTACCTTGCCAAAATGATTCCGGATCTCAAAATTTTGTTTAGTGACATTGTATTGAGATGCAAACAATTGATTTCAAAAAAAGTTGGTAAAACTTTATAAAAGTGCCTTATCGAATCAAAATTTAAAGAATATTATCAGTAAATAAAATAACATGTATTTATTTATTCATTCTTAAGACCAACCCTAAAACTCTATAGAGGCTTCTTCTTCTACGGCGGTTGGTTCTTCTTCCTCGCTCTTCTTCTTCTTCTTCTATGTAGTGATATATAGTTTGGTAAGACTTTCCTCAAAGAGAAAGAGAGAAGAAATCTTTATTGATGTAAAATGTTTCGTACAACTGGAAATGCCCGGAAAGTGAATGAAAGATGAATCTTCTCCTCTTGAAACCTCTTTATAAGCTAGAGGCTCCTTAAACAGATTCTATTAACAACTTCTAACTCCTATAACAGCCATAACCAACTCCTAACCGTCTTCTAGGAACTTTGTTCTGGTGGTATTGAAAATATCCATCCAAGAACTCAAGTGATGCAAAACTTGAATGTTTAACCGCAGATTCGGATTCAATAACCACAAATAGCAGCTGGAAGAAGGTTTATTGCCTAATCACTGTATGATATTAGTGAGGATGACAAATTACACCAAGTTTAATCTGATCACCCCTCTCTTCTTATTTAGATCACATGACTCAATGGACTTCCTAGAGGTCAGTAGAAATCAAAGATATATCCTACATATTCGTAAACCCTAACGATCAATACACAGAAACAAAGAAGTTGATTCCAATAGTTCCCATTCAAATGCTGCAATGCATCACTCAATCTCAAACAGAAATGTCGAAAACTATCAAGCTTTTATGTTTGAGTTTATGTACTAAATACCATATATTATAGCTAATAATCTTATTCCAGATAGATAGATCATAAAGTAATCATCAATGATAAACTTGTTCTTTCGATCGAATCCCGATCAACATCCAACGCGAAAAGACCAATATTTTCTAACCGTTTAAAGATCATCTCAACTTTTCTCTACTAGAGCTCTTCTTAGCAGCATCCATAATCCTATCGAGATAACCTTCAATAGGCGGAGTAAGCGTAGCCGTACCTCGATTCGCCGGAAACGGAGTCAAATCACGCTCTAAAGCCGCCTTCTTTAGATTCTCCGGCAATGCCTCTAACGCAGCTTTCCTCAACTTCACCAGATTAATCTCTGCAACACGTCTAGCTCTATGCTCCCTCATAAGCACTTTACTATACGCTTTCGCGAGTCGCTTCCCGTCTTCCACCGTAACCTTATACTTGGGTAACTCATCCTCCGTGAAGATCCCTAACGAAATGTAATCCAATCCTGGAGTCCCAATCCTTATCGGCTCGTCGGAGATCACGAATCCACCTTTCTTCTGGATCTCGATCTCTCTTTGTCTGTCTTTGCTGATTAGCCCTAGCTTCTCTCGTTTCGCTTCTCGTTCTCTCTCTTTAGGTCGCAGGTAACGAACTGGACAAGGAGCGTTTATGCATTGATGCTTCTGTTTCTCATCGGAAATTCTCCCTTTTCCCTCTCCGCCTTTTTTCAACGCTTGACCTGTCTTTAGCTTCGATTTACCTTTCGGGGTTCCACCAGCGAAGCATTTCTGGAGAAGATTGTAACTCACTGAGTCGATTATAGGGTTTGGTCTCGCGAATCGGATCATTCTGCAGATTCCGATTGAAATCGAAAATGGTGATCGAGAATTTTGTATTCGGAGAGGGTTTAGGGTTTCGTCGTGATACGACGTCGTTTTTGTTACTGGAGTGTAATTTAAGTTGGAAAGAAAGGGTAAATATGTCATTTCAGTAAGTGTCATCAAGTTCTTCACACTCATTTTGTTTTTTTAGCTTTTTTTCTGGTTCTTCTTCTCTCATTCGAAGCCATAAGATCGATCCCTCAAACCTCAGTCTCCGTTGACTACTGAGACTCGTCGACTTCTGATCTGCTTCGTTTACCCGTATGGATCTATCTCCGATCTGTATTAAGCTTAAGCATTTGTATCTCCGATTGTTTTTTCTCTCGATCTGTTCGTCGTAGATTCGGTGTTTGTTTTGATTTTGATTTGTTTTGAGTTTTTTTTCTGATTCAGTAATTATGGCGAGAGGTCTCGTAAGGTTCCTTGTGTTCATTCTCGCCGTAGCGATTTGCGGTGCTGCTTCGGTTTATCATCCGATTTCAGATTCTCATCGATCTGCGGCTCAGGATGTCTTCGTACAAGTCGATGGATCCTACAAAAGGTTGGTTTCTATCAAAATCCACAATTTGATTTCGTTTTGGTTAAGATTTGTTTCCCACATTTTAGTGATTTCGCTCAGGAATTGTTTTCTGTATTAGTGTATATGATTTTTGTACGTTTTTGTTTCAATCAGCTTGGAAGAGGCATATGAAGCATTGAAGACTTTGGAGATTCTTGGGATTGATAAAAAGTCTGATGTAAGCTCAGTGACTTGTGAGAATGTGGTTAAAGTTCTTGGGTCGTCTTCTTCTACTTTAAAGGATGCATTTTATGCTTTAAGCGTTAATGGGATTCTAAAATGCAAAACTGGTGGAGATGTTCCTAAGGTAAACATTTTGTTTCCTCTCAATACCATAAATTTCTTTTACCTTTAAGCGGCTAAAGTAAGTTAATCTGTTTTCTACTTTTGAAGGACATTGTTTCTCGACTTCAAAGTGGTGCTAAAGATGCCAAATTACTGCTTGACTACTACTATTCTGTCAGAGGCTTGGTGCTTGTTAAGGTGGCGTTTAAGCTCAGTGACATTGTTTCAGTTTTCCACTCATTACTTGGAAGTGTTTAGAATTATATTCAATTCCATAGCTTTGGCATCCAGGTTTTCTAGTTTGTTTGCTTCAGGTTTGACCTCACCTTTCCATAAATGCAGGAGCAATTTCCTGGAACTGATCTAAGCCTTGGAGATGTTGAAGCCATTTTCCGTTCCATCAAGGTTTGAACTTGTTTAGCTTACTTATTTTGTTGTTGTTGAACTATTGTACACTGTCTTTCTGAACTATCAGTTACAAACTCTTGTAGAAAGTGTATAGCAGTGACATGTTACCAATATTCAGTTACTCTATTACATACTAGGATAATTTTTCGAGTATTGTATGGCTCATATAGTGAACTTGTATCAGGCTCTTAGCCAGAGTGATGGAAAATGGCGCTACAGCTCCAACAACCCGGAATCAAGCACCTTTGCTGCTGGTGAGTTTTACTTATTGGATTGACCTTTCCTACTTCACGATGCTAAACATTATTTTGATGAACCAGTTGGATTATTTATCCCTCCCTTCCTTTCTTGGTTCAACTTGTCATCTCTTTTGCTTTATTTTTTTTTTTTGTTTTCATTCTTCTAAACATAAGAATTTTTTTCACCTCAGGTTTAGCCTTCGAAACGCTTGCTGGAGTGATTTCATTAGCACCTTCAGATATTGATCAATCATTGGTAAGTGAGATCTTTGGTGTACTATACTACTGATTTCCTGAGAGTATGTTTTAGTGAAACATCGTTATAGTTTCTTGGTTTAGTGTTGATTTACTTTTGGTTCGGGAATCTCTTGGTAGCTAAAATAAACAACTGTGTTTTAATAATTTTAAATTCCAAGTCGTAGCTACACGGAAGATTATGCATGTCTACCTGATTTTAAATGCCATTTTATCTGGAATTTTGGTTGATATTACTTGGTCATGTGGTGATAGTATCGATTTATGTTTGTCATCTTGTAGATCCAGACATTGAAGACGGCTATACTGAAGCTTTTTGACAGTATCAAAACATATGGTATGCAGTAAACTACTTGCTATCTTATGTGTATGCATAGGAGATTTTCTTCAGTCACTTCATAGTTTCTTTGAGTTTGGATTTGCAATTCTGGGGCTGATTAATTTGTTTGTCCTTTAGATGATGGGACATTTTACTTTGATGGAAGCGAAGGCCCAATCTCAACAACTGCATCAGTAATTAGAGGGCTCACGGCATTTGCAGCTTCAGAATCCACAGGATTGAACGTATATAATAACCATAATTCTCTTATCATGTATTCTGCCTGATGTATTGATAATTCATCTTCATTTTCCCATTCTGTCATGTAGCTTCCAGGTGATAAGATAGTTGGTTTGGCGAAATTCTTTCTTGGTGTTGGAATTCCTGGTGATGCCAAGGACTTCTTCAACCAAATTGATGCACTAGCTTGTTTAGAAGACAACAGGCAATGCTGCTTTCATGCCCCCTCTATAAAATTTCTCTTCAGTTTATTTCAGTACACATCTTAGATGAGATTTCAGTAACCTTTGAATCATATTAAGTTAAGGACATAGATTTACTAGGACATACTGTTACTCCTGTTCTTCCGCATCAACAGTTGCTTTTGATAGAAAAAAACTGTTCCCCTTTACATTGTCAAAATGTTGTGAAGGTCTTGTGGTCATGCATCTTAGAATTTTGAACAAAATGATTGCTGCTGAAATGATATCTGTAGAGAAAAGTAGAAGTTTTAACGTTCAAATACTTGCGAAATTACAACTGCGTGTTCATTTATTATGCTCTCGCTAAAACCTTATCATTCTATGGGAATAATATGTTCTTTGGTCCTCTATCATTTCAGGTTCTCTGTTCCACTCATCTTGTCTCTCCCATCTACTGTCATTTCATTGTCAAAGAAAGAGCCTCTGAAGGTATCCCTTATAATTTCATACAATTCTCTTCAGAGTTCTGGGTGTGGTACATTTAGTAGGGAAAGTCTTAACCTTGGGTTTTCTGGTTTTGATTACGTGTCCCTGTTGATTAGTGGCTCTGTAACTGTTGAATGTTGGACATTAGCTGGTATTTGGTTTAGAGATTGGTCAGGCTCATAGCATTGCATATATTGTATCGAGATTTCTCATCTATATGATAATGACTCACTCTAATCGACCTTTCATCCATTATGTATTCCGTATATTTTATATTAATTTATTATTCTCTTTATCACTAGGTTAAAGTAAGCACTGTACTTGGTTCTAAGGCACCAGCTCTTAGTGTGAAGCTCACAGAAGCTATAAACACTAAATCAAAGGCTTCTTCTGTGATTAAAAACCAGGTAAGTAATGTAACTTCTCTGTGACTGTTTGAGCTTGCATTAGTAAATGTTCCTTATTCTTTGTATTGTCTGATTACATGTTTCCGTATAGGAGCTTAAATTTGACGCTGACAGTGCAACATACTTCCTGGACTCTTTTCCCACAAGCTTTGATCTTGGAAGATATACATTTGTGTTTGAGGTATTACTCTTGTTAGTTTTTATTTACACCCAAAGAGTTCATATACATATCTATCCTAATAACATGACACGCTTCTTTATCTGTAGATTGTGCTGGATGATTCAGCAAGTGAGAAAGCATACATATCCGAAGCTCAAACAAAAGTGCCTGTAGCCGTCATAGGAGTAATTAGCATTGAGAATGCAGAAATTGCTGTACTGGACAGTGACATTGGGAGCGTTGAATCCCAAAAAAAGTATGTCACCTTTATTGCTTCTTAACCATTTCCCTGTCCTATCATTATTGCTTGATTAATCATTTTCTTAGTAAATCTGTACGTTTTGTACTTATCTACGCCTTTTTGTTTCTTGCTTCTCTTTGCAACTTTTGTAGGCTAGATTTAACTAAAGATGAAGCGGTATCATTATCAGCAAACCACCTCCAAAAGCTACGTGTGTCATTCCAGTTAACTAGTCCAATTGGCCATGTGTTTAAGCCACACCAGGTTTGTTCATTCCGTACACCGCTCTATTTTGTGTTTTGTTCTGTTCAATTTCTTGACTTGTTTACTTCCATGCAGGCATTCCTCAAGCTGAAACACGACTCACAGGTCGAGCATATCTTTCTCGTGAAAACTTCTGGAAAGAAGGCTGAATTAGTTCTAGTTAAGTTTCTTAAACTACATTTGAGTTTTGCTTTTGTAGAACAAATTCGTTGACCTATCTTCACTCTGCTAGTTGGTGGAGACGTCGTAAATACAATATTAATGATTCTTGTTATTTTACCTTCAGGATTTTCTTGGATTGGTTGAGAAGCTGTACTACCTCTCTGGTAAATATGAGATCCAGCTAAGTATTGGAGATGCTTCTATGGTAAGTATTCTTCTTTCAGGTCCAATGCAGTTGATTTTAGTCTCAGAAATGTGAACAACGCTTTCTTTCTTTTTCCAGGAGAACTCCTTACTGCGTAATATTGGCCACATCGAATTGGACCTACCAGAGCGTCCAGAGAAGGCTTCTCTCCCTCCTCTACGGCCTACTGACCCTTACACAAGATATGAGCCAAAAGCAGAAATATCACACATCTTCCGTGTACCTGAAAAGCTTCCAGCAAAGCCGCTTTCACTAGTTTTCTTGGGTCTTATCGTTCTACCATTCATCGCTTTCCTAATTGGGGTCAGTAGATTCATCGAAAAAACCCAAGAAACTTTATGACATTTTGTTTTCAAATTTTGACTTATTTTCTGTTTCAGCTTACACAATTGGGAGTGAATATAAAGAGCTTCCCATCATCGGTAGGACCTGCAACATCCGCTTTACTTTTCCATGGAGGAATTGGAGCTGTTCTGCTTCTCTACGTGCTTTTCTGGTTGAAGGCAAGTTTTTCAAAACCGATTCTTCTTTAGATTACAAGGATCATTGCATCTAATAATGCGCATCATAATTTCTATTGTTTTGTTTGCAATTTCTTCAGCTGGATCTGTTCACAACTCTCAAGGCACTTTCGTTTTTGGGAGTGTTTCTGTTGTTCGTCGGTCACAGAACACTGTCTCACCTCGCGTCCGCATCAAACAAGTTGAAATCTGCTTGAAGAATTCTCTCTATGATTGGATCTTTCTAAGGTTGCAGTGTTTGAATGGAGCAGTTTTTGGTTTTCAGTTTTGTAGCATTGCTTATAGATTATGGTGAGATAGACTATTAATAAGGATTTCAGAGTTTACTTGCTCTCTCTCAGTTTAGTAGTCTTAAAAAGTTATTAAAGAGAGTTTCTTCTTCCCTTATCTTTTTCGTGCAGAACCAAACCAAATGAGGTAGTTTAACTCATCATTACTGAAATCAAACGAGTTTCTTAACTTTTTACTAGTTATCTATACTATATCAGTGATATTGATCTAATTAGCATATTGTTAAATAAAAATTTAGAACAATTAGCGATGAAATTAAAATCAAATATGAAATAGATATGTATTTTTCATGTTAGAAACATGTAGGGTTAAATAGCAATAGTTGCCGCCGACAGAAAATTTAAACTGTTCATATTTGCAAAGGTTTGGTGATGATTGGTTTTTTCATCTAAAAATGTGATTTCCTTTTTTTATATATATATTTAAATTCAAATTGCGTTTTGAAAAATAATTCAATTATTTGGTAAAACATGTAGAAAATAATAACCAAAAAAGACGAAAAGTTATTAATTTACCAAACCTAACCTTTTGAGCATTATGATTATTACTTAATAAAAACCATATTATACTTTTCAAATGATTTCTGTAATGATGAAAAAGGAAACCAGAAACGAGTCAACGACAAGGAAACAAATTGATATTTGACCTTTAACATGGTATCGTTACAACTTACACAAACTTTACAGTTAAATTGAAAAATGAGAATTGTTGACAAAAAAAAAAAAAAAAATTGAAAAATGAGAATAATTAAAAACAAAAATAAATAAATAAAAGAAGAGGACGTAGCTGTCTCATTTGTAGATAATATTATTTGTTCATCTGAAAATTTTGTGTAAGAAGAACAAATCTCTCTCTCTCCTCCTCCTCGGTAAGAACGTCAAATCTTAATCCCAAATCTATCTCCTTTGTCTAAATACCGTTCATATCCTTCTACCTTGCATGATCTTCGTCGATTTTTCTCAAATCGTCTAGTTTTGTAATTTCATTCTCTGTAAGTCGACTTTTTCCTTAATCGTGTCCGTGATTTCTTCGTTGAAATGTTTTCAGGAATGGGTAAAAGATCAAAAATTTTGGTTTTTTTCTTTCTCTTCTTTGTTTGTGAATACCAGTTTTGGAAATCTGTACGGATGATCTCCATTGGGTTTTGTCCTTTTTCTGATTATGTGGTTGTGGTTTCTCCAAAATGTTTGGTTTTGAAATATATAAAGCAGAGCCTGAATCCGTTATAATAATCATGAAAGATTCGTTTTTTTTTGTGTGTGTGTTTCAATGGTTCTGTGTAGGATTCTGTTTGATGATTGTTAGCTTTTTAGAAGAGCAATGAGTCATTCTGGAGCCGGACTCGGAAAGCCTGGCTCAGGTATGTATTGTCTTAACCATTTCCTTAAGGAAATTTATTTTGGATCAACTATTTCCAAATTAGGGTATAGCTTTGGGGTTTAGGGCTTGAGTTTGAGGTTTAGAATTTATTTTGGGTTAACTATTCCATAATTAGGGTATAGTTTTGGGTTTAGGGTTTGAGTTTGGGGTTTAGAATTTTTTTGGGTTAACTTATAAATCTTTGTTGATTTATGTTTCAATTGGTTTAAAGCTAATGATTTTAAATGATAAAACTTTCGTATGCACTCACAAAAAATTTTGGGTTAGACTTTTGATTTATTAAACTTATTTTTCTAAGCTGAATAATGATTCTTTGTTTTTATGGAAACAAAATCAAATTCTAGTCCCACATTAAAATTCATTTTTGATTTCTTTTAATGATTTAATTAAATAATTAAATTAGATTATATGGATGATTTTGATTGGTTAATAAAAAGGGGTGAATGAGAAAGGTTCACCCCTAGGGGTGAACCCAAGAATTGTTCTTTCATATAATAGTGAGCCATAAATGGTACAAGGACCAAACTCTTTATATATATACACCAAACTCTTTATACATATACACGAATAGGTATCAAATTCAAAACCAGAGTCTTGCTTACTTCGGGAGAAAAAAATTGAGATCGTTAAATAGCCCAAGGAAATGCTAAATATCTAAATCAAATTTATTGTTTCCATAATATATTCTAAATATCTAGATCAAATTAATTTCGAAAATGATATTAAAAAAAGTTTGAATTATCAGAATATATATTCTTTTTTTTAGAAACAAAAATGTTAGTTTTCAAACTTTTTTAAACAAGGGTTAATTTTCAAATTTTACAAAATTTTTGGAATATTAAACCAATCTTCTCTTTAATTTAATTGGTCAGATAACTCGTTACACTAAAGAAAACTAAAAAATATTTTGTGGTGTGAGATTGTGTTGCATTTTGTTCATTTATGTTCACAGGTAAAAGGAGAATTAGGGATCTTTTAACTCAATCTGATAACCGACACTGCGCTGATTGTGGCGCTCCAGATCCTAAGTGGGCGTAAGTTATGCTTCCCGATACGCGATTTCTAATGTCTTGTTCGAGTAAATTTTACGATGTATGCATTCTCTAGCAGTTACTTAATCAGTCATTGTCTTATTTCAGGTCAGCAAATATCGGAGTATTTATATGCTTAAAATGTTGCGGTGTGCACAGAAGCCTCGGCCCACATATCTCAAAGGTGATGATGACTCTAAGCTTCTCCTTCTATGTTTTGTTCTTTTTTTAGGTTTAAAATTTCCATTGGATTGCACTAAGATGCTCTTGTGGAGATGTTATTTCATCTTGGACAGAATCTTTTCCAAGTTTATGCAGATTGGAAAATGGCTTAAATCGCATGACAACGCGCTTATAGAAGATAGCATCATCAACATTGCAGATGGTAAAGTAAAACAAGAGGTTCAAATCAAACTCCAGAATGTTGAATCTGGTGAATTAGAACTAGAGTTGGAGTGGCTCCCTCTTGACCAATAAATATAATCAATCAACAACTATATAATAGGCTCATTATATATATATATATATATATATATAAAACAAATCTTTATGATTGTATTCATTATTTAAAACTTTCCCCATCTTTTGTTCTTGTTTGAAAATTTTTGATACCTTAAAGAATCTTGAAGGCTCTCTTTGTGTTTTCTTATAATGCTTTGTTTACAGATTATAGTGTTTGATTGGTAACAACTTACAACCACTTTACATGAAATATTTTAGATTGTAACAATCACAAAAATGATACCAAAAACATTATACTTGGCTTTATTTGTACAGTTATTTCTTATGGTTAAGTGTTGCCTCTTTGCAAAAAAACTTATACCGCTTTAGATTATTTATTGGACCATACACGTTTTGATTCATTTAGGTTTCAAGAATTGAACCAATATGTTTTATTTGAAACATGAAATAAGACGTTTATATGTTGCTAAATCAGGTTTCATACCCAATTTCAACATTTCATCATGAGATTTCATAGCTTTCTTCATTTCCTTTGCGCGATACAACCCGTGAATCATGATCGTAAAACTGTTACTGTTCACGATATTCATCTCTTTCATGTACTCGAACACTCCAACCGCTTCTTCAACCATTTTACTTTGCTTCATCATAAGCCGATCAAGAACTGCATTATAAGCATTCACATCTAAACTTCCTTTCATCTTCTTTATCTTTTCGTGCAGTTCCATCGCTTTCTCTAACTTCCCGCTTCTGCAGTAACGTTCCATCAATAACCCGCACGAAAAGGAATCGAAACAAACTTCCATTTCCATAACCGAATCAAGAAGCTTCTCTCCTTGCTTCCATCTTTTGTTCCGACACAAAGACGCTAAAACTTCTGATAACTTGTTTGTACAAGGAACAAAACCGCGTTTTATAACATCGACGAGCAGTAACTCCTCTTCTTCATCTAAACTATCATAATCTCTACAAAGCGCATTCGCGAATTCGTTATAACAACTCTCATCAAGAACCGTAATACCTTTCCGACAAATCAATCGATATACATCAACAGCTTCTTTCGTTCTCCCTTCTCGAGACAAAGCTTTTAACATACAACCGTTAGTCGAATCCCGCAATCTCGCTGTCCCACGGAAAAGCATCTCAGAGGCAAACGTTTTCCCCATATCACAAAGCCTTTCAATGATTTCATCGTTATTAACGGGCGATTCACGTAAAGTAAGAACCTTTCCCTCCTCCATTAAACCAAGAACCGTATTAATCGACTCCGTGTCTCCCAATCTACACGCATCATCCAATACGCAACCGTAAGAACCGAAACTCAGCTCGAGTTTCTTATCATCCATCTCATGAATTACGCTAAACACCGCATCGAATTCTCCGTTTCTACTATAACATTCCACAAGATTAGTGTAAATCTTGCAACTTTCAACACCAGTTTCAATCAATTTAACAACAGTCTTGGATTTTCCCATTTCACACAAAATCTGACCAACTAAATCCCAAGTTAACCCATCAGACACAAGTCGATTTCGAATCATTGCACTATACAAACACAAAGCCACTCTAAATTGTTTCTCTTTAACCAGAGAATCAAGAAGAGAGTTATAAGCATTAAGAGAAGGCGAAAGTTTCAAACTTTTCATCAAACCAAACACTTCTAAACCGTTTTGGTGAAAACCCTTTAAGACATAACACTCAAGAACTAAACTTAGCGAGACAGAAAGTGAATCTTCACCTTCAAACCATTTACGCATCGATCCGACCACTACAGAAACGGAATGGGTTTCGAGCAGAGGACTCAAAAGTGTTTCTGCTCGTTCCAATAGACCTGATTCAGTAGCAACTTCGATAACCCGACAATGAGACTTAAGACCCGGTTCGAACCGGAGATGGGTTTTCGCCCAATCGAAGAAATCGAGTGTCGTTTTTGGGGAATTTCGAGTTTCACGGAGGATCTGGAGGAATATCGGAGGTGTAAGTGTTGACTTCAGGAGTTTTGGTTTAACATTTCGAAGATGAGTGATCCAATCGCGACGTTGTAAGAGAATCGAAGAGATTTCAGTGGCTAATCGGGAAAGTTTCAATTGGGTTTTCCAATCTGAAGCAGAGCATGTCGATGGAGTCGCCGAACTCGAGAATCGTTTGAAGAATCTCACAGTTTTGTGGAGAAGAACCATTTAAATGCTTCTCCAATTCTGAAAAACCCAAAATTTCATACTCAAAAGGGGTTTAAGGACCTTTTGGTGAAGAATAACCAAAAAGGCCAATGCTTTAAGTGATCTAACTATACAACGGTTACTGAAGAAGATAAATTCGGGTAAAAGAGTGAAAATTTGGGGGGTAAAAGAGCAATTATACCACATTTGGGACATTATAGCGAAATGATCTTTTGGTCTTAGCTGTGAAGTGTGAACTCAAAGTCAACGTCATTTACTCATTTTCCTTAACTAATGATCAAAACGCAGCGTTAAAGTTCCACCAATGCACCGGAACTCTTCTTCATATTCATAATTCGCTTCTCCATGTAAAAACCAAACCTTATATCCCGGCCTAAATCCAAATCTATATAAGTGATTCCAAACTGTATGAACCGCAACACTAATTATATTACAGCAATTAGAACATGGACATTTGATTTCCTGACCTTTTTTGGCTGCATCTTGATTTCTGGGTAAATTCATGAACTCGCATATACCTTGAGCGTATTCGGTCCTTAATAAGTTCGACCCCATATCCATCATTGGCTCGTCCATCCAAGACCGAAAATATGAACTCATCTCTTATAAATTTTTTGATAATGTGAATTGTGTTTTTTTGATAATGTGAATTGTGTTATGATGAATTGAAGAAATGTTGAAACTTATATAGAACGGATTCCGTTGGATTTCCGTCGGAAATCCGTCAAAGACCTCCGACATAGAACCCCACCAATCCTATCAGCCACCACATATGATAAGGAAACCAATTAAACTTTGCCGACATCGGGATCCGTCGGAATTACGTTAAAAAATTCCGACGGCTTGTTCCGTCGGTAATCCGTCGGTACAAGGTGACGGAGTTCCGACGGATTCCCGACAGTTTCCGTGGCCGTCGGAAAATTTCCGATGGATTTCCGACGGAATTTGTTATTTATATATATTATTTGCGCCGAAATATTATAAAATATATAAATAACAAATTCCGTCGGAAATCCGTGGGAAATGTGTTATTTATATATTTTACTTTATTCCGGTAGAAATATTATATGTAAACCAACCATATCGCACAACGTGGTCGACAAGTAAAACATTTACCGTTCATATTACAGAATCAAAAGACTGTTTATATTAATAATTTATAAAACACCAACACATATGGATTTATTTTTTCTTCATAAATATTCCAAAACTACTACTTCTCGTCCCACTTCCCGATGGTGTATCCTTTAGAGTACCGTACGCAGTATAACTCTTGTCAGAGTAAGTATCCTCGAGATCCGAGTCTCCGTTAATATTAGAAGTATCTTCATCGCTGTTCTTTGAAGGAATACAATTTTCTTTCGTCCAGATAGCATCTATGTTTTCAAGCTTGATGTTGAGGTAAGTGTACCCAGTTCCGACTAAAACTTGAACCTACAAAATAGGCAAATATAATGTAATCTATACTTCATTTACTTAAATAAACATATTTCAAACTTACATTACTCGATACAACGACTGAGCCAACTCGTATATCAGGGCCAAAAGAAGCGTGTACACGCTTCTTTTTGAATATATCCGCCAATTCTCCCACATGGATCCTACATCAATACATATTAATTTAACGTTTCAAGTAACAAAATATATCAATTGAATCATATTCTCAATTATAAACACCAATTACCTTTAAGACAACCATAGCGTCTCCCTCATCAGTACAATCGTACTCATCAATAATTGCAATTACCTACTTAATTTAACAGAACCGATTATACATATAACTTTCATATAAAACCTCTTTTACAATAAAACTCAATCTCACCTTCCGAACAATGTCCAAATGATTTAAACTGTTAAGAATAACGTCCAATTCAACGGACAATACCCAATCCCTGGGAGTTTGCATTAACCTCGCTGGAAAAGTATAAACAATTTTGTAAAAATGCCCTAACAAAATCTGACAGCATTCGTTTCATGCTATTCAACAAACCTAATATTGTACATGTGTCACGTAGGTGTTCAACTGCAGAAATCCAAGGATGGTCGCTAAATGCGGGACCTTCCGACATGCTGAAAAAGATGAAGGAAATATTTTTATGGAATGTATTTTTGTGTTCTGATGAAATGCAGAAGTTTCCACCCAGCGAGGTTCAAGTCTGTACTCCGTCGGTACAAAGTGACCAATCAAACTTTGCCGACATCGAAATCCGTCGGAATTACGTTACACAATTACGACGACTTAGTTCCGTCGGTAATCCGTCAGTAAAAGGTGACGGAGTACCGACGGAGTTCCGACAGTTTCCGTGGCCATCGAAAATCCGTCGGTAAATTGTGACGGAATTCCGACGGATTGATGTAAATCGGACATCCGTCGGAAATTTCTGACGGATTTCCGACGGCCACGGATATCCGTCGGAAAAGTGGCTGTTTTCTTGTAGTGATTACTCATGTTCAAAGATGAAACGCTACGTGTTAGGAGAAGTTGTGTGGCCACCACAGCCAAGATAGACAATGAAGAGTACAATGTTTTCAAAGAAAATAAATTATGTATGTTCCAAAGGTGGTTGTGGTGTTTATATAGGAGAGACTCGAGGATTCTGATATAAAGTGGAGATGATATTTCTATCTTTTATTTTATAGGTTAAAGTTATCATATTTTTATTATCTTATAGAAAATTCGATTGATCACTTTAACCTCTATATGACTAGCAGTCCACAACGCAAGAAACAAACAAAATCCCAAGGAAACATAAACCAAAAAAAAAAGCCTTAAGTTATAGTTATTACATAGCTGATAGATAGAAACGGCCATGATGACTGACTAGCAGTTAGCCTTTAGCGAGGTTGGTTGATTTGCACTAAGCTTGGGAGATAAGAAGAAGAGCAGACAAGTGGTGGGCGATACGTTGGAAGGTAATATCCAACAGGAGGTCTGACATCGGGAGCTTCTCCGAGCCTCACATATCTGACGTAGCCATCATCACGGATGACAAAAGCTGTGTGATGGGGAGGCTCGGGGGTGGTCACGATGTCGATGGGTGGATATCCCTCACATGCGTATACGTCAAATACCACAGCGGTTTTCTCCTCCTCGTCAATGAAGAAGCTCCCAGCTCCGTAGCGAAAATGAAAATGACCAAAATAAGTGAATGGACTCTTATCCAGTTTCAAAAACTTGATCCAGGACACAGCCTCGGGCTCAATCATGCTTGTAACCCAAATTTCCAGCGGGTAAAACAGATGCTCATCAGTTTGCTGATATAGCACCGCCAGCTGTTTTTCTCCAACACAAGAGAGAGCCACAGTGATCTCTTCAATGTAAGAGTGAAACGGAAGAGGCAGAGGCGGTCCAAATCTCTCCCTAAGAAATTTTTAAGGTGATCAGTCGGTACCAATCCTCCTCCATTACAAACTATCTTCTCCCGAGCGAAGAAGTAGCTATCTCCCTTGAGGGTTGCGCCGCGTTCATAAGGCTCCATTGCCCACTCGGAAGTGATGTCAAGAACCCTCCATGAATTAGAGCTCAAGTCATAGATTTCAAAGCCCGAAATCTGATTCTTGCCACCGATGTAACTATCCCCTCACCTCAAGACTTTGTGGGTACGGTTCTTCCTGTCATATCCGAGAGCGAACCTGTCTGTTGTGCGGAAACTTGATCTGGGACCGATCCACCTTGTTTGCCCAAGATAAGGGTTCCACACCAGGAGCTTCGACTTGTCGTTGGCAACGCATAACACTAACCCGTCGCAATGAAACACTTGAGATATCTCGACATGACTGAGTAAATCAACCTGGTTTATAGATACATCAGCAACGTCTTGTTCCTTGCGGAAATGGAATCGCATTGAACACACCTTGGAATCCAAGGTCATGAACCCCACAAACTGGCTTGCTGCTTTACCCAAAACCCATTCTCTGTATAATGAGTCCCATAGTTTACAAGTGGATCGCACTTCTCTCAGAGATGTTATCGGAATCCTCGAGAAAATCTCCTCCCCTACCACTTTCGCTGGAAGATCACAGATTCTCTTCATCGTTCGTTACGAAATAGTTTAGGGTTTTCTCTCTTTTTTTTTCCTTCAACGATATTGGGGGAATAATTGACCTCACTATGGCGGCTAATAATAACTCAATGGACTCCCAATTTAATTGGGCCAAAATGAGTTAGATGTAAATGGACCCGAGAAAAAATTGCTTAGTTGTGCTTAATGTGCTGAACACATAAGAGCCCTTATGACGATTTAGTGGCCATTGTTTCTTTGTGTGTGTGTTGAAACTTAAATAAGAGATTATGAAGTTGGTTACATCATTGTTTGGACTTTTTATTTGAAGAAACAAGTTGCTTGTGGAAGTGTAACGCTCGTGTTCTGCGATTTGGCCAATGCGGAAAATCTGGTTTGTTACGATCGAACTGGACTTAAGCTGAGTTGGGCAGCTTAGGTCAACTAAAAAGGAAATGTCAATTAAACCTTCCGCAGATTAACGCTCCTCTCTCCGTCCTTCTTCCACAGATCCTCCTCTCCGTCCTTCTTCCACAGATCCTCTTCCTCCTTCTTCCGCAGATCATCCTCGCCGCTAATCTTCCAGGGATCGTCGTCGTCGCTAATCTTTCACGGATCGTCATACTTCCAGGGATCGTCCTCGTTGCTCTTCTTCCACTGATCGCTCTTCTTTCACGGATCGTCATACTTCCAGGGACTTTTTATTAAGATATAATCTTTTTTGGCTTTTTTTCATAATTCACATAAATTTATTTGTAGTTTATTTACACACTAGATTTTGACCCGCGTCAAACTCGGGATTACAAATTTTAATTAATTTATTTTTATATTTTGATTTACATAAAATACATTATGATTTGGGAAGATAGGTTTAATATTCTAAAAATTTTGTAAAATTTAAAAATTAACCCTTGTTTAAAAAAGTTTGAAAACTAACATTTTTGTTTCTAAAAAAAAAGAATATATATTCTGATAATTCAAACTTTTTTTAATATCATTTTCGAAATTAATTTGATCTAGATATTTAGAATATATTATGGAAACAATAAATTTGATTTAGATATTTAGCATTTCCTTGGGCTATTTAACGATCTCAATTTTTTTCTCCCGAAGTAAGCAAGACTCTGGTTTTGAATTTGATACCTATTCGTGTATATGTATAAAGAGTTTGGTGTATATATATAAAGAGTTTGGTCCTTGTACCATTTATGGCTCACTATTATATGAAAGAACAATTCTTGGGTTCACCCCTAGGGGTGAACCTTTCTCATTCACCCCTAGGGGTGAACCTTTCTCATTCACCCCTTTTTATTAACCAATCAAAATCATCCATATAATCTAATTTAATTATTTAATTAAATCATTAAAAGAAATCAAAAATGAATTTTAATGTGGGACTAGAATTTGATTTTGTTTCCATAAAAACAAAGAATCATTATTCAGCTTAGAAAAATTAGTTTAATAAATCAAAAGTCTAACCCAAAATTTTTTGTGAGTGCATACGAAAGTTTTATCATTTAAAATCATTAGTTTTAAACCAATTGAAACATAAATCAACAAAGATTTATAAGTTAACCCAAAAAAATTCTAAACCCCAAACTCAAACCTTAAACCCAAAACTATACCCTAATTATGGAATAGTTAACCCAAAATAAATTCTAAACCTCAAACTCAAGCCCTAAACCCCAAAGCTATACCCTAATTTGGAAATAGTTAATCCAAAATAAATTTGAAATCCCAAACTCAAACCCTAAACCCAAAAGCTATACCCTAATTTGGGAATAGTTAACCCAAACCTAAAAATTTAAACTACAAATCCATTGATAATCAATTTTTGTAGTTTAAATTTTTTGGGTTTGGGTTAACTAATCTCAAATTAGGGTATAGTTTTATGGGGTAGGATTTGGATTTAGGGTTTAGGTAATCCCAAATTATTTTTGTTACATCTTCATGTTTGCTATCATTAAGAAGAAACACTACCAATTACGTTTTTTTTCTTTTTCTGGAAAATATTATTAAATCATTCAAAGATCCAAATTAAAAATTAAAAATAACAAAAGAAGAAGAATAAAAATGTTTCAGTGATACAATATTTTGTGGTACAATATTATTTGATACAATATTATGTGGGCCCTACTTTGATTAAGTTTGAATTTTTTTAATGATTAAACTAAATGATTTAACTAATAGACACATGGCAAATTTTAAGTAGGTAATTAAGAAGGGGTGAATGAGTTATGTTCACCCCTAGGGTGAACCCAAGAATTATCCTATATGAAATGGTTTTTGATTTATGCAATTACAAAGTTTAAAACTAAAGACACAACTCAAGTAAAATGTTTAAGAAAAGACAAGAAGTCCAATATGCAGATTAAATGTATTGAAGATCAAACTTATTAAACCATAAAAAGTACTGAAACAAACTTATCAAACCATAAAAAGTATTGAAACATAGAAACATCAAATTCCTAATCAATGAGAACATAGCAAATCAAATCCCAATGATGAATGAAGAATCAAATCTTATGTTCCCTTTTTAAAAGGTAACTAAAATGATGGTTTCTGTAAAATAAAATTTAATCTAAACAAACTTCCTCATTTTAGGTGACCCAAAAAAAAACTTCCTCATTTTAATTTTTGTACTATTAAAATTTATTTATTTTCAATTTTTATTAATCTTTACAAGATTGATTTAAATATGGAAATGGTTATTTTTCAAAAAAATCTTAAAAGGGGTTAGTTTTCAAAATAAAAAAGGATTTTGAGAATATTAATACAAATTTCCTCTAAATTAAAATCAAAGTGACTTTGAACGGCCGTGGAAACCCCGTTTTTGAACGTGGGATGATTCTTTGTAAATTCATCTAGAAAATATAATCTAATACTATACCTAAAAAAGGACTTATGGTATAAAAATAGTTGTTGTAGGCCATGTAATTATAGAAATCAACATTTCCTTCATTTCTGGTTTGAACGAAGAAATCGTGTGATTGTAATTAAGAGTTTGAACACAGTCACACCCTTTGAATTTTTGTCGCCGCAAATACCAAGTCTCAACCTTCAACTCCTCTCTCATTGATATATCATGGTTTTTACTCATTAAAGGCCATGATATAAGTATGTTTTTAGAGTCTTTTTGGTGTTTTTGGTGTTCTTTTAGAGTCTTTACAGGTAATTGATCGTTTGGAGCATAATGGAAGCTTTTGGAGCATTTTGGAGCATCAAGAAGGAAATTGCTAAGGATCAAGAGCAGCGTCGATCGACGAGAGGAGTTAGTGTCGATCGACGCGTATTTGGCGTTTCAAGAAGATTTTGGCAGAAGGTATAGCGTCGATCGACACTGAGAACCGTCGATCGACGCGGGTGTTTAAAGAAGAAAAATCCTTCTCGGGCCCAAGTTTCTACACGAGTTTTCAAAGCCCAATCCGATTTTTACCTTTCCTATATATAGTTTTGCCTAGGTTTTTATGTTAGAATGTTCTATTCTATTGAGACTTAAGCAAGAGAGAGAGATTCAGAATTTTTAGGGAGACAAGTCACTTTTCAGAGATTCATCTTCGAACCCTTTGTTATCTCTTACTCTATCTTTTAATGCAGTATTATTCAGTTATTATGCTTGTTTCAATCATCATGTCTGAGTAATCTACCAGTTAGGTTTAGGGTTTTTCAAGGGCTGATGATAAATTGCTAGAACTTTATTACTGTTGGGATTAATCTAATCTGAGTTCTTCACCTTGATAGTTTTAATTCTATTTTAGGATTGATCACCCTGAATTAGATATACTAGGTTGATGGACAGATGCGATAGCATTGTTTGTTAGCTGGAACGATATCATAGGTGAGCAGAATTACCTAGATGCAAAGGAATTTGGTTTAGGAATTCTGTGAACAATCAAACTTGAACTGAATGCTTGCTTAGATTCAATAGGTTTGCAAAGAAATTTGGAATCTAGGGATCTAAGGATAGATAGTTTCTGCAACGGAAGTTGATTAGCTTTACATTAGTGTTTGAGTTCAAGAACAATACTTAATAAATATCCCGACAGTAATTTAGTGCTTAATTTAGAGTCATGCCTGCGAATTACCCGATGCCTAACGCTTCGTTTCATTGAATTAAACAACAACAACCATCGTTTGCTTTCTTTTACTTATTTGCATTTACACTACACATTATTTACTTAGCATAATTTGAATATGAAATTTCATTCTGTGAATCTTTTCCCTGTGGATTCGATCCCTAAGTATTACTACGATCTCTTAATTTGAGAGAGTAGCTCAGGGTTAATTTGAGCATATCAAATTTTGGCGCCGTTGCCGGGGACTAGATTTCACGATTAGAATTTCATTATTAGAGTTTTGTCTAAGTTTTTCTTTTTGTTTTAGTCTACTAACTAGTTTCTTTCTTTTGTTCTTTTTGTTTTGGGTTTCAGGTGTATGCCAAGGCCTGTCACAAGAAGCACAGCAGACAAGGAATTGGTTGGATTCGATTTAGATACTCTAGCACTTCTCGAACGAACGAACTACAAAGCAGCTAGAGGATCAAAGATGGCAGACGCAGTGATACCACCGATTGTGTTGATTACTGGAGCAGATGGAATTATACGCGACCAAGAAGGGAATGTATGCAATGCAGCCGGACAGAGGCTTGATGATGCTGGGAACGCGATTATTCAACCGCCACTTCGGGGAAACGCAGGTGGCAGGAACGGACGTGGTCCAACCTTGGGTGATTACAATCGCCCGGACCAGTTCTATGCTAACCGATGTGCTATTCGCCCACCTCCGTTTCAGAGGAACGACTTTGAGCTGAAACCGGCGTTCTTCAGTCTTGTAGCTCAGCATCCTTTCCATGGGCTTCCAAACGAGCACCCTATGGATCACATTGAGAAGTTCGAGGATTTGGCATCAAGCATTAAGAGCCAAGGAGTGTCAAGTGACTACCTTTTCTGCAAGCTCTTTCCTTACTCATTAGGAGGAGAGGCTTCTTACTGGCTAAAACAACTCGAGCCAGGATCCTTGACTACTTGGGAAGACACCAAGAATGCCTTCCTCAACAACTTCTTTGATGACGCAAGGTCTGAGGATCTAAGGATGAAGATTGCTACCTTCCGTCAGCACGACACTGAGGCATTCAAGGCTTCATGGGCTCGATTCAAGTCATATCAGAGAGACTGCCCACATCATGGATTCACACCAATCCAGCTGCTCAGTATCTTCTTTAATGGAGTTGATTGGAGGTATCAGATGACACTGGACGCTGCAAGCAGTGGAAACTTCAAGACTAACTCTGCAGAGGATGCCATTGCACTCATTGAGAACCTAGCTTCAAGCAACAGTAGCAAGAACGCGGATTATGAAAGGAAGAAGAATGGGAACAGTGGTAGTGGACAGTTTCCTCAGGAAGTCAAGGCCAAGATTGATGATGTGCATAACTTCCTAGTGGGGAAGAAGTCAGTTCATTTCGCTGCAGAGGTTGAGACTTTCGAACCAGAGATTGAGAATGAAGAAGAAGGAGTGAACTACGTCAATGGAACTGGATTTCAGAGTCAGAGGTATGGAAATCAGAATGGGAACAGAGGTTATCAGAGCAACTATCAGAGACCTTCAAGCCCGAACTATCAGAAGAATGATTTTCAGAAACCTTTCCAGAGCAGTAACTACACAAGGACATACGGTTCTTCTTCTTACCAAGAGCCTCCAGCTAAGACTCCGGATAGTGAGATGAAGTCAATGCTTGAGCAGATTCTAGAGGGTCAGCAGAAGTTGACTGTGAACTTCAATGGAAAAATGGATGCCATGTACCAGGATCTGAACGGGAAGTTTGAAGCGTTGAACACTCATGTTAAGAAGCTAGATACTCAGTTTGCTCAGTCGGCAGAGAACTCGAGAAGACAAGAGGGATTTCTTCCATCTAGAGCTGATCCTAATCCTAAACATTCAGCTGCTGCTATCACCACAAGGAGTGGTAAGATTCTTCAAGGACCGAAATCGACTAAGGAATTGAGTGCAGAGCAGTTAGACGAGCTTCAAGAAGTTGAGGACGAAGAAATCGTTGAAGAAATTTTGGCAGAGACCCCTCCGTCGATCGACAGAGAGAAGCGTCGATCGACGGGCCCTTCAATTCACGAATCTGAAGTTTCTCCAGGGACTCAAGCGTCGATCGACACTCTTACCCCTGTCGATCGACGCGGCCTCCGAACAAAGCCTAATTTGTCTAAACCTTCAGATAAGTCCGGAGAAAGAGTCTACAAGCCAAGGTTACCTTACCCTAGGAGGGAGAGTAAGTCTAAGGTCGAGCTAGAGGATGCTAAGTGTAAAGCTATCATGGATAAGCTTGTTGTTGAGCTCCCTTTGATTGATGCTGTTAAGTTCAATCCGGTAATCCGACGATACGTGAAACGGATGGTCACCAAGAGTTTGAGCCTTGAGGAAGGAGCTTCGATGATTTCAGAGCAAGTGAGTGCAGTGATTCAGAATAGGATTCCAGAGAAACTCTCAGACCCAGGAAGCTTTGTGTTGGATTGCTTCATCTTCAAGGATAGATTCCCAAGATCTCTATGCGATTTAGGCTCAAGTGTAAACCTTATGCCACTCTCAGTTGCTGTTCAGCTTGGAATGACTGACTTCCAGCCTACTAGGATCTCTCTTATCCTAGCCGATAGATCAATAAGGATCCCTGAAGGAGTACTAGAGGATATCCCAATCAAGGTTGGAGAGTGCTTGATCCCTACTGATTTCGTGGTCTTGCAGTACAGTGAGGAGCCAAAGGATCCACTTATCCTAGGCAGACCTTTCCTAGCCACAGCTGGTGCTATGATAGACTGCAAGGGAGGCAATATTACTCTAAGTGTGGGGGATCTTGAGATGAAGTTTGAGATGGATAAGCTGATGAGGAGACCTACCATACCCTTTCATGCGATGGGCAATGGACATCGTCGGGCCGCTCCATCCGTCTCGGCAAAAGCGATATCTTCTGGTCCTAACAGATTATTTTTCTAAGTGGATAGAAGCCGAGGCATTCGCGTCAATCAAGGACAAACAGGTCGAGAACTTCATCTGGAAAAACATCATCTGTCGACACGGCGTGCCTTACGAAATCGTAACTGATAACGGCTCGCAATTCATCTCTAAGCGATTCGATATTTTCTGCGATAAGTGGAAGATCAGAGTCAGCAAGTCGACGCCTCGCTGCCCGCAAGGCAACGGCCAGGCAGAAGCATCAAACAAAACGCTCATTCATGGGCTAAAAACGCGACTCGACGCCAAGAAAGGCCGATGGGCAGATGAACTCGAAGGAGTTCTGTGGTCCTACCGAACCACACCTCGTCGCGCTACAGGCGAGACCCCTTTCGTCCTCGTCTACGGAACAGAATGCGTGATCCCTCCCGAGATCCATTTTCCAGGAGTTCGCCGACGACTACTTCCAGAACAAGAAGGTCTCAACCATATACTCATGCTCGACGAGCTCGACCTCATCAACGAAAGGCGCGACCAAGCCCTCGTCAAAATGACAAACTATCAAATCGCGGCATCAAAATATTACAACTCTAAGGTGCGAGTTCGACGTTTTTACGAAGGAGACCTCGTCCTCCGTGAGGTGTTTCAAAATACGGCCGAGCTCAATGCCGGCAAACTCGGCGCTCACTGGGAAGGACCTTACCAAATCGCGAAGGTGGTTAGACCAGGCGTCTACGAGCTCGCCAACATGAAAGGCGAAATGATCTCTCGATCCTGGAATGCGCGACACCTAAAGAAATACTACTGCTAAAAACGCTAAGTCTCAAGACTTGAACTACGGGGCGACTTGATCCCTGAAAAGGGTACGTAGGCAGCTCGTCTTCGGACGAGTTCAGTTGCCCCCCTTATTCAAAAAAAGGGGGGGGGGGGAGTGGGTACGTATATTCATACTCCCAAACTCGATGTACAACGACTTCGCCGAGCCAACCTCGCGGGAATCGGCTCGCAACCTCACAACAAAACGTCTAAATTCAGCATGCGACCTC
This sequence comes from Draba incana, assembly GCA_963576765.1. NCBI lineage: Eukaryota > Viridiplantae > Streptophyta > Magnoliopsida > Brassicales > Brassicaceae > Draba > Draba incana. The sequence continues at coordinate 33,565,515 of OY755212.1, read as the reverse complement.
ACGATTCCCGGCTCGCGATTTCACCATTCGCCTCGAAGGATTAATAGCAAAAACAACTCGCAAACGACTTTATTGTCTAAACGCGACTCCTTCAAAACGGCGAACCAAACTCGCAAACGACTTAACTGTCTACACGCGACAACTCGCAAATGACTTAATTGTCTACACGCGACAACTCGCAAACGACTTAACTGTCTACACGCGACAGCTCGCAAAACGACTTAATTGTCTACACGCGACAACTCGCAAAACGGCGTGGTTGCCTAAAACGCGATGACACTTCTCGAAGTGTCACTAATACGCCCTCAACGGGTAAAGCGCGCTATATAAATTAGAGTTCATTTCTGGGATAGGCATGCTGTAGGGTATGTCCGTTAGCCGGGGTGTCCATCTCGCGAGTCCTTTCTGGGATAGACATATTGTAGAATATGTCCGTTAGCCGGAATGTTTGACTCGCAAACCCAGTTATCTGAAACACTGGTCGAACTTAACAAATGAGTCGGGACAGAGATTTGAAAACTCTGCACCGATATTTTGCCTGGACAAAATATACCCCGAAGTGTATAACCAGGATGTTCGTCTCGCTTAAACCCAGTTTACGCGACACTGGTCAAACTCGACAAATATACCAAAATTTGTTAAGAGTAAACAGGCTAACGAGGCCTCGCCAAAACGGCAAGCCTTATTTAAAATAATAAGCAAATCGATCGGGAAACTGTTAAAACTTCATTTTATATCCAACTTAGATAGTAAAAATGTCGAGTTGGATAAAGCCATCCAGGCACCGCAATACAGAAACAAGTTTTAAACAAAAAAAAAAACCTTACAAAATAACAAAACGAAAAGAAATGAAGTTTTTTCAGGAACGTATTTAGAGCTCGCCAGCCTCTTTTTCAATCTCGGTCTGAGCAGCGGGAACGGTTGAACTCGTAGCCTCGAGAGTCGCCTTCTTCACTACAAGATCAGAAGGAGCCAACTCGCCCTGAGACACGACAGATGCGACTTCCTGATTCCGAACGACTGTTTCATCAACCTCCATCGGCTCAACCTCTTGAGACTCGTCACTATCGCTCAAACGCTCGTCATCTTCGAGCAACCGCAGACCCATCGAACCGTCGTTCGACCCCGAGGCTGTGTTAACACCAACAGACTTAGCAACGACCTCAAGCCACAGAGAAAAAACTAAGTCCCTTATATTGACGGGAACCACATAATTCTTACCTAAAGTCTGTTTAAGCTCGACGGCTATCTTATCAAAGGCATCGCTGGCTCGCTTGAGCTTTGCCATACCCGCCGTAATCTCGGCGCGCTCGACTGTGGGATCAAAGGGCTCATCATCAGTAGCATGCTCAATATCGGCGAGAAGTTGGAGGTTCGCCTTCGCCTGCTCAAGAAAGACTGTGTGTTCGAACGGTTTCTTCATCAATCTCTCGAACAGGTCGTGGGCCTTGTTCAGATGAGCCTGGACCTCGGCGGCTGCAGTTCGCCTCGCCTCTGAAACAGCTGCTTCAATATCACTCTCGCGGCTCGCCTTGAGTGCCGTTATCTCCTTCGCCTGCTCGACCATCCTCTCTTCGTCCTTTGCCCGCTCGAGGGTAAGGTCGTGAAAATGCCTGAACGTATCGTTAGCACTCTTCTTAGTGGCCTCGAGCTCGGCAGTAAGGCTGGCCATCATCTCCGCGACCTCTCTCTTCTCGACCACTTCCCTCTCTTTGGCATCATCGATGAAGGCCTGTCTAGACCTCGCCTCCTGCTCGTATGACAGGATCAGTCGGTTGGCATGGGCAACAGCCTGCGGAAAAGATAAGTATGAGGAAGGAGGCGAGACGAAGGAAGCGAGACGAAACAGACAGAGACGAGATTTTACCTTGGCTTGGCGGGACGCGAACTCCTTGTAGAGCTCGCTCTTTAGCAACATCTCGGGGATTGGGAAGTTATCCCCGGGATATGTGACCCTCGACATCAGGGCAGCCGCAGCAGCCGAATCATCATAGATGTCCCCAGGAGCAGGAGACTGTCGAGATTGCGAGCCTTGGGGAATCGGCTGGCCAGGAATAAGAGTTGGCAACCTGCGACGAGACTTCCCCTCGCCAGTTTTGCCTTTGCCTTTTTCAGAGGCACTATGTTTGTGTTTACGATTGCGAATCAGCTGATTCTCTGACTCGACGTGCTCGTCCTCGATGACGATCGTCTGCGAGGGAGCAACGGCCAGAGCGCCACTCGCATCTGCAGCTGCGACTTCCTCCATCACAGCAGGAGTACTCGCATTAGCCACACTTCGCTCAGATACCTCAGCGGAAGGAGTCGCATCCTTTGGATCATCCTTCTTCTTCTTGTCCTTCGCGGCCGTGGCCTTCGCCTTCGCGGCTTTCTGTTGGTCGCGGAAGGAGGGACGTTCAGGCATGATGTCAAAGTCTTCGGAGTCGCTTCTGTAAAGATGGTCTTCCTCGACGTTTATAGCAGACTTGCGAGCGTGAATAACTCGTTGAAGATTGAAGTGACGTTCCCAAAGACACCTTCGAGCTTTAAGTTTTTCGAACAAGTCGTCAATTCCAGGAGCAGGAGTGAATGCAGGTCTGCGAACTGAAAAACGAGTAAGCGCGAGTTAGAACAAAACATAAACAAAAGAGAGTTTGCGCGGAAAACCATAAAGAAATCTACCAAGTGTCCCCCACTTCGCCAGCCTCGCGTTTTCTTCCTCGACGGAAGCAGCAGATATCGGCACAAAGAAGAAAAAATTCCTCCAGTTGTGATCTTTATTCGGGAAGTCGTCCAAAATCTTGTAATGAGCTCGACTCGCCAAATTATACAACTTCTTTGCCCCCGGCGCGGTATGCTTTCGAAATTCAAGAAGGTCAATGAGTTGGCGAACTCCTATGGACTTGCCACACTCGGCAGCTCGCGTCAATAAACCAACCAGCTGACGAACTCCTCTCGAATTGATTTGTGCGAGTGCGATTTTGTGAGCCCACATGAACCGCAAAATCGTCAAAGGGATGGGGAATGTTAGGTAACAACCCCTGAACCAACACTCGTAAGCTGTGAAGGTCCCTTCAGGTGGATCGTCTTCTCGCTGCTCGAGAGAGGGCAAGATCAGCTCGACAGAATCCGGAATCCCGCATTCTTGGCGAAGGTCGTCCAAGGATTCCTCCTCGCACCATGTGGAACCTGGAGGAGGTCGTTGCTTTCGCTTCCTCTTCTTCTTCGTTTTCTTGACTCCTGTCGAGCCGGACGCGAGGTCCCAACTTCTTCATGCAACTCCGTGCTTGGAGCTCGCGTCGATGAGGCAGTATCTGGCGACTCGACACGCTGCCTATGGGCAGGAGCAGGGTAAGTAAACAAGTCGTCAAGAATGGAGTCGCCTAAAGCTTGATCGTCTCGCCCAGAAGTACTCGCCTCCTCTTGACCCCGGACAGACTCGCGACTTGAGCTCGCGCCAACGATCGACTCGCTATTTTCTGAGTACTCCCATATCATCTTTTCCCTGTTGGGGAGCTCGTTGGGTCGTGCAGTATTAACCGAGTGGGAGGACGACATGGCTTTTTCGAATCAAAAACAGAATCTCGGTCTTTTTTCTGAAGAACACGGCGGCGTCAACGAAGAACACGGCGGCGGCGAAGTGACGGGACAGCTAAAAAACCCAAAAAAACCAAAAAGAAAAACGAGAGAAAAAGAGAGAGAGCAAACCTGTTTTTGGAGAAATGAAAGTTATGAGGAGCATCAACGAAGTCTCTCCTTATATAGACTCGATGGGATCAAGTTTCGAGTTGCCTGCTAATCCGCGAGCTCATCAAAGGAGTCACAGCTTCATCAGACTCGCCGCCTCATCATCGATTCAGATAAGTGACCCCGAGCTCATGTGTACATTAATTTGCGACTTCATAACTTGGTACATTTTAAAAAAGTTTTTAGAACTTAACATAATTTTGCGATATCTAGAATCGACCAAGTGAAAGGCGAAACCAGCGAGATGGAATACAGAAGAACTCGCGACTTCATCCGATCAACTCGCGCGACTTCACCGAATGAACTCGCGACGTCGCCGATCTTCATCTAATGAACTCGCGACCTCATCAAACTTCGTCTAAATGAACTCGCGACTTCGCAGCTTCATGAAACGAACTCGCAACTTCGTCCGATGAACTCACGCCTTCGACAACTGCATCCAACGAACTTGCAACGTCATTAAACGAATTCACGACTTCATCTGACCAACTCGCGATTTCGTCAACTCGCGACTTCGCAACTTCATGAAACGAACTCGCGACTCCGTCAACTCGCGACTTTCGTCAACTCGCGACTTCTTTATCTTCATCAAACCAACTCGCGACTCCATCAACTCGCGACTTTCGTCAACTCGCGACTTCTTTATCTTCATCAAACCAAGTCGCGACTCCGTCAACTCGCGACTTTCGTCAACTCGCTGGTTTAGATTATTGATTGGACCATACACGTTTTGATTCATTTAGGTTTCAAGAATTGAACCAATATGTTTTATTTGAAACATGAAATAAGACGTTTATATGTTGCTAAATCAGGTTTCATACCCAATTTCAACATTTCATCATGAGATTTCATAGCTTTCTTCATTTCCTTTGCGCGATACAACCCGTGAATCATGATCGTAAAACTGTTACTGTTCACGATATTCATCTCTTTCATGTACTCGAACACTCCAACCGCTTCTTCAACCATTTTACTTTGCTTCATCATAAGCCGATCAAGAACTGCATTATAAGCATTCACATCTAAACTTCCTTTCATCTTCTTTATCTTTTCGTGCAGTTCCATCGCTTTCTCTAACTTCCCGCTTCTGCAATAACGTTCCATCAATAACCCGCACGAAAAGGAATCGAAACAAACTTCCATTTCCATAACCGAATCAAGAAGCTTCTCTCCTTGCTTCCATCTTTTGTTCCGACACAAAGACGCTAAAACTTCTGATAACTTGTTTGTACAAGGAACAAAACCGCGTTTTATAACATCGACGAGCAGTAACTCCTCTTCTTCATCTAAACTATCATAATCTCTACAAAGCGCATTCGCGAATTCGTTATAACAACTCTCATCAAGAACCGTAATACCTTTCCGACAAATCAATCGATATACATCAACAGCTTCTTTCGTTCTCCCTTCTCGAGACAAAGCTTTTAACATACAACCGTTAGTCGAATCCCGCAATCTCGCTGTCCCACGGAAAAGCATCTCAGAGGCAAACGTTTTCCCCATATCACAAAGCCTTTCAATGATTTCATCGTTATTAACGGGCGATTCACGTAAAGTAAGAACCTTTCCCTCCTCCATTAAACCAAGAACCGTATTAATCGACTCCGTGTCTCCCAATCTACACGCATCATCCAATACGCAACCGTAAGAACCGAAACTCAGCTCGAGTTTCTTATCATCCATCTCATGAATTACGCTAAACACCGCATCGAATTCTCCGTTTCTACTATAACATTCCACAAGATTAGTGTAAATCTTGCAACTTTCAACACCAGTTTCAATCAATTTAACAACAGTCTTGGATTTTCCCATTTCACACAAAATCTGACCAACTAAATCCCAAGTTAACCCATCAGACACAAGTCGATTTCGAATCATTGCACTATACAAACACAAAGCCACTCTAAATTGTTTCTCTTTAACCAGAGAATCAAGAAGAGAGTTATAAGCATTAAGAGAAGGCGAAAGTTTCAAACTTTTCATCAAACCAAACACTTCTAAACCGTTTTGGTGAAAACCCTTTAAGACATAACACTCAAGAACTAAACTTAGCGAGACAGAAAGTGAATCTTCACCTTCAAACCATTTACGCATCGATCCGACCACTACAGAAACGGAATGGGTTTCGAGCAGAGGACTCAAAAGTGTTTCTGCTCGTTCCAATAGACCTGATTCAGTAGCAACTTCGATAACCCGACAATGAGACTTAAGACCCGGTTCGAACCGGAGATGGGTTTTCGCCCAATCGAAGAAATCGAGTGTCGTTTTTGGGGAATTTCGAGTTTCACGGAGGATCTGGAGGAATATCGGAGGTGTAAGTGTTGACTTCAGGAGTTTTGGTTTAACATTTCGAAGATGAGTGATCCAATCGCGACGTTGTAAGAGAATCGAAGAGATTTCAGTGGCTAATCGGGAAAGTTTCAATTGGGTTTTCCAATCTGAAGCAGAGCATGTCGATGGAGTCGCCGAACTCGAGAATCGTTTGAAGAATCTCACAGTTTTGTGGAGAAGAACCATTTAAATGCTTCTCCAATTCTGAAAAACCCAAAATTTCATACTCAAAAGGGGTTTAAGGACCTTTTGGTGAAGAATAACCAAAAAGGCCAATGCTTTAAGTGATCTAACTATACAACGGTTACTGAAGAAGATAAATTCGGGTAAAAGAGTGAAAATTTGGGGGGTAAAAGAGCAATTATACCACATTTGGGACATTATAGCGAAATGATCTTTTGGTCTTAGCTGTGAAGTGTGAACTCAAAGTCAACGTCATTTACTCATTTTCCTTAACTAATGATCAAAACGCAGCGTTAAAGTTCCACCAATGCACCGGAACTCTTCTTCATATTCATAATTCGCTTCTCCATGTAAAAACCAAACCTTATATCCCGGCCTAAATCCAAATCTATATAAGTGATTCCAAACTGTATGAACCGCAACACTAATTATATTACAGCAATTAGAACATGGACATTTGATTTCCTGACCTTTTTTGGCTGCATCTTGATTTCTGGGTAAATTCATGAACTCGCATATACCTTGAGCGTATTCGGTCCTTAATAAGTTCGACCCCATATCCATCATTGGCTCGTCCATCCAAGACCGAAAATATGAACTCATCTCTTATAAATTTTTTGATAATGTGAATTGTGTTTTTTTGATAATGTGAATTGTGTTATGATGAATTGAAGAAATGTTGAAACTTATATAGAACGGATTCCGTTGGATTTCCGTCGGAAATCCGTCAAAGACCTCCGACATAGAACCCCACCAATCCTATCAGCCACCACATATGATAAGGAAACCAATTAAACTTTGCCGACATCGGGATCCGTCGGAATTACGTTAAAAAATTCCGACGGCTTGTTCCGTCGGTAATCCGTCGGTACAAGGTGACGGAGTTCCGACGGATTCCCGACAGTTTCCGTGGCCGTCGGAAAATTTCCGATGGATTTCCGACGGAATTTGTTATTTATATATATTATTTGCGCCGAAATATTATAAAATATATAAATAACAAATTCCGTCGGAAATCCGTGGGAAATGTGTTATTTATATATTTTACTTTATTCCGGTAGAAATATTATATGTAAACCAACCATATCGCACAACGTGGTCGACAAGTAAAACATTTACCGTTCATATTACAGAATCAAAAGACTGTTTATATTAATAATTTATAAAACACCAACACATATGGATTTATTTTTTCTTCATAAATATTCCAAAACTACTACTTCTCGTCCCACTTCCCGATGGTGTATCCTTTAGAGTACCGTACGCAGTATAACTCTTGTCAGAGTAAGTATCCTCGAGATCCGAGTCTCCGTTAATATTAGAAGTATCTTCATCGCTGTTCTTTGAAGGAATACAATTTTCTTTCGTCCAGATAGCATCTATGTTTTCAAGCTTGATGTTGAGGTAAGTGTACCCAGTTCCGACTAAAACTTGAACCTACAAAATAGGCAAATATAATGTAATCTATACTTCATTTACTTAAATAAACATATTTCAAACTTACATTACTCGATACAACGACTGAGCCAACTCGTATATCAGGGCCAAAAGAAGCGTGTACACGCTTCTTTTTGAATATATCCGCCAATTCTCCCACATGGATCCTACATCAATACATATTAATTTAACGTTTCAAGTAACAAAATATATCAATTGAATCATATTCTCAATTATAAACACCAATTACCTTTAAGACAACCATAGCGTCTCCCTCATCAGTACAATCGTACTCATCAATAATTGCAATTACCTACTTAATTTAACAGAACCGATTATACATATAACTTTCATATAAAACCTCTTTTACAATAAAACTCAATCTCACCTTCCGAACAATGTCCAAATGATTTAAACTGTTAAGAATAACGTCCAATTCAACGGACAATACCCAATCCCTGGGAGTTTGCATTAACCTCGCTGGAAAAGTATAAACAATTTTGTAAAAATGCCCTAACAAAATCTGACAGCATTCGTTTCATGCTATTCAACAAACCTAATATTGTACATGTGTCACGTAGGTGTTCAACTGCAGAAATCCAAGGATGGTCGCTAAATGCGGGACCTTCCGACATGCTGAAAAAGATGAAGGAAATATTTTTATGGAATGTATTTTTGTGTTCTGATGAAATGCAGAAGTTTCCACCCAGCGAGGTTCAAGTCTGTACTCCGCCGGTACAAAGTGACCAATCAAACTTTGCCGACATCGAAATCCGTCGGAATTACGTTACACAATTACGACGACTTAGTTCCGTCGGTAATCCGTCAGTAAAAGGTGACGGAGTACCGACGGAGTTCCGACAGTTTCCGTGGCCATCGAAAATCCGTCGGTAAATTGTGACGGAATTCCGACGGATTGATGTAAATCGGACATCCGTCGGAAATTTCTGACGGATTTCCGACGGCCACGGATATCCGTCGGAAAAGTGGCTGTTTTCTTGTAGTGATTACTCATGTTCAAAGATGAAACGCTACGTGTTAGGAGAAGTTGTGTGGCCACCACAGCCAAGATAGACAATGAAGAGTACAATGTTTTCAAAGAAAATAAATTATGTATGTTCCAAAGGTGGTTGTGGTGTTTATATAGGAGAGACTCGAGGATTCTGATATAAAGTGGAGATGATATTTCTATCTTTTATTTTATAGGTTAAAGTTATCATATTTTTATTATCTTATAGAAAATTCGATTGATCACTTTAACCTCTATATGACTAGCAGTCCACAACGCAAGAAACAAACAAAATCCCAAGGAAACATAAACCAAAAAAAAAAGCCTTAAGTTATAGTTATTACATAGCTGATAGATAGAAACGGCCATGATGACTGACTAGCAGTTAGCCTTTAGCGAGGTTGGTTGATTTGCACTAAGCTTGGGAGATAAGAAGAAGAGCAGACAAGTGGTGGGCGATACGTTGGAAGGTAATATCCAACAGGAGGTCTGACATCGGGAGCTTCTCCGAGCCTCACATATCTGACGTAGCCATCATCACGGATGACAAAAGCTGTGTGATGGGGAGGCTCGGGGGTGGTCACGATGTCGATGGGTGGATATCCCTCACATGCGTATACGTCAAATACCACAGCGGTTTTCTCCTCCTCGTCAATGAAGAAGCTCCCAGCTCCGTAGCGAAAATGAAAATGACCAAAATAAGTGAATGGACTCTTATCCAGTTTCAAAAACTTGATCCAGGACACAGCCTCGGGCTCAATCATGCTTGTAACCCAAATTTCCAGCGGGTAAAACAGATGCTCATCAGTTTGCTGATATAGCACCGCCAGCTGTTTTTCTCCAACACAAGAGAGAGCCACAGTGATCTCTTCAATGTAAGAGTGAAACGGAAGAGGCAGAGGCGGTCCAAATCTCTCCCTAAGAAATTTTTAAGGTGATCAGTCGGTACCAATCCTCCTCCATTACAAACTATCTTCTCCCGAGCGAAGAAGTAGCTATCTCCCTTGAGGGTTGCGCCGCGTTCATAAGGCTCCATTGCCCACTCGGAAGTGATGTCAAGAACCCTCCATGAATTAGAGCTCAAGTCATAGATTTCAAAGCCCGAAATCTGATTCTTGCCACCGATGTAACTATCCCCTCACCTCAAGACTTTGTGGGTACGGTTCTTCCTGTCATATCCGAGAGCGAACCTGTCTGTTGTGCGGAAACTTGATCTGGGACCGATCCACCTTGTTTGCCCAAGATAAGGGTTCCACACCAGGAGCTTCGACTTGTCGTTGGCAACGCATAACACTAACCCGTCGCAATGAAACACTTGAGATATCTCGACATGACTGAGTAAATCAACCTGGTTTATAGATACATCAGCAACGTCTTGTTCCTTGCGGAAATGGAATCGCATTGAACACACCTTGGAATCCAAGGTCATGAACCCCACAAACTGGCTTGCTGCTTTACCCAAAACCCATTCTCTGTATAATGAGTCCCATAGTTTACAAGTGGATCGCACTTCTCTCAGAGATGTTATCGGAATCCTCGAGAAAATCTCCTCCCCTACCACTTTCGCTGGAAGATCACAGATTCTCTTCATCGTTCGTTACGAAATAGTTTAGGGTTTTCTCTCTTTTTTTTTCCTTCAACGATATTGGGGGAATAATTGACCTCACTATGGCGGCTAATAATAACTCAATGGACTCCCAATTTAATTGGGCCAAAATGAGTTAGATGTAAATGGACCCGAGAAAAAATTGCTTAGTTGTGCTTAATGTGCTGAACACATAAGAGCCCTTATGACGATTTAGTGGCCATTGTTTCTTTGTGTGTGTGTTGAAACTTAAATAAGAGATTATGAAGTTGGTTACATCATTGTTTGGACTTTTTATTTGAAGAAACAAGTTGCTTGTGGAAGTGTAACGCTCGTGTTCTGCGATTTGGCCAATGCGGAAAATCTGGTTTGTTACGATCGAACTGGACTTAAGCTGAGTTGGGCAGCTTAGGTCAACTAAAAAGGAAATGTCAATTAAACCTTCCGCAGATTAACGCTCCTCTCTCCGTCCTTCTTCCACAGATCCTCCTCTCCGTCCTTCTTCCACAGATCCTCTTCCTCCTTCTTCCGCAGATCATCCTCGCCGCTAATCTTCCAGGGATCGTCGTCGTCGCTAATCTTTCACGGATCGTCATACTTCCAGGGATCGTCCTCGTTGCTCTTCTTCCACTGATCGCTCTTCTTTCACGGATCGTCATACTTCCAGGGACTTTTTATTAAGATATAATCTTTTTTGGCTTTTTTTCATAATTCACATAAATTTATTTGTAGTTTATTTACACACTAGATTTTGACCCGCGTCAAACTCGGGATTACAAATTTTAATTAATTTATTTTTATATTTTGATTTACATAAAATACATTATGATTTGGGAAGATAGGTTTAATATTCTAAAAATTTTGTAAAATTTAAAAATTAACCCTTGTTTAAAAAAGTTTGAAAACTAACATTTTTGTTTCTAAAAAAAAAGAATATATATTCTGATAATTCAAACTTTTTTTAATATCATTTTCGAAATTAATTTGATCTAGATATTTAGAATATATTATGGAAACAATAAATTTGATTTAGATATTTAGCATTTCCTTGGGCTATTTAACGATCTCAATTTTTTTCTCCCGAAGTAAGCAAGACTCTGGTTTTGAATTTGATACCTATTCGTGTATATGTATAAAGAGTTTGGTGTATATATATAAAGAGTTTGGTCCTTGTACCATTTATGGCTCACTATTATATGAAAGAACAATTCTTGGGTTCACCCCTAGGGGTGAACCTTTCTCATTCACCCCTAGGGGTGAACCTTTCTCATTCACCCCTTTTTATTAACCAATCAAAATCATCCATATAATCTAATTTAATTATTTAATTAAATCATTAAAAGAAATCAAAAATGAATTTTAATGTGGGACTAGAATTTGATTTGTTTCAAATTATTATTCAGCTTAGAAAAATAAGTTTAATAAATCAAAAGTCTAACCCAAAATGTTTTGTGAGTGCATACGAAAGTTTTATCATTTAAAATCATTAGCTTTAAACCAATTGAAACATAAATCAACAAAGATTTATAAGTTAACCCAAAAAAATTCTACACCCCAAACTCAAACTCTAAACTTAAAACTATACCCTAATTATGGAATAGTTAACCCAAAATAAATTCTAAACCTCAAACTCAAGCCCTAAACCCCAAAGTTATACCCTAATTTGGAAATAGTTAATCCAAAATAAATTTGAAATCCCAAACTCAAACCCTAAACCCAAAAGCTATACCCTAATTTGGGAATAGTTAACCCAAACCTAAAAATTTAAACTACAAATCCATTGATAATCAATTTTTGTAGTTTAAATTTTTGGGTTTGGGTTAACTAATCTCAAATTAGGGTATAGTTTTATGGGGTAGGATTTGGATTTAGGGTTTAGGTAATCCCAAATTATTTTTGTTACATCTTCATGTTTGCTATCATTAAGAAGAAACACTACCAATTACGTTTTTTTTCTTTTTCTGGAAAATATTATTAAATCATTCAAAGATCCAAATTAAAAATTAAAAATAACAAAAGAAGAAGAATAAAAATGTTTCAGTGATACAATATTTTGTGGTACAATATTATTTGATACAATATTATGTGGGCCCTACTTTGATTAAGTTTGAATTTTTTTAATGATTTAACTAATAGACACATGTCAAATTTTAAGTAGGTAATTAAGAAGGGGTGAATGAGTTATGTTCACCCCTAGGCGTGAACCCAAGAATTATCCTATATGAAATGGTTTTTGATTTATGCAATTACAAAGTTTAAAACTAAAGACACAACTCAAGTAAAATGTTTAAGAAAAGACAAGAAGTCCAATATGCAGATTAAATGTATTGAAGATCAAACTTATTAAACCATAAAAAGTACTGAAACAAACTTATCAAACCATAAAAAGTATTGAAACATAGAAACATCAAATTCCTAATCAATGAAAACATAGCAAATCAAATCCCAATGATGAATGAAGAATCAAATCTTATGTTCCCTTTTTAAAAGGTAACTAAAATGATGGTTTCTGTAAAATAAAATTTAATCTAAACAAACTTCCTCATTTTAGGTGACCCAAAAAAAAACTTCCTCATTTTAATTTTTGTACTATTAAAATTTATTTATTTTCAATTTTTATTAATCTTTACAAGATTGATTTAAATATGGAAATGGTTATTTTTCAAAAAAATCTTAAAAAGGGTTAGTTTTCAAAATAAAAAAGGATTTTGAGAATATTAATACAAATTTCCTCTAAATTAAAATCAAAGTGACTTTGAACGGCCGTGGAAACCCCGTTTTTGAACGTGGGATGATTCTTTGTAAATTCATCTAGAAAATATAATCTAATACTATACCTAAAAAAGGACTTATGGTATAAAAATAGTTGTTGTAGGCCATGTAATTATAGAAATCAACATTTCCTTCATTTCTGGTTTGAACGAAGAAATCGTGTGATTGTAATTAAGAGTTTGAACACAGTCACACCCTTTGAATTTTTGTCGCCGCAAATACCAAGTCTCAACCTTCAACTCCTCTCTCATACAAACTGAATAATTTTTTTTATAGAAAAAAAAATTCATAGAAAAATCATAAGATAATAAAAATATGATAACCTTAACCTATAAAATAAAAATTAGAAAAATCATATCCACTTAATAGCAGAATCCTCGAGTCTCTCCTATATAAACACCACAACCACCTTTGGAACATACATAATTTTTTTTTCTTTGAAAACAATGTACTCTTCATTGTCTATCTTGGCTGTGTTGGCCGCCACACAACTTCTCCTAACACGTAGCGTTTCATCTTTGAACATGAGTAATGCGTATCTGCACCACAAATGTTACGTCACTCAAGGGAAATACAAACCGGGAAGTGTGTACGAGAAAGAGCTCACACATATCACTCACACGATCTCTTCGACCAGTGATTTAAGCAAAGGTTACGAAATGATGTCCCTTGGTGGGGCTAGTCATAACGTCTCAGTCATCCTCCAGTGCCGCGGCGACTCCTATGGGCCCAAATGTCGTTCCTGCTATGTCACTGCTTTCTCTGGGGTAATTCCATTTCAATATTTTTGATTATATATCACATATTTTACATGTATATATAAAATCCTCACACAAACCCAAAAAAAAAATCACTTCAATAGAAGTCAGTTTTTGTAACAATTTATCCATAAAAATACAGCATACATGCTCTATTAATTATATGTGAATTCATATTCACAATGTGGTTATTAATTGTGGCATTGATGTGAAAAATGTATATAACAGCTTCGTAGGAAATGTCCAAAATACAAGGGGGGAATAATATGGTATGACCAATGTCTTCTCGAGTTTTCTGGAATACAAACTGTGTTTCAAATTGATTACGACAACAATTATTGTATGTCTAACCCGAATGACGTGAGCGACGATCAAAGATATCAGAATTCGTACTTCATGAAGTGGAATTTTTTCATTGGTAATCTGACACGTATAGCCACTGAGAAAGGATATAGTGACCCGATACCATTATACGCTGCAGGAGAGAGGAGGATTGGGACGAATAAGATGTACGGAATGGTGCAGTGTACGGGAGACGTAACTATAAAAGGTTGTCAGGAATGTATTATGTATCAGGTGGTGACCTTTCAGAGATACATGTTTGCTAAACGAGGAGCGAGAGTTTTGGGTAGGAGTTGTAACATTAGGTTTGAGTTATACCCTTTTGTTCCTAATTCTTTGAAGAGGTAAAACAATTGAAAAAATTGTGGTTTGTAGCTAGGTTTATTCGTAAACCTTTATTTTATTTTATTTATATTAATATACTTGAATTTATTATTTTATTTAGAAGAGTCATGTGATGTTTAAACTAGTTGGTTAGTCTGCGTCATTTGAACTGTCCCCAAGATAGTATAGTATAACACTGTCTAGATGTTCTATCATATTGATTGTATAGCTATCGTTATTTGAAATAGCTGCAAAAATATTAAATAGAGAACACTATAGTTTGACAAAAGCATTGTAGATACTTAAGTTGATGTTAAGTAAAAAAATATCCATCAAGAAGCATTCTTTTAGTTGTTTTCATTGGAAGATATGGTGCGTTTTTTTAGAATCATCAATAACTCAGGCTTATTATAACTTTGCATTAGATCACTTGACCATTTTTTTTTGGTTTATTTTTACATTTTCTAACCTTTTGCATCTCTTTTTGCTATCTAAAGCTACAAATTCCCTTTTTAGCTTGTAAATAATACAAAAAAAATTAGACCAGGGTACTAAAACTTAAAAGCAAATCATACGTGACAAAAAAAAACAAAGAGAAGCAAATCATTCAATCTATATAAGTTTTTTTTTTTTTTTTTTTGATAAAATGTGAAATTTAATTACCAAAATCTGGAAAACTGTTTATACATCTTGCTCGGCGGAGCATTAGGAATCAAAAAGGCCAAAAAAAAGAGAAAAAACCTAAATGAGACCGAAGTGGAGGATGATTTGCTGGAAGCATATGTGTGATTACTCGTAGGCGAACCAGTGAGAAAGCAGGCCTCGAAACTGTTTCCGGTGAATTCGCGCGAGAATGGAATCCCTAATATTTCTATCCATCTGCTTAAAGATAACCGAATAAGAAGACATAACAGAGTTGTGAATTCTATTGTTCCTTTCTTTCCAGATGTTGAATATCAAGATTTGGGTTGTGAGCTGCTTAAGCACAAGTGGTGGAGTTCTAGCCGCTGAAGATAACCAAGCGATTAGGTCTGACCAAGTTGGAAAGTGTTGATTAGGCCTTCCGAGTCGAATGAGCACCATGTTCCAAATCTGCGTACTAAATTCACAGTGAAGAAACAAATGGTCACGTGTTTCAGGCATCCTACTACAAAGAGGACAAGATGTGTTGATAGTCAGTCCCCAGGCAGCGAGACGAGACTTAAGTGGGAGTCTATCCAGGTGCGTGACCCAAAAAGTGAAGGCATACTTTGGTATACAACCTCTGTACCAAACCGCCTTGGCCCACTGCTTGGTTGTGCTTGTTGGTCTTATCTGGTCCCATGTTTTCGCGGTCGAGAAGGAGGTAGTTGTAGTACCTTCTACATGCCATAGATAGGAATCTGCACCTTGCTCCTGATTAGGGATAGGGGACTCTAGCAGAACAGCTCGGAGGCTTGCAAGCGCGGGTGTCCTTGTGCGGTTGGAGGGCAGAATCCATCCAGAAGGACCTACACCATCAAACACATATGCAGATTCTGGAATGCCAGTAAGCTGGGGACCTGAGATTCCAACGTAATCAATTAGGGGTCCTAATCTATTCCAATGGTCAAACCAGAAACTTGCAGTTCTTCCATTTGCAACTTGACATCTCAGAAATCTTTTAGCTAAGGGTCTCATAGTAAGGAGCGCTTTCCAAATCCACGAGTGAGATGAGGCATGTTCAGCATTCCAGAAATTTGCATGACGTAATCTGTGAAATTTGTTCCACGCAACCCAAAGAGAGTCTCTGTTAGCAAAACGCATCCAGATAAGGCGAAGGTTAAGAGTTTTGTTCCATGTACGGAAGGAACGCAGCCCAAGCCCTCCTTCATCTTTTGGTAGACAAACTTGCTGCCACGAGACCTTAATGCCTCCCTTTGTATTGATGTCTCCAGTCCAAAGGAACCTGTTACAGAGCTGTTCAATCTTCTTAAGACAACAGATAGGAAGAACAAAAGTGGACATCCAGAAGTTTAAGATGTTGTAAATGACTGAGGAGATTAGCTGCAGCCTGCCCGCAAACGAGAGAGTCTTTGTTGCCCAGTGGTTGAACCTTGAAGAGATCTGATCAATGAGAGGGGAGTAGTCGTTCTTACGCAGCTTCCTGTGCAGTAAGGGTAATCCCAAATACCGGAAAGGGAAGGTGCCATTAACAAAGCCAAAAGCAGCCGTTTCCTCATTTTCTACGTTGCTCAAACCTGCAGTATAGATCCCCGACTTTTCCTTGTTCATCTCTAGACCAGAGAGTGATTTAAAGTCGTCAAGCACATAAGTTATAGCTAAAAGGGATGATGGCTTCCCATCATAAAAAATCATTAGGTCATCAGCAAAGGCTAAGCTAGAGATACGCAAGTCTTTAGCCTTAGGATGATAACCTATTGAACCATCAGAGAATTTAGCTTCCAATAACCATCAGAGAATTTGACTTTGTAATCTATATAAGTTTGAACTAACAAACCAGTGAGACAATTTTTTCTATATCCTATATATATTAATTAAGGAGACATTCAAAGTTCAAAATCCTAGGTGTCACTCATTGAGACATTCTAAGTTAAAAAATCCTAGGTGTCATGTTAAGAGTGTTTTAAAAGTTAATTAGCATTCTATTAAAAAGATTAAGAAAGAAAAAATTTCCTAAAACTTATGAACAATCCTAAAATTTCACATAGATTTTCCTACAACATTCCGAAATATATAGTTTCCTAAACTATAAACATTTATGACGAAAATTGATTTTGTAAAATTATAACATCTTAAAGATTTTTAATATACACATTCTAATTATCATAAAATTTATTACCAACTTTCCTATTAATTCTAAGGACATTATAATTTTTTTTATTTGTATATCAAAGATAAATAAATAATGATTTGCAAGTTTTTATTTGTTTGACTTTGGTACTATTACAGTTTTTTAATTGCAAAAATAAAGATAAAAATATCGGTTTTGTAAATCAAATTTAAATTTTGATTACTTATTCATATTTTTGTCAAAATATATGTAAATGTTATTAACTTATATAAATATTTTGAACATTACATACAAATCAAAATATCAAATTTATTTCCATAAATAAACTAAATAAATCGTATATAATATTTCTGGTCTCCAAGGGAAGTAGGTCGGGAGGACGAAGAAGATCCACTGTTGCTGCCTGCAGGGGCGGATCTAGGACCTAAATTTGGTGGGGGCACTATATTTTAAATAAACATGATAAAAAATAAATATAAAATGTTATAATAATATTGTTTTCTTTCATCAAAAAATATAGAAATGATTGTGTTATATTTTATATATTCTAATAATACGTTTGAATTTTATTGAAAATCATTGTAAAACTTCCTTTTTTTTTGTCACATTGTAAAATTTCTTGTTTTCTTAAATTTTATTCTATAGATATTTAGTCTTGAAAGAAAATTATGATATAGAAAAACATAAATTGTGGCTTAAAAAAATCAGAGATCTACTTTAATTATAAAAGGAAGAGGATTATTTTGGAAAGATGTAAAGATTTAGTAAATGGAAAAGCAGTTGAAAAATAAAGTTTACTAGATACATACACAATTGCAAATAAAGAAGCTAATTAAGAAAATAGAAACATGACTCGATTAATTAATGCAAAATTTATGATAGGCTAAAAGTAAAAAATATGTAAATAGTGGGTGCATTATGGGATTTGGACGTGGAATTGGTGGGGGCACTAGAGCAATTTAATCACTAAATTACCAATCTCTTCACGTAATTACATATATAAAAAAAAATTGTTGAAATTTAACGGGGGCACGTGCCCCCCCTTCCACCATGTTGGAACCGCCCCTGGCTGCCTGGTGTAGAAACCGGCGACAGCTGACGGTTCACCGCAAAGTAAAGATCCAATGCAGGCAATGTAGTTGTAAGTTTTTGTCCTTGCTCCTCGTTAAAACCGAACCCTAACTCAATAGATCCTTTGAGCTCACTCAAGTCCTCGTCCGTTAAGTCATCTCCTCCTTCGTTTATTTGATGGAGCATATGGCGACGCTTACGCTCCCACACGATGTCTCTTCGTGTTTCCAACATGGAAAGTTGCTTTGAGAGACGTTTCTTGGTCTTAATCCTAGGTGGTTCTAATGCCATCTTTTGAAGCTCATTGGAGCTGGTGGTTAACGATTGGTTTAGTCAATTGAGTGGTCAATTACGGTTAGTATCTGGTTTACTAAACTAAGCATATTCCCCAGAAGATGTAGATACACAAAGTACGTTTCGCAGCTCCGTAACAAGAGGAACATAACAGAGTCAAAAGCAGTTGTAACTTGTTGTAGATTTCTCTAGATATTAGCTAAGTCTTTTGCTATATATGTATGCATTTCGGATCTTAATCAATACACAGAAATATTCAGACTCTCTTTCTCTTTATGGTATCAGAGCCTGAAACATTGAAATCAAAAATCTAAATTTTCTTTTCTTTGACTCTCGATCCTTTGAAACCCGATCATGGCAGCACCTCAGACACAGACTGCTACCGATGCTACACTGAACCCGACTGAAGTGAGAAGAACCATCTCACCGTATGATCTGACTTCCGCTGACAATCCCGGTGCCGTCATCTCACATCCTCTCTTGAGAGGAACCAACTACGATGAATGGGCTTGCGGAATGAAGACGGCACTGACTTCACGCAAGAAGTTTGGTTTCCTCGATGGATCCATTCCAAAACCAGCGGAAGATTCTCCTGACCTAGATGATTGGTGGACGATTCAGGCACTTCTCGTGTCATGGATCAAAATGACGATTGACCCGACGCTTCGTTCTACAATCTCTCACAGAGATGTGGCGCAGGATCTGTGGGAGCACTTGAAGAAACGATTCTCCGTCATGAACGGAGCTCGAATTCAGCAACTCAAAGCTGAACTTGCTTGCTGCAAACAAAGAGGACTCGCAATTGAAGCCTACTACGGCAAGTTGACTCGAATCTGGGATAGTCTTGCAAGTCATCGTCCTCTGCGAACTTGCAAGTGTGGAAAATGTGTTTGTGATCTTGGCACTGTTCAAGAAGCAGACCGTGAAGAAGACAAAGTCCATCAATTTTTGTTTGGACTTGATGACCAATATCGTACAGTTCGGTCGAGTTTGGTCTCACGTGTTCCTGTCCAGCCTTTAGAAGAAGTTTACAATATTGTAAGGCAAGAAGAGGACTTACGTTCACATGGAGAAGAAAGACCAGAAGTGACCGCGTTCGCCGTGCAAGCAAAAACAAGATACCGTAACGATGAGAAGGACAAAGGTATCTTGTGTAAGCATTGCAATCGTAGTGGTCATGCTTCCGATCACTGTTACGCTGTCATTGGGTATCCGGAGTGGTGGGGTGATCGCCCCAAGAGCAGAACACTCAATGGAAGAGGTCGTGGAGGAAACTCAGGTGCTAGCTCAAGTGGAGGACGAGGACGTGGACAAATGACTTATGCCAATCGGGTCTATGTTCCAAATATGGAAAACCAGTCCACTGAGCAAGCACACTATGTGCTAACAGACCAAGATCGTGATGGTGTGAATGGATTGACGGAGCAGCAATGGCGTTCCATTAAGAGCATTCTTAATGCTGGAAAAGACGGGTCAACAACCGAAAAATTGTCTGGTAAGAGTACTTTCCCCTCTTGGATTATGGATACGGGGGCTTCTCATCATTTAACAGGGAGATTTGATGCATTATCAAATGTTAGAGATATGGCACCTGTGTTGATAATTATGGCTGATGGTAGAGAACAAGTTTCTTGTCAAGAGGGATCAATACGGCTCGGTCCGGCTCTGATTATGAAATCTGTTTACTATGTTGAAGATTTTAAATCAGAACTGATTTCGGTTGCACAATTAATGGATGAGAATAGATGCATCGTTCAGCTAGCTGATCAATTCCTTGTTGTTCAGGACCGCATTTCGAGGATGGTGATTGGAGCGGGTGAAAGAGTGGGTGGAACGTTTCACTTTCGTAGCATGGAGACTGCAGCATCAGTCACAACTAAGGAGGATACGACGTTTGAGCTGTGGCACAATCGGATGGGTCATCCGTCTGCGAAAGTTGTTGGCTTGCTTCCGTTTGTTTATGTTTCTGTTGCTTCCGCAAATCTCAATAAAGCGTGTGATATTTGTCTCCGCGCAAAACAAACAAGAGATTGTTTTCCGATTAGTATGAATAAAACTTCAAAGATTTTTGAACTTATTCATGTTGATATTTGGGGTCCGTATCGAACGCCTTCACACTGTGGAGCACGTTATTTTTTGACAATAGTGGATGATTATTCAAGAGGTGTGTGGCTGTACTTGTTAAACGATAAAAGTGAGGCTTCAATTCACTTGCAAAACTTCTTCGCATTGACAGAAAGGCAATTCAATGAACAAGTGAAAGCTATAAGAAGCGATAACGGTTCGGAATTCCTGTCTTTGACTACATTCTTTCAAAAACATGGAGTTCTTCACGAAACATCATGTGTTGGCACTCCACAACAGAATGGGAGGGTAGAGCGAAAGCATCGGCACATCCTCAACGTTGCAAGAGCTCTGCGATTTCAAGCAAATCTTCCTATCGAATTTTGGGGAGAATGTGTTTTGACAGCATGCTATTTGATAAACAGAACACCAAGCTCTGTGTTGCAGAATTCCACACCTTATGAACGTCTTTACGGCAAAGCTCCGTCGTATGATAACCTCAGAGTCTTCGGTAGTTTATGTTATGCACATAATCAGTTGCGCGGTGGAGATAAATTCGCTTCGAGAAGTCGAAGATGTGTATTTGTGGGATATCCCTATGGGAAGAAGGGTTGGCGTTTATTTGACATCGAAAAGACTGAGTTCTTTGTTTCTCGTGATGTGGTTTTCTCAGAATCAAAATTTCCATATTCCCCTGAGACTTCTCTGGTGTCTCTTGACGATGAAGAAGAAGGCCAAGCATTATGGGCTCCAATTTCAGAAGGCATTGTTGTTGATGAAATAACAAACCAACGTGTTGGGCCTCTAATACAAGCAAGCCCAATACAAGAAGTTGAATCAAGTCAACCAATTCAGCCCATTTTCTCATCGATATCTTCTTCTTCCACAACGCCGATTTCACAAATTCATCCGACAGAGCCAACTCCGCCACCTTCACCGACTCAGGCTCACGAGACTGTTGTTGTTGATGTTCCAGAGGAACATATGGGTCGTGGACATCGATCAAAGAAACCTCCGGTAACTCTCAAAAACTATGTCGTCAATTTAGTTAATTTGAAATCTGCCGAACCCAAGGTGATTTATCCAGTTTCAAATACTGATGATGTCCGTCGATTCTCTGAGAGACATATTGCTTATGTCACTGCAATTATCACGACGACAGGACCAAAATCTTTTCGAGAAGCAATGAAAGATAAACGGTGGCGCGATTCTGTGGGAAAAGAAATTGTAGCGTTGGAAGACAATGAAACTTGGGAGCTTGTGGACTTACCTCCAGGAAAACGAGCAATCGGAAGTCAATGGGTATTTAAAGTGAAGTTTCAATCGGATGGTTCTGTAGAAAGATTCAAGTCGCGATTGGTAGCTCTCGGAAACAAACAAATCGAAGGAGTAGATTATGGAGAGACCTTTGCTCCAGTTGCAAAGATGGGTACGGTACGTTTGTTTCTTGATGTAGCTGTTAAAAGAAATTGGGATGTACATCAGATGGATGTACATAATGCATTTTTACATGGCGATTTAGACGAGGAGGTTTACATGAAGTTACCTCCAGGATTTCATTCTGAGCAGAAGAACAAAGTTTGTAAGTTGAAAAAGTCTATCTACGGACTACGACAAGCACCCCGCTGCTGGTTTGCCAAACTCTCAAAGGCTTTGATTTCTTATGGATTTGAGCAATCTTTATCAGATTACTCATTGTTTACTATGGATAAAGATGGTGTTCAACTAAACATTTTGATCTATGTAGACGACTTGATAATTACTGGAAACTGCCCAGAGTCTACACAAGCTTTTAAAGATTATTTGTCGTCCTGTTTTCACATGAAAGACTTGGGACCCTTGAAGTATTTTTTGGGGATTGAGGTTTGCGCGAAACAAGTCAGGCTTCTATCTTTGTCAACGCAAGTATGCATTAGACATAATCAATGAGATGGCAATGTCGACGGCTAAATGTGCAAGTTTTCCGTTGGAGCAAAATCAGAAGTTAGCTCTTTCTACCTCTGCTTTGCTTATTGATCCAACCAGGTATAGACGCTTACTTGGAAGGCTCATTTACTTGGTGGTAACAAGGCCTGATATTGCTTTTTCAGTCCATGTTCTTTCTCAATTTATGAAAGCACCAAGAGAAGATCATTGGCTTGCAGCAACTCGGGTTGTACGGTATCTAAAATCTGATCCAGGTCAAGGAGTATTACTTCGATCAGATGATAACTTCCAGATTACGGGATGGTGTGACTCTGATTGGGCAAGTTGTCCACTGACACGCCGTTCCGTAACCGGTTATTTTGTTCAGCTTGGAGAGTCGCCGGTAGCTTGGAAAACAAAGAAACAACCAACTGTAAGTCGTTCTTCAGCTGAAGCGGAATACCGTTCCATTGCCTTTCTCACACAAGAATTGATTTGGACGAAAAGAATGTTAGCTACTCTTGGAGTTAGACATGATCAGCCAATGGTGGTCTATTGTGACAGCAAATCAGCTATTTACATAGCCACAAACCCAGTTTTCCATGAAAGAACGAAGCATATAGAGCTCGACTGCCATTTTGTGCGCGATGAGGTACTTACTCGAAACATTTTATTGAAACATGTTGGTACAAAGTCACAACTGGCAGACATCTTTACAAAAGCAATTGGTCGTGATGGTTTTGACACTTTCCGAATCAAGTTAGGCATAAAAAAACTTGTATGCTCCAACTTGAGGGGGGTATTGGAGCTGGTGGTTAACGATTGGTTTAGTCAATTGAGTGGTCAATTACGGTTAGTATCTGGTTTACTAAACTAAGCATATTCCCAAGAAGATGTAGATACACAAAGTACGTTTCGCAGCTCCGTAACAAGAGGAACATAACAGAGTCAAAAGCAGTTGTAACTTGTTGTAGATTTCTCTAGATATTAGCTAAGTCTTTTGCTATATATGTATGCATTTCGGATCTTAATCAATACACAGAAATATTCAGACTCTCTTTCTCTTTAAGAAGCTTCTTGATAGATCCATCAAGATCTTGGTTAACGATTGGTTTAGTCAATACACTCAATGCTTCACCAACTCTCACCATTTTTCTTTGTTATTAATGTTAGAAATAGAAGACACGTTTATGTTTTTATGATAAAGAGAAGTTGTTCATTAAGGGTTTGTGCCTTCTTGTACAAGTTAGGTCGTCGTGCTTAGTACCTTTTTGTACAAGCTAGCTCGTGTATGCAATAATTAATGAAAAAAAAAAGAAGTTGAATCAATCTCTCTTATGTTTTCTTGTGGTGCAAGACCGGGCAAAGATTAAAGTGCGGCCTGCACAAGAATTGAATGTAGGATGATGAAGGAGGATTTTGTGAAAATCTCAAAGTTCTCTACCTCGAAACTATGCTTCTTCGAAGAGAATAAAGGGAGGAGAAGTTTTTTCTGTTTGGTTTATTTTATGTATGTACAGAAGAGAATATAAGGTTTCTGGTGAACATTAATGGTAGAATATTAGAAACACAGGTGAAAAGGGATGGTTTTGCAGTTTCGACCACACATAATGTATTGTTTGAAAGTAGGGTTTTAGAATTTTCTTTTGCCGTTTTTAATGGGCTTTCGCTCTGTTAACTGCCTATGGAGATTCTGAAACTGTTTTACTACTTGAGAGAATCCAAAAACAAACCCATATGGTTTCTGTTGTAATAACCAACTCTTTCTTCATTTAGGTTTGCTGTTAATTTTGACATGAAAATAACAGTTTTTGCCAAAAATATTTGTCCTTTATTTGTGTTAAGAAAAAGAATTACGCAATTAAAAAAAAATTTGTTAGGAAAAGTAACGATGCAACCCAAATTCTAATATAAAATAAAGCATATGATGGGAAACCATTGTGATCATCGCGTTACATTGAAAAGAAAAAAAAAAATTATCATCAATGGCTCTCAACATAATTATGGAAGTTGAGGAGAAATTGTAATATTAAGAACGAAGCTTCATTTTGATGTTTTCTATGCTAGCATGAAAGCCACTACATGAATCTTTCTCAAAGAGGTAATTCCATGAAGACCAAATGCAATTAAATTACATATGCAGAGATATTTGGTTTAAGATAGAGGTCCCAACTTCCGATGAGTCTTTTATATATTTGGGATTGTTTGTTTGGTGAAAGAGTCAAGTACGTAAGTGAAAGTTGGATCATTTTCTTTTATAACTTGTACAAATTGTTAGCGATTTTAAATTTTTGAATTTTTTTTTGTGAACTGTTCGTTAAATCCTTTTACTAAGTTTAAGATTTCTTAGTTGGATGAAATACATGACTTTCCAAATGCAAACGGCGTGGGATACAAGTCTCATGATGATGGATAAGGGAGCTCAAACTGAACTTTTAGTTAATTCCCCGTTGATGGCTGAAGCTTTCGCGATTCGCCTCGCATTGACAAAAGCTCGTTATGGAGGATGCTCGAAAATTTTTGGACTTGCAGGTGATGGTAGGAGCTCTTACATCAACAAATCAATCAAGGAAATATTTGGAGTCTTACAGGATATCAAAGCAGGTGGCGATTCGATATCGACTCATCTAGAAAATATTATATAGATAAGATATCTAAAAGACACTTGTGGTAAAAAAATAGTTGTGGTAAGCCATTGTAATTATAGTAATTAACATTTCCTTCATTTCAGGTTTGACACCATACAAATCGTGTGGTTGTAATTAAAAGTTAAAACTCAATCACACCTTTGCAATTTTGTCGCCGCAAATACCAAGTCTCAACCTTCAGCTCCTCTCTCATGTCCGATACAAACTGAAGAAATATTTTCTTCTAGCTAGAAACTAAGGTAATTATAATATTAAAAATTTAACCAATAAAATAAAAGATACAAAAATCATCTCCACTTAATAGCAAAATCTTTCGAGTTTCTCCTATATAAAGACCACATCCACCTTTGGAAAAACACAATTTTTCCTTTTCTTTTCAAAAAAATGGACTCTTCATTATTTGTATCAAAGCGCCTCGTCTTTTTTTTTTAATTATACACAGTTTCCCCAAAGGCTTTCTAGGCCCAAGAGACTAATCTGTGTCGCCGGCGATGCCCAAATTTTAATCCCCCGGTGGCCAAGAATCGAACCCGGGACCTTATTGACCCCTCGTCTTGACCCCTATCTTGGCCGTGGTGGCCACAAAACTTCTCCTTACACATAGTGTTTCGTCTTTGAACATGACTAATGCATATCTGCACCACAAATGCTACATCATTCAGGGAAATACAAAGTGGGAAGTGTGTACGAGAAAGAGCTCACTAGTATCACTCACAATATCTCTTCGATTAGTGGTCTTGGCAGAGGTTTCAAAATGATTGCCCGTAGTGTGGCTAATAATATCATCTCGGTCATGCTCCAGTGTCGGGGCGACTCTTACGGCCCCAAATGCCGTTCTTGCTATGCCACCGCTCTTTCTGGGGTAACTTCATTTCAACTTTTTTTATTATTAAATTTCACATGTATAAAATCCACTAACACGCACAAAAAAAAATTATTGGTTACAAATTTATCCATAAACATACCATAGACAAAAAAAAAACTATTAATATATGTGAATGATTATGCACAACATGGTTCTTAATTGTGGCATTGGCATCGAAAATGTATACGACAGCTTCGTAGGAAATGTCCAAACTACAAGGGGGGAATAATATGGTATGACCAATGTCTTCTCGAGTTTTCAGGGATCGATACTGTGTTTGATAAAAACGATTACGACAGCAAATTTTGCATGTCTAACCCAAAGAACGTGAGCGGCAATGTGAGCGATAAAAATTCGTTCTTCGAGAAGGCGATGATTTTATTTTCTAATCTGACAAGTATAGCAATAGAAAAGGACTATGGCGACGCGACAGCACTCTATGCGGCGGGGGAGAGGAGGATTGGGACGAATAAGTTGTATGGAATGGTGCAGTGTACGGGAGACCAAGGTAAAAAAGGTTGTCGGGAGTGTATTTCTTATCATCTGGTGCATTTTCAAGATTGCTTATACGGTAAACGAGGAGCGAGAGTTTTGAGTAGGAGCTGCAACTTTAGGTTTGAGTTATACCCTTTTGTTCCTAATTCTTTGAAGATGTAAAAACAATTTTATTTATATTCATATACATGGATTTATTATTTTATTTATAAAAGTCATAGTTTAAATTAGCCATGCACATACATGAAGCATTTGAACAACTGTCCTCAAGACAACTTAGTATTACATCTGTCTAGATGTTCCCAAACTAGCATATTAACTGTATTGCTAGTGTCATTATTTCAAATAGCTGCAAAATTTCAAAATATACAGTGGAATCAGAAGACCATAAGTTGACAAAAGCATTGTAGATACTTAAGCTGATGTGAATTTTAAAATTTTATCCATCAAGAAGCATTCTTTTAGTTGTTTGCCTATGAAGACATTGTGCATTTTTTAGAATCATCAATAACTCACGCTTATCATGACTTTGCATGAGTTCTACCATCACTTGACTGTCCGTTGGTTTGTTTTCATATTTTCTAACCTTTTGCATCAAGTTTTGCGATCTAAGGCTACAAATCCCTCTTTTAGCTTATAAATAATACAAAAGTAGTCAAGATACTAAAAAATAAAAGTATATCATTGAATATATAAGTTTGAAACAAACCAATGAGACTGTTTTTTCTATATGTGAAAATAATTTATGTCAACTATACAAAAAAGCCAAAAGAGATTATGTATCCAACAAAAATTAATTCGTTCAGTTTCAAACTTCCAACTAACATGTAATTTTCAACAGTAATTTTCCATCTTCCCGAGTCTCTTGTAATCCTAATCCTAATTTGTAGCCGCCATACAATCTATAGATATATCATATATATACAAACTTACTCTAAACTTAAAAAAAAATACAAAAATAGTTTTCTTTAGTGTAACGAGTTATCTGACCAATTAAATTAAAGGGAAGATTGGTTTAATATTCCAAAAATTTTGTAAAATTTGAAAATTAACCCTTGTTTAAAAAAGTTTGAAAACTAACATTTTTGTTTCTAAAAAAAGAATATATATTCTGATAATTCAAACTTTTTTTAATATCATTTTCGAAATTAATTTGATCTAGATATTTAGAATATATTATGGAAACAATAAATTTGATTTAGATATTTAGCATTTCCTTGGGCTATTTAACGATCTCAATTTTTTTCTCCCGAAGTAAGCAAGACTCTGGTTTTGAATTTGATACCTATTCGTGTATATGTATAAAGAGTTTGGTGTATATATATAAAGAGTTTGGTCCTTGTACCATTTATGGCTCACTATTATATGAAAGAACAATTCTTGGGTTCACCCCTAGGGGTGAACCTTTCTCATTCACCCCTAGGGGTGAACCTTTCTCATTCACCCCTTTTTATTAACCAATCAAAATCATCCATATAATCTAATTTAATTATTTAATTAAATCATTAAAAGAAATCAAAAATGAATTTTAATGTGGGACTAGAATTTGATTTTGTTTCCATAAAAACAAAGAATCATTATTCAGCTTAGAAAAATAAGTTTAATAAATCAAAAGTCTAACCCAAAATTTTTTGTGAGTGCATACGAAAGTTTTATCATTTAAAATCATTAGCTTTAAACCAATTGAAACATAAATCAACAAAGATTTATAAGTTAACCCAAAAAAATTCTAAACCCCAAACTCAAACCCTAAACCCAAAACTATACCCTAATTATGGAATAGTTAACCCAAAATAAATTCTAAACCTCAAACTCAAGCCCTAAACCCCAAAGCTATACCCTAATTTGGAAATAGTTAATCCAAAATAAATTTGAAATCCCAAACTCAAACCCTAAACCCAAAAGCTATACCCTAATTTGGGAATAGTTAACCCAAACCTAAAAATTTAAATTACAAATTAAATCCATTGATAATCAATTTTTGTAGTTTAAATTTTTGGGTTTGGGTTAACTAATCTCAAATTAGGGTATAGTTTTATGGGGTAGGATTTGGATTTAGGGTTTAGGTAATCCCAAATTATTTTTGTTACATCTTCATGTTTGCTATCATTAAGAAGAAACACTACCAATTACGTTTTTTTTCTTTTTCTGGAAAATATTATTAAATCATTCAAAGATCCAAATTAAAAATTAAAAATAACAAAAGAAGAAGAATAAAAATGTTTCAGTGATACAATATTTTGTGGTACAATATTATTTGATACAATATTATGTGGGCCCTACTTTGATTAAGTTTGAATTTTTTTAATGATTAAACTAAATGATTTAACTAATAGACACATGGCAAATTTTAAGTAGGTAATTAAGAAGGGGTGAATGAGTTATGTTCACCCCTAGGGTGAACCCAAGAATTATCCTATATGAAATGGTTTTTGATTTATGCAATTACAAAGTTTAAAACTAAAGACACAACTCAAGTAAAATGTTTAAGAAAAGACAAGAAGTCCAATATGCAGATTAAACGTATTGAAGATCAAACTTATTAAACCATAAAAAGTACTGAAACAAACTTATCAAACCATAAAAAGTATTGAAACATAGAAACATCAAATTCCTAATCAATGAAAACATAGCAAATCAAATCCCAATGATGAATGAAGAATCAAATCTTATGTTCCCTTTTTAAAAGGTAACTAAAATGATGGTTTCTGTAAAATAAAATTTAATCTAAACAAACTTCCTCATTTTAGGTGACCCAAAAAAAAACTTCCTCATTTTAATTTTTGTACTATTAAAATTTATTTATTTTCAATTTTTATTAACCTTTACAAGATTGATTTAAATATGGAAATGGTTATTTTTCAAAAAAATCTTAAAAGGGGTTAGTTTTCAAAATAAAAAAGGATTTTGAGAATATTAATACAAATTTCCTCTAAATTAAAATCAAAGTGACTTTGAACGGCCGTGGAAACCCCGTTTTTGAACGTGGGATGATTCTTTGTAAATTCATCTAGAAAATATAATCTAATACTATACCTAAAAAAGGACTTATGGTATAAAAATAGTTGTTGTAGGCCATGTAATTATAGAAATCAACATTTTCTTCATTTCTGGTTTGAACGAAGAAATCGTGTGATTGTAATTAAGAGTTTGAACACAGTCACACCCTTTGAATTTTTGTCGCCGCAAATACCAAGTCTCAACCTTCAACTCCTCTCTCATACAAACTGAATAATTTTTTTTATAGAAAAAAAAATTCATAGAAAAATCATAAGATAATAAAAATATGATAACTTTAACCTATAAAATAAAAAATAGAAAAATCATATCCACTTAATAGCATAATGCTCGAGTCTCTCCTATATAAACACCACAACCACCTTTGGAACATACATAATTTTTTTTCTTTGAAAACAATGTACTCTTCATTGTCTATCTTGGCTGTGTTGGCCGCCACACAACTTCTCCTAACACGTAGCGTTTCATCTTTGAACATGAGTAATGCGTATCTGCACCACAAATGTTACGTCACTCAAGGGAAATACAAACCGGGAAGTGTGTACGAGAAAGAGCTCACACATATCACTCACACGATCTCTTCGACCAGTGATTTAAGCAAAGGTTACGAAATGATGTCCCTTGGTGGGGCTAGTCATAACGTCTCAGTCATCCTCCAGTGCCGCGGCGACTCCTATGGGCCCAAATGTCGTTCCTGCTATGTCACTGCTCTCTCTGAGGTAATTCCATTTCAATATTTTTGATTATATATCACATATTTTACATGTATAAAATCCTCACACAAACCCAAAAAAAAAATCACTTCAATAGAAGTCAGTTTTTGTAACAATTTATCCATAAAAATACAGCATACATGCTCTATTAATTATATGTGAATTCATATTCACAATGTGGTTATTAATTGTGGCATTGATGTGAAAAATGTATATAACAGCTTCGTAGGAAATGTCCAAAATACAAGGGGGGAATAATATGGTATGACCAATGTCTTCTCGAGTTTTCTGGAATACAAACTGTGTTTCAAATTGATTACGACAACAATTATTGTATGTCTAACCCGAATGACGTGAGCGACGATCAGAGATATCAGAATTCGTACTTCATGAAGTGGAATTTTTTCATTGGTAATCTGACACGTATAGCCACTGAGAAAGGATATAGTGACCCGATACCATTATACGCTGCAGGAGAGAGGAGGATTGGGACGAATAAGATGTACGGAATGGTGCAGTGTACGGGAGACGTAACTATAAAAGGTTGTCAGGAATGTATTATGTATCAGGTGGTGACCTTTCAGAGATACATGTTTGCTAAACGAGGAGCGAGAGTTTTGGGTAGGAGTTGTAACATTAGGTTTGAGTTATACCCTTTTGTTCCTAATTCTTTGAAGAGGTAAAACAATTGAAAAAATTGTGGTTTGTAGCTAGGTTTATTCGTAAACCTTTATTTTATTTTATTTATATTAATATACTTGAATTTATTATTTTATTTAGAAGAGTCATGTGATGTTTAAACTAGTTGGTTAGTCTGCGTCATTTGAACTGTCCCCAAGATAGTATAGTATAACACTGTCTAGATGTTCTATCATATTGATTGTATAGCTATCGTTATTTGAAATAGCTGCAAAAATATTAAATAGAGAACACTATAGTTTGACAAAAGCATTGTAGATACTTAAGTTGATGTTAAGTAAAAAAATATCCATCAAGAAGCATTCTTTTAGTTGTTTTCATTGGAAGATATGGTGCGTTTTTTTAGATCATCAATAACTCAGGCTTATTATAACTTTGCATTAGATCACTTGACTATTTTTTTTTTGGTTTATTTTTACATTTTCTAATCTTTTGCATCTCTTTTTGCTATCTAAAGCTACAAATTCCCTTTTTAGCTTGTAAATAATACAAAAAAAATTAGATCAGGGTACTAAAACTTAAAAGCAAATCATACGTGACAAAAAAAAAAAAAACAAAGAGAAGCAAATCATTCAATCTATATAAGTTTGAACTAACAAACCAGTGAGACAATTTTTTCTATATCCTATATATATTAATTGAGGAGACATTCAAAGTTCAAATTCCTAGGTGTCACTCATTGAGACATTCTAAGTTAAAAAATCCTAGGTGTCATGTTAAGAGTGTTTTAAAAGTTAATTAACATTCTATTAAAAAGATTAAGAAAGAAAAAATTTCCTAAAACTTATGAACAATCCTAAAATTTCACATAGATTTTCCTACAACATTCCGAAATATATAGTTTCCTAAACTATAAACATTTATGACGAAAATTGATTTTGTAAAATTATAACATCTTAAAGATTTTTAATATACACATTCTAATTATCATAAAATTTATTACCAACTTTCCTATTAATTCTAAGGACATTATAAATTTTTTTATTTGTCTATCAAAGATAAATAAATAATGATTTGCAAGTTTTTATTTGTTTGACTTTGGTACTATTACAGTTTTTTAATTGCAAAAATAAAGATAAAAATATCGGTTTTGTAAATCAAATTTAAATTTTGATTACTTATTCATATTTTTGTCAAAATATATGTAAATGTTATTAACTTATATAAATATTTTGAACATTACATACAAATCAAAATATCAAATTTATTTCCATAAATAAACTAAATAAATCGTATATAATATTTATTTAATATTTAACGATAAGATTTAAAATTATTTCATAAAATCATAAGAGGAAATTTGTATTAATATTCTCAAAATCTTTTTTATTTTGAAAACTAACCCCTTTTAAGATTTTTTTGAAAAATAACCATTTCCATATTTAAATCAATCTTGTAAATATTAATAAAAATTGAAAATAAATAAATTTTAATAGTACAAAAATTAAAATGAGGAAGTTTTTTTTTGGGTCACCTAAAATGAGGAAGTTTGTTTTTTTAACACTGCTTTTTTATTATTATTCTATTATAAATTATGAGGAGTTGTTACATCGACGATTCTAACAATGGACAAGTCTTCCGTCTCGAACCACGCTAGACAATTATATCTTATCCCACGCTGAAGACCTCCTGCAAGCTTATCTTCATTAATCTGCAACAAATTATAATAAATCGCATCTTCTAGGGTTCGAACCCCACATCTCTTGGTGTATAAGCATTAATGAACCTTTGGCCGACCATTGAGCCAAGAGGCAGGAAGTTTGTTTAGATTAAATTTTATTTTACAGAAACCATCATTTTAGTTACCATTTAAAAAAGGAATATAAGATTTGATTCTTCATTCATCATTGGGATTTGATTTGCTATGTTTTCATTGATTAGGAATTTGATGTTTCTATGTTTCAATACTTTTTATGGTTTAATAAGTTTGTTTCAGTACTTTTTATGGTTTAATAAGTTTGATCTTCAATACGTTTAATCTGCATATTGGACTTCTTGTCTTTTCTTAAACATTTTACTTGAGTTGTGTCTTTAGTTTTAAACTTTGTAATTGCATAAATCAAAAACCATTTCATATAGGATAATTCTTGGGTTCACCCCTAGGGGTGAACATAACTCATTCACCCCTTCTTAATTACCTACTTAAAATTTGACATGTGTCTATTAGTTAAATCATTTAGTTTAATCATTAAAAAAATTCAAACTTAATCAACGTAGGGCCCACATAATATTCTATCAAATAATATTGTACCACAAAATATTGTATCACCAAAACATTTTTATTCTTCTTCTTTTGTTATTTTTAATTTTTAATTTGGATCTTTGAATGATTTAATAATATTTTCCAGAAAAAGAAAAAAAACGTAATTGGTAGTGTTTCTTCTTAATGATAGCAAACATGAAGATGTAACAAAAATAATTTGGGATTACCTAAACACTAAATCCAAATCCTACCCCATAAAACTATACCCTAATTTGAGATTAGTTAACCCAAACCCAAAAATTTAAACTACAAAAATTGATTATCAATGGATTTGTAGTTTAAATTTTTAGGTTTGGGTTAATTATTCCCAAATTAGGGTATAGCTTTTGGGTTTAGGGTTTGAGTTTGGGATTTCAAATTTATTTTGGATCAACTATTTCCAAATTAGGGTATAGCTTTGGGGTTTAGGGCTTGAGTTTGAGGTTTAGAATTTATTTTGGGTTAACTATTCCATAATTAGGGTATAGTTTTGGGTTTAGGGTTTGAGTTTGGGGTTTAGAATTTTTTTGGGTTAACTTATAAATCTTTGTTGATTTATGTTTCAATTGGTTTAAAGCTAATGATTTTAAATGATAAAACTTTCGTATGCACTCACAAAAAATTTTGGGTTAGACTTTTGATTTATTAAACTTATTTTTCTAAGCTGAATAATGATTCTTTGTTTTTATGGAAACAAAATCAAATTCTAGTCCCACATTAAAATTCATTTTTGATTTCTTTTAATGATTTAATTAAATAATTAAATTAGATTATATGGATGATTTTGATTGGTTAATAAAAAGGGGTGAATGAGAAAGGTTCACCCCTAGGGGTGAACCCAAGAATTGTTCTTTCATATAATAGTGAGCCATAAATGGTACAAGGACCAAACTCTTTATATATATACACCAAACTCTTTATACATATACACGAATAGGTATCAAATTCAAAACCAGAGTCTTGCTAATTACTTCGGGAGAAAAAAATTGAGATCGTTAAATAGCCCAAGGAAATGCTAAATATCTAAATCAAATTTATTGTTTCCATAATATATTCTAAATATCTAGATCAAATTAATTTCGAAAATGATATTAAAAAAAGTTTGAATTATCAGAATATATATTTTTTTTTTAGAAACAAAAATTTTAGTTTTCAAACTTTTTTAAACAAGGGTTAATTTTCAAATTTTACAAAATTTTTGGAATATTAAACCAATCTTCCCTTTAATTTAATTGGTTAGATAACTCGTTACACTAAAGAAAACTAAAAAATATTTTGTGGTGTGAGATTGTGTTGGATTTTGTTCATTTATGTTCACAGGTAAAAGGAGAATTAGGGATCTTTTAACTCAATCTGATAACCGACACTGCGCTGATTGTGGCGCTCCAGATCCTAAGTGGGCGTAAGTTATGCTTCCCGATACGCGATTTCTAATGTCTTGTTCGAGTAAATTTTACGATGTATGCATTCTCTAGCAGTTACTTAATCAGTCATTGTCTTATTTCAGGTCAGCAAATATCGGAGTATTTATATGCTTAAAATGTTGCGGTGTGCACAGAAGCCTCGGCCCACATATCTCAAAGGTGATGATGACTCTAAGCTTCTCCTTCTATGTTTTGTTCTTTTTTTAGGTTTAAAATTTCCATTGGATTGCACTAAGATGCTCTTGTGGAGATGTTATTTCATCTTGGACAGAATCTTTTCCAAGTTTATGCAGATTGGAAAATGGCTTAAATCGCATGACAACGCGCTTATAGAAGATAGCATCATCAACATTGCAGATGGTAAAGTAAAACAAGAGGTTCAAATCAAACTCCAGAATGTTGAATCTGGTGAATTAGAACTAGAGTTGGAGTGGCTCCCTCTTGACCAATAAATATAATCAATCAACAACTATATAATAGGCTCATTATATATATATATATATATATATATATATATATAAAACAAATCTTTATGATTGTATTCATTATTTAAAACTTTCCCCATCTTTTGTTCTTGTTTGAAAATTTTTGATACCTTAAAGAATCTTGAAGGCTCTCTTTGTGTTTTCTTATAATGCTTTGTTTACAGATTATAGTGTTTGATTGGTAACAACTTACAACCACTTTACATGAAATATTTTAGATTGTAACAATCACAAAAATGATACCAAAAACATTATACTTGGCTTTATTTGTACAGTTATTTCTTATGGTTAAGTGTTGCCTCTTTGCAAAAAAACTTATACCGCTTTAGATTATTTATTGGACCATACACGTTTTGATTCATTTAGGTTTCAAGAATTGAACCAATATGTTTTATTTGAAACATGAAATAAGACGTTTATATGTTGCTAAATCAGGTTTCATACCCAATTTCAACATTTCATCATGAGATTTCATAGCTTTCTTCATTTCCTTTGCGCGATACAACCCGTGAATCATGATCGTAAAACTGTTACTGTTCACGATATTCAGGGCATGATTATCAAAGATCCCTTGGGGTCTAAAGTCTATATAAAATTATTAAAATGGTTGTAAAAAGAAGAAAGAGAGTGTTGTTATGGGGTATGTTGAAATATAAAATTAATAAAATTGGATCTTTTGGAAGAGAGAGTGTTTAAAAAGGAAGAGAGAGTGTCTAAAATTGGATCTTTTGGAGAGAAAATTGGATCTTTTGGAGAGAGTGTTTAAAAGGAAAAGAGAGTGTTTAAATATAAAATTAATAAAAGTTGAGTAAAAGGATGAAAGAGAAGGTATAAAGTTGAGTAAAAGGAAGAGAGAGAGTGTGTTTTAATAATTTTATATTATAATTGGATCCCAAGGGATCTTTGATAATCATGGCCTCATCTCTTTCATGTACTCGAACACTCCAACCGCTTCTTCAACCATTTTACTTTGCTTCATCATAAGCCGATCAAGAACTGCGTTATAAGCATTCACATCTAAACTTCCTTTCATCTTCTTTATCTTTTCGTGCAGTTCCATCGCTTTCTCTAACTTCCCGCTTCTGCAGTAACGTTCCATCAATAACCCGCACGAAAAGGAATCGAAACAAACTTCCATTTCCATAACCGAATCAAGAAGCTTCTCTCCTTGCTTCCATCTTTTGTTCCGACACAAAGACGCTAAAACTTCTGATAACTTGTTTGTACAAGGAACAAAACCGCGTTTTATAACATCGACGAGCAGTAACTCCTCTTCTTCATCTAAACTATCATAATCTCTACAAAGCGCATTCGCGAATTCGTTATAACAACTCTCATCAAGAACCGTAATACCTTTCCGACAAATCAATCGATATACATCAACAGCTTCTTTCGTTCTCCCTTCTCGAGACAAAGCTTTTAACATACAACCGTTAGTCGAATCCCGCAATCTCGCTGTCCCACGGAAAAGCATCTCAGAGGCAAACGTTTTCCCCATATCACAAAGCCTTTCAATGATTTCATCGTTATTAACGGGCGATTCACGTAAAGTAAGAACCTTTCCCTCCTCCATTAAACCAAGAACCGTATTAATCGACTCCGTGTCTCCCAATCTACACGCATCATCCAATACGCAACCGTAAGAACCGAAATTCAGCTCGAGTTTCTTATCATCCATCTCATGAATTACGCTAAACACCGCATCGAATTCTCCGTTTCTACTATAACATTCCACAAGATTAGTGTAAATCTTGCAACTTTTGTAGGGGTCAAATCTCCCCTAGAAGAATCGATAAACCAAACGGCTTAACACGTGTTTAACCGGCTCAGCGGTCGAACCCAGAAAACGCAGGCCCGTCAAAAGCCCATCACTGTTCATTCCAACACTGTTCAAACCGCCGCGACCGGCTCGACCGGAACTGTTCAAGTCACCAGACCGGCACTATTCATACCGCCTCTTTTTAGCTATATATTGACATGTACCCCTCTCATTGTTGAGGATCCAAAATTTCTTATAAAACACTATTCACGAGCTCTGATCTTGAGAGAATAAGAACCCTATTTCTTACTTAGTCTGTGTTCGAAACCCTAAAAGAAGCTCTATTTCGAACGAATCTTCACAAATTCTATTGTGCGAAATCCAGCTCGCACAATTTGGCGCTAGAAGGAGGGGAGCTACTCGCAACTAGCTTCATACACGCAGCGAACACTTAGACGAACTCGCAAGATGTCAGGGACGAACCCGCAAACTCCAGCAACCGGCGATGGCTCAAATCAAACAGACTCGGCTCGCGATGTACAGACCAACGTAAACAATCAATCAGCAGTAGAAGACGCAGCACTCGACGCGGTCGCCGCTCAAACATCAACGCCTCTAAGCGACAGAGTCGTCGCCACAACGAGCTCGACTCCGATAACTCAACCTTCAAACGCGGCTTTCTTCCTGAATCGTCCGAGGGACTCCAAGAGGACGCATACCCGTGCAACGAGGAACCGCCACCCTCGCATGAAATGATAAACATTGACGATGCGGCCACGGTCTACGGTTGTGACACTAAGTGGATGGGCGACATTCGCGCATATCTCGCAGACGGCGAGGTGCCATCAAACAAATGGGCTGCTCGCAAATTGAAGGCGTAAGCTTCACGTTTCATCCTCCTCGATGGAAATGTCTTCAAATGGCGGCTCTCCGGGCCACTCCTCGCCTGCGTTG
Source organism: Draba incana (assembly GCA_963576765.1). Taxonomy (NCBI): domain Eukaryota; kingdom Viridiplantae; phylum Streptophyta; class Magnoliopsida; order Brassicales; family Brassicaceae; genus Draba; species Draba incana. The sequence continues at coordinate 33,527,639 of OY755212.1, read as the reverse complement.
AAGGGGAGACGGCTCGCCAAATAATGCACGAAGTTCACGGCGGATCCTGCGGTAATCACTCAGGAGGCCGCTCACTCGCAATTCGAATCAAAAGACATGGATTTTTCTGGCCGACTATGATTAAAGACTGCGAGCTCTTCGCGGCAAAATGCGAGAAATGTCAACGTCATGGCCCGTTCATCCATTAACCTACGGAGTTTTTGAGCTCGGTCACCTCGCCTTACCCTTTCATGCGATGGGCAATGGACATCGTCGGGCCGCTCCATCCGTCTCGGCAAAAGCGATATCTTCTGGTCCTAACAGATTATTTTTCTAAGTGGATAGAAGCCGAGGCATTCGCGTCAATCAAGGACAAACAGGTCGAGAACTTCATCTGGAAAAACATCATCTGTCGACACGGCGTGCCTTACGAAATCGTAACTGATAACGGCTCGCAATTCATCTCTAAGCGATTCGATATTTTCTGCGATAAGTGGAAGATCAGAGTCAGCAAGTCGACGCCTCGCTGCCCGCAAGGCAACGGCCAGGCAGAAGCATCAAACAAAACGCTCATTCATGGGCTAAAAACGCGACTCGACGCCAAGAAAGGCCGATGGGCAGATGAACTCGAAGGAGTTCTGTGGTCCTACCGAACCACACCTCATCGCGCTACAGGCGAGACCCCTTTCGTCCTCGTCTACGGAACAGAATGCGTGATCCCTCCCGAGATCCATTTTCCAGGAGTTCGCCGACGACTACTTCCAGAACAAGAAGGTCTCAACCATATACTCATGCTCGACGAGCTCGACCTCATCAACGAAAGGCGCGACCAAGCCCTCGTCAAAATGACAAACTATCAAATCGCGGCATCAAAATATTACAACTCTAAGGTGCGAGTTCGACGTTTTTACGAAGGAGACCTCGTCCTCCGCGAGGTGTTTCAAAATACGGCCGAGCTCAATGCCGGCAAACTCGGCGCTCACTGGGAAGGACCTTACCAAATCGCGAAGGTGGTTAGACCAGGCGTCTACGAGCTCGCCAACATGAAAGGCGAAATGATCTCTCGATCCTGGAATGCGCGACACCTGAAGAAATACTACTGCTAAAAACGCTAAGTCTCAAGACTTGAACTACGGGGCGACTTGATCCCTGAAAAGGGTACGTAGGCAGCTCGTCTTCGGACGAGTTCAGTTGCCCCCCTTATTCAAAAAAGGGGGGGGGGGGAGTGGGTACGTATATTCATACTCCCAAACTTGATGTACAACGACTTCGCCGAGCCAACCTCGCGGGAATCGGCTCGCAACCTCACAACAAAACGTCTAAATTCAGCATGCGACCTCACGATTCCCGGCTCGCGATTTCACCATTCGCCTCGAAGGATTAATAGCAAAAACAACTCGCAAACGACTTTATTGTCTAAACGCGACTCCTTCAAAACGGCGAACCAAACTCGCAAACGACTTAACTGTCTACACGCGACAACTCGCAAATGACTTAATTGTCTACACGCGACAACTCGCAAACGACTTAACTGTCTACACGCGACAGCTCGCAAAACGACTTAATTGTCTACACGCGACAACTCGCAAAACGGCGTGGTTGCCTAAAACGCGATGACACTTCTCGAAGTGTCACTAATACGCCCTCAACGGGTAAAGCGCGCTATATAAATTAGAGTTCATTTCTGGGATAGGCATGCTGTAGGGTATGTCCGTTAGCCGGGGTGTCCATCTCGCGAGTCCTTTCTGGGATAGACATATTGTAGAATATGTCAGTTAGCCGGAATGTTTGACTCGCAAACCCAGTTATCTGAAACACTGGTCGAACTTAACAAATGAGTCGGGACAGAGATTTGAAAACTCTGCACCGATATTTTGCCTGGACAAAATATACCCCGAAGTGTATAACCAGGATGTTCGTCTCGCTTAAACCCAGTTTACGCGACACTGGTCAAACTCGACAAATATACCAAAATTTGTTAAGAGTAAACAGGCTAACGAGGCCTCGCCAAAACGGCAAGCCTTATTTAAAATAATAAGCAAATCGATCGGGAAACTGTTAAAACTTCATTTTATATCCAACTTAGATAGTAAAAATGTCGAGTTGGATAAAGCCATCCAGGCACCGCAATACAGAAACAAGTTTTAAACAAAAAAAAAAACCTTACAAAATAACAAAACGAAAAGAAATGAAGTTTTTTCAGGAACGTATTTAGAGCTCGCCAGCCTCTTTTTCAATCTCGGTCTGAGCAGCGGGAACGGTTGAACTCGTAGCCTCGACAGTCGCCTTCTTCACTACAAGATCAGAAGGAGCCAACTCGCCCTGAGACACGACAGATGCGACTTCCTGATTCCGAACGACTGTTTCATCAACCTCCATCGGCTCAACCTCTTGAGACTCGTCACTATCGCTCAAACGCTCGTCATCTTCGAGCAACCGCAGACCCATCGAACCGTCGTTCGACCCCGAGGCTGTGTTAACACCAACAGACTTAGCAACGACCTCAAGCCACAGAGAAAAAACTAAGTCCCTTATATTGACGGGAACCACATAATTCTTACCTAAAGTCTGTTTAAGCTCGACGGCTATCTTATCAAAGGCATCGCTGGCTCGCTTGAGCTTTGCCATACCCGCCGTAATCTCGGCGCGCTCGACTGTGGGATCAAAGGGCTCATCATCAGTAGCATGCTCAATATCGGCGAGAAGTTGGAGGTTCGCCTTCGCCTGCTCAAGAAAGACTGTGTGTTCGAACGGTTTCTTCATCAATCTCTCGAACAGGTCGTGGGCCTTGTTCAGATGAGCCTGGACCTCGGCGGCTGCAGTTCGCCTCGCCTCTGAAACAGCTGCTTCAATATCACTCTCGCGGCTCGCCTTGAGTGCCGTTATCTCCTTCGCCTGCTCGACCATCCTCTCTTCGTCCTTTGCCCGCTCGAGGGTAAGGTCGTGAAAATGCCTGAACGTATCGTTAGCACTCTTCTTAGTGGCCTCGAGCTCGGCAGTAAGGCTGGCCATCTTCTCCGCGACCTCTCTCTTCTCGACCACTTCCCTCTCTTTGGCATCATCGATGAAGGCCTGTCTAGACCTCGCCTCCTGCTCGTATGACAGGATCAGTCGGTTGGCATGGGCAACAGCCTGCGGAAAAGATAAGTATGAGGAAGGAGGCGAGACGAAGGAAGCGAGACGAAACAGACAGAGACGAGATTTTACCTTGGCTTGGCGGGACGCGAACTCCTTGTAGAGCTCGCTCTTTAGCAACATCTCGGGGATTGGGAAGTTATCCCCGGGATATGTGACCCTCGACATCAGGGCAGCCGCAGCAGCCGAATCATCATAGATGTCCCCAGGAGCAGGAGACTGTCGAGATTGCGAGCCCTGGGGAATCGGCTGGCCAGGAATAAGAGTTGGCAACCTGCGACGAGACTTCCCCTCGCCAGTTTTGCCTTTGCCTTTTTCAGAGGCACTATGTTTGTGTTGACGATTGCGAATCAGCTGATTCTCTGACTCGACGTGCTCGTCCTCGATGACGATCGTCTGCGAGGGAGCAACGGCCAGAGCGCCACTCGCATCTGCAGCTGCGACTTCCTCCATCACAGCAGGAGTACTCGCATTAGCCACACTTCGCTCAGATACCTCAGCGGAAGGAGTCGCATCCTTTGGATCATCCTTCTTCTTCTTGTCCTTCGCGGCCGTGGCCTTCGCCTTCGCGGCTTTCTGTTGGTCGCGGAAGGAGGGACGTTCAGGCATGATGTCAAAGTCTTCGGAGTCGCTTCTGTAAAGATGGTCTTCCTCGACGTTTATAGCAGACTTGCGAGCGTGAATAACTCGTTGAAGATTGAAGTGACGTTCCCAAAGACACCTTCGAGCTTTAAGTTTTTCGAACAAGTCGTCAATTCCAGGAGCAGGAGTGAATGCAGGTCTGCGAACTGAAAAACGAGTAAGCGCGAGTTAGAACAAAACATAAACAAAAGAGAGTTTGCGCGGAAAACCATAAAGAAATCTACCAAGTGTCCCCCACTTCGCCAGCCTCGCGTTTTCTTCCTCGACGGAAGCAGCAGATATCGGCACAAAGAAGAAAAAATTCCTCCAGTTGTGATCTTTATTCGGGAAGTCGTCCAAAATCTTGTAATGAGCTCGACTCGCCAAATTATACAACTTCTTTGCCCCCGGCGCGGTATGCTTTCGAAATTCAAGAAGGTCAATGAGTTGGCGAACTCCTATGGACTTGCCACACTCGGCAGCTCGCGTCAATAAACCAACCAGCTGACGAACTCCTCTCGAATTGATTTGTGCGAGTGCGATTTTGTGAGCCCACATGAACCGCAGAATCGTCAAAGGGATGGGGAATGTTAGGTAACAACCCCTGAACCAACACTCGTAAGCTGTGAAGATCCCTTCAGGTGGATCGTCTTCTCGCTGCTCGAGAGAGGGCAAGATCAGCTCGACAGAATCCGGAATCCCGCATTCTTGGCGAAGGTCGTCCAAGGATTCCTCCTCGCACCATGTGGAACCTGGAGGAGGTCGTTGCTTTCGCTTCCTCTTCTTCTTCGTTTTCTTGACTCCTGTCGAGCCGGACGCGAGGTCCCAACTTCTTCATGCAACTCCGTGCTTGGAGCTCGCGTCGATGAGGCAGTATCTGGCGACTCGACACGCTGCCTATGGGCAGGAGCAGGGTAAGTAAACAAGTCGTCAAGAATGGAGTCGCCTAAAGCTTGATCGTCTCGCCCAGAAGTACTCGCCTCCTCTTGACCCCGGACAGACTCGCGACTTGAGCTCGCGCCAACGATCGACTCGCTATTTTCTGAGTACTCCCATATCATCTTTTCCCTGTTGGGGAGCTCGTTGGGTCGTGCAGTATTAACCGAGTGGGAGGACGACATGGCTTTTTCGAATCAAAAACAGAATCTCGGTCTTTTTTCTGAAGAACACGGCGACTTCTACGAAGAACACGGCGGCGTCAACGAAGAACACGGCGGCGGCGAAGTGACGGGACAGCTAAAAAACCCAAAAAAACCAAAAAGAAAAACGAGAGAAAAAGAGAGAGAGCAAACCTGTTTTTGGAGAAATGAAAGTTATGAGGAGCATCAACGAAGTCTCTCCTTATATAGACTCGATGGGATCAAGTTTCGAGTTGCCTGCTAATCCGCGAGCTCATCAAAGGAGTCACAGCTTCATCAGACTCGCCGCCTCATCATCGATTCAGATAAGTGACCCCGAGCTCATGTGTACATTAATTTGCGACTTCATAACTTGGTACATTTTAAAAAAGTTTTTAGAACTTAACATAATTTTGCGATATCTAGAATCGACCAAGTGAAAGGCGAAACCAGCGAGATGGAATACAGAAGAACTCGCGACTTCATCCGATCAACTCGCGACGTAGCCAGTCTCATCCACTCAACTCGCGACTTCACCGAATGAACTCGCGACGTCGCCGATCTTCATCTAATGAACTCGCGACCTCATCAAACTTCGTCTAAATGAACTCGCGACTTTGCAGCTTCATGAAACGAACTCGCAACTTCGTCCGATGAACTCACGCCTTCGACAACTGCATCCAACGAACTTGCAACGTCATTAAACGAATTCACGACTTCATCTGACCAACTCGCGATTTCGTCAACTCGCGACTTCGCAACTTCATGAAACGAACTCGCGACTCCGTCAACTCGCGACTTTCGTCAACTCGCGACTTCTTTATCTTCATCAAACCAACTCGCGACTCCATCAACTCGCGACTTTCGTCAACTCGCGACTTCTTTATCTTCATCAAACCAACTCGCGACTCCGTCAACTCGCGACTTTCGTCAACTCGCGACTTCTTTATCTTCATCAAACCAACTCGCGACTCCATCAACTCGCGACTTCTTTATCTTCATCAAACCAACTCGCGACTCCATCAACTCGCGACTTTCGTCAACTCGCGACTTCTTTATCTTCATCAAACCAACTCGCGACTCCGTCAACTCGCGACTTTCATCAACTCACGACTTTATATTCATAAAACTTAGGAATTCGGCGACAACGATGACTTGAGCAAATGTGCGACTCGTGCTCTTTTCCCTTTGTCTGGTTTTTTCCCACAGGGTTTTCTAGACAAAGGTTTTACCGAGGCTTGTTTGCACATTTGTATATCTTCATCTCGTCACCTCGCATCTTCGGGCGAATCCATTCAATCAAGCCGACTCGCAATTTTGAAGGCTTTCAGTCGACTCGCAGATATCGGAACGAATCTACCTCGACACCTCGCACTCTCGCACGACTCGCGGATCACAAGTAAAGCCAATTCATGGATTCGCGAGACTAGAAATCGACTCGTCAAAAAACACCGACCGACTCGCAGTGTTGAATATTTGGGCTCGACAGTATTGCCGTTAACATGTTAAACAGCCTAAACGGGAATCGATTCTTCGGACACCCTTACTTCAGCACTTTTTAACTAAACTGCTGAACTGGGGGGCTAACTGTAGGGGTCAAATCTCCCCTAGAAGAATCGATAAACCAAACGGCTTAACACGTGTTTAACCGGCTCAGCGGTCGAACCCAGAAAACGCAGGCCCGTCAAAGGCCCATCACTGTTCATTCCAACACTGTTCAAACCGCCGCGACCGGCTCGATCGGAACTGTTCAAGTCACCAGACCGACAATATTCATACCGCCTCTTTTTAGCTATATAATGACATGTACCCCTCTCATTGTTGAAGATCCAAAATTTCTTATAAAACACTATTCACGAGCTCTGATCTTGAGAGAATAAGAACCCTATTTCTTACTTAGTCTGTGTTCGAAACCCTAAAAGAAGCTCTATTTCGAACGAATCTTCACAAATTCTATTGTGCGAAATCCAGCTCGCACAACTTTCAACACCAGTTTCAATCAATTTAACAACAGTCTTGGATTTTCCCATTTCACACAAAATCTGACCAACTAAATCCCAAGTTAACCCATCAGACACAAGTCGATTTCGAATCATTGCACTATACAAACACAAAGCCACTCTAAATTGTTTCTCTTTAACCAGAGAATCAAGAAGAGAGTTATAAGCATTAAGAGAAGGCGAAAGTTTCAAACTTTTCATCAAACCAAACACTTCTAAACCGTTTTGGTGAAAACCCTTTAAGACATAACACTCAAGAACTAAACTTAGCGAGACAGAAAGTGAATCTTCACCTTCAAACCATTTACGCATCGATCCGACCACTACAGAAACGGAATGGGTTTCGAGCAGAGGACTCAAAAGTGTTTCTGCTCGTTCCAATAGACCTGATTCAGTAGCAACTTCGATAACCCGACAATGAGACTTAAGACCCGGTTCGAACCGGAGATGGGTTTTCGCCCAATCGAAGAAATCGAGTGTCGTTTTTGGGGAATTTCGAGTTTCACGGAGGATCTGGAGGAATATCGGAGGTGTAAGTGTTGACTTCAGGAGTTTTGGTTTAACATTTCGAAGATGAGTGATCCAATCGCGACGTTGTAAGAGAATCGAAGAGATTTCAGTGGCTAATCGGGAAAGTTTCAATTGGGTTTTCCAATCTGAAGCAGAGCATGTCGATGGAGTCGCCGAACTCGAGAATCGTTTGAAGAATCTCACAGTTTTGTGGAGAAGAACCATTTAAATGCTTCTCCAATTCTGAAAAACCCAAAATTTCATACTCAAAAGGGGTTTAAGGACCTTTTGGTGAAGAATAACCAAAAAGGCCAATGCTTTAAGTGATCTAACTATACAACGGTTACTGAAGAAGATAAATTCGGGTAAAAGAGTGAAAATTTGGGGGGTAAAAGAGCAATTATACCACATTTGGGACATTATAGCGAAATGATCTTTTGGTCTTAGCTGTGAAGTGTGAACTCAAAGTCAACGTCATTTACTCATTTTCCTTAACTAATGATCAAAACGCAGCGTTAAAGTTCCACCAATGCACCGGAACTCTTCTTCATATTCATAATTCGCTTCTCCATGTAAAAACCAAACCTTATATCCCGGCCTAAATCCAAATCTATATAAGTGATTCCAAACTGTATGAACCGCAACACTAATTATATTACAGCAATTAGAACATGGACATTTGATTTCCTGACCTTTTTTGGCTGCATCTTGATTTCTGGGTAAATTCATGAACTCGCATATACCTTGAGCGTATTCGGTCCTTAATAAGTTCGACCCCATATCCATCATTGGCTCGTCCATCCAAGACCGAAAATATGAACTCATCTCTTATAAATTTTTTGATAATGTGAATTGTGTTTTTTTGATAATGTGAATTGTGTTATGATGAATTGAAGAAATGTTGAAACTTATATAGAACGGATTCCGTTGGATTTCCGTCGGAAATCCGTCAAAGACCTCCGACATAGAACCCCACCAATCCTATCAGCCACCACATATGATAAGGAAACCAATTAAACTTTGCCGACATCGGGATCCGTCGGAATTACGTTAAAAAATTCCGACGGCTTGTTCCGTCGGTAATCCGTCGGTACAAGGTGACGGAGTTCCGACGGATTCCCGACAGTTTCCGTGGCCGTCGGAAAATTTCCGATGGATTTCCGACGGAATTTGTTATTTATATATATTATTTGCGCCGAAATATTATAAAATATATAAATAAAAAATTCCGTCGGAAATCCGTGGGAAATGTGTTATTTATATATTTTACTTTATTCCGGTAGAAATATTATATGTAAACCAACCATATCGCACAACGTGGTCGACAAGTAAAACATTTACCGTTCATATTACAGAATCAAAAGACTGTTTATATTAATAATTTATAAAACACCAACACATATGGATTTATTTTTTCTTCATAAATATTCCAAAACTACTACTTCTCGTCCCACTTCCCGATGGTGTATCCTTTAGAGTACCGTACGCAGTATAACTCTTGTCAGAGTAAGTATCCTCGAGATCCGAGTCTCCGTTAATATTAGAAGTATCTTCATCGCTGTTCTTTGAAGGAATACAATTTTCTTTCGTCCAGATAGCATCTATGTTTTCAAGCTTGATGTTGAGGTAAGTGTACCCAGTTCCGACTAAAACTTGAACCTACAAAATAGGCAAATATAATGTAATCTATACTTCATTTACTTAAATAAACATATTTCAAACTTACATTACTCGATACAACGACTGAGCCAACTCGTATATCAGGGCCAAAAGAAGCGTGTACACGCTTCTTTTTGAATATATCCGCCAATTCTCCCACATGGATCCTACATCAATACATATTAATTTAACGTTTCAAGTAACAAAATATATCAATTGAATCATATTCTCAATTATAAACACCAATTACCTTTAAGACAACCATAGCGTCTCCCTCATCAGTACAATCGTACTCATCAATAATTGCAATTACCTACTTAATTTAACAGAACCGATTATACATATAACTTTCATATAAAACCTCTTTTACAATAAAACTCAATCTCACCTTCCGAACAATGTCCAAATGATTTAAACTGTTAAGAATAACGTCCAATTCAACGGACAATACCCAATCCCTGGGAGTTTGCATTAACCTCGCTGGAAAAGTATAAACAATTTTGTAAAAATGCCCTAACAAAATCTGACAGCATTCGTTTCATGCTATTCAACAAACCTAATATTGTACATGTGTCACGTAGGTGTTCAACTGCAGAAATCCAAGGATGGTCGCTAAATGCGGGACCTTCCGACATGCTGAAAAAGATGAAGGAAATATTTTTATGGAATGTATTTTTGTGTTCTGATGAAATGCAGAAGTTTCCACCCAGCGAGGTTCAAGTCTGTACTCCGTCGGTACAAAGTGACCAATCAAACTTTGCCGACATCGAAATCCGTCGGAATTACGTTACACAATTACGACGACTTAGTTCCGTCGGTAATCCGTCAGTAAAAGGTGACGGAGTACCGACGGAGTTCCGACAGTTTCCGTGGCCATCGAAAATCCGTCGGTAAATTGTGACGGAATTCCGACGGATTGATGTAAATCGGACATCCGTCGGAAATTTCTGACGGATTTCCGACGGCCACGGATATCCGTCGGAAAAGTGGCTGTTTTCTTGTAGTGATTACTCATGTTCAAAGATGAAACGCTACGTGTTAGGAGAAGTTGTGTGGCCACCACAGCCAAGATAGACAATGAAGAGTACAATGTTTTCAAAGAAAATAAATTATGTATGTTCCAAAGGTGGTTGTGGTGTTTATATAGGAGAGACTCGAGGATTCTGATATAAAGTGGAGATGATATTTCTATCTTTTATTTTATAGGTTAAAGTTATCATATTTTTATTATCTTATAGAAAATTCGATTGATCACTTTAACCTCTATATGACTAGCAGTCCACAACGCAAGAAACAAACAAAATCCCAAGGAAACATAAACCAAAAAAAAAAGCCTTAAGTTATAGTTATTACATAGCTGATAGATAGAAACGGCCATGATGACTGACTAGCAGTTAGCCTTTAGCGAGGTTGGTTGATTTGCACTAAGCTTGGGAGATAAGAAGAAGAGCAGACAAGTGGTGGGCGATACGTTGGAAGGTAATATCCAACAGGAGGTCTGACATCGGGAGCTTCTCCGAGCCTCACATATCTGACGTAGCCATCATCACGGATGACAAAAGCTGTGTGATGGGGAGGCTCGGGGGTGGTCACGATGTCGATGGGTGGATATCCCTCACATGCGTATACGTCAAATACCACAGCGGTTTTCTCCTCCTCGTCAATGAAGAAGCTCCCAGCTCCGTAGCGAAAATGAAAATGACCAAAATAAGTGAATGGACTCTTATCCAGTTTCAAAAACTTGATCCAGGACACAGCCTCGGGCTCAATCATGCTTGTAACCCAAATTTCCAGCGGGTAAAACAGATGCTCATCAGTTTGCTGATATAGCACCGCCAGCTGTTTTTCTCCAACACAAGAGAGAGCCACAGTGATCTCTTCAATGTAAGAGTGAAACGGAAGAGGCAGAGGCGGTCCAAATCTCTCCCTAAGAAATTTTTAAGGTGATCAGTCGGTACCAATCCTCCTCCATTACAAACTATCTTCTCCCGAGCGAAGAAGTAGCTATCTCCCTTGAGGGTTGCGCCGCGTTCATAAGGCTCCATTGCCCACTCGGAAGTGATGTCAAGAACCCTCCATGAATTAGAGCTCAAGTCATAGATTTCAAAGCCCGAAATCTGATTCTTGCCACCGATGTAACTATCCCCTCACCTCAAGACTTTGTGGGTACGGTTCTTCCTGTCATATCCGAGAGCGAACCTGTCTGTTGTGCGGAAACTTGATCTGGGACCGATCCACCTTGTTTGCCCAAGATAAGGGTTCCACACCAGGAGCTTCGACTTGTCGTTGGCAACGCATAACACTAACCCGTCGCAATGAAACACTTGAGATATCTCGACATGACTGAGTAAATCAACCTGGTTTATAGATACATCAGCAACGTCTTGTTCCTTGCGGAAATGGAATCGCATTGAACACACCTTGGAATCCAAGGTCATGAACCCCACAAACTGGCTTGCTGCTTTACCCAAAACCCATTCTCTGTATAATGAGTCCCATAGTTTACAAGTGGATCGCACTTCTCTCAGAGATGTTATCGGAATCCTCGAGAAAATCTCCTCCCCTACCACTTTCGCTGGAAGATCACAGATTCTCTTCATCGTTCGTTACGAAATAGTTTAGGGTTTTCTCTCTTTTTTTTTCCTTCAACGATATTGGGGGAATAATTGACCTCACTATGGCGGCTAATAATAACTCAATGGACTCCCAATTTAATTGGGCCAAAATGAGTTAGATGTAAATGGACCCGAGAAAAAATTGCTTAGTTGTGCTTAATGTGCTGAACACATAAGAGCCCTTATGACGATTTAGTGGCCATTGTTTCTTTGTGTGTGTGTTGAAACTTAAATAAGAGATTATGAAGTTGGTTACATCATTGTTTGGACTTTTTATTTGAAGAAACAAGTTGCTTGTGGAAGTGTAACGCTCGTGTTCTGCGATTTGGCCAATGCGGAAAATCTGGTTTGTTACGATCGAACTGGACTTAAGCTGAGTTGGGCAGCTTAGGTCAACTAAAAAGGAAATGTCAATTAAACCTTCCGCAGATTAACGCTCCTCTCTCCGTCCTTCTTCCACAGATCCTCCTCTCCGTCCTTCTTCCACAGATCCTCTTCCTCCTTCTTCCGCAGATCATCCTCGCCGCTAATCTTCCAGGGATCGTCGTCGTCGCTAATCTTTCACGGATCGTCATACTTCCAGGGATCGTCCTCGTTGCTCTTCTTCCACTGATCGCTCTTCTTTCACGGATCGTCATACTTCCAGGGACTTTTTATTAAGATATAATCTTTTTTGGCTTTTTTTCATAATTCACATAAATTTATTTGTAGTTTATTTACACACTAGATTTTGACCCGCGTCAAACTCGGGATTACAAATTTTAATTAATTTATTTTTATATTTTGATTTACATAAAATACATTATGATTTGGGAAGATAGGTTTAATATTCTAAAAATTTTGTAAAATTTAAAAATTAACCCTTGTTTAAAAAAGTTTGAAAACTAACATTTTTGTTTCTAAAAAAAAAGAATATATATTCTGATAATTCAAACTTTTTTTAATATCATTTTCGAAATTAATTTGATCTAGATATTTAGAATATATTATGGAAACAATAAATTTGATTTAGATATTTAGCATTTCCTTGGGCTATTTAACGATCTCAATTTTTTTCTCCCGAAGTAAGCAAGACTCTGGTTTTGAATTTGATACCTATTCGTGTATATGTATAAAGAGTTTGGTGTATATATATAAAGAGTTTGGTCCTTGTACCATTTATGGCTCACTATTATATGAAAGAACAATTCTTGGGTTCACCCCTAGGGGTGAACCTTTCTCATTCACCCCTAGGGGTGAACCTTTCTCATTCACCCCTTTTTATTAACCAATCAAAATCATCCATATAATCTAATTTAATTATTTAATTAAATCATTAAAAGAAATCAAAAATGAATTTTAATGTGGGACTAGAATTTGATTTGTTTCAAATTATTATTCAGCTTAGAAAAATAAGTTTAATAAATCAAAAGTCTAACCCAAAATGTTTTGTGAGTGCATACGAAAGTTTTATCATTTAAAATCATTAGCTTTAAACCAATTGAAACATAAATCAACAAAGATTTATAAGTTAACCCAAAAAAATTCTACACCCCAAACTCAAACTCTAAACTTAAAACTATACCCTAATTATGGAATAGTTAACCCAAAATAAATTCTAAACCTCAAACTCAAGCCCTAAACCCCAAAGTTATACCCTAATTTGGAAATAGTTAATCCAAAATAAATTTGAAATCCCAAACTCAAACCCTAAACCCAAAAGCTATACCCTAATTTGGGAATAGTTAACCCAAACCTAAAAATTTAAACTACAAATCCATTGATAATCAATTTTTGTAGTTTAAATTTTTGGGTTTGGGTTAACTAATCTCAAATTAGGGTATAGTTTTATGGGGTAGGATTTGGATTTAGGGTTTAGGTAATCCCAAATTATTTTTGTTACATCTTCATGTTTGCTATCATTAAGAAGAAACACTACCAATTACGTTTTTTTTCTTTTTCTGGAAAATATTATTAAATCATTCAAAGATCCAAATTAAAAATTCAAAATAACAAAAGAAGAAGAATAAAAATGTTTCAGTGATACAATATTTTGTGGTACAATATTATTTGATACAATATTATGTGGGCCCTACTTTGATTAAGTTTGAATTTTTTTAATGATTAAACTAAATGATTTAACTAATAGACACATGTCAAATTTTAAGTAGGTAATTAAGAAGGGGTGAATGAGTTATGTTCACCCCTAGGCGTGAACCCAAGAATTATCCTATATGAAATGGTTTTTGATTTATGCAATTACAAAGTTTAAAACTAAAGACACAACTCAAGTAAAATGTTTAAGAAAAGACAAGAAGTCCAATATGCAGATTAAATGTATTGAAGATCAAACTTATTAAACCATAAAAAGTACTGAAACAAACTTATCAAACCATAAAAAGTATTGAAACATAGAAACATCAAATTCCTAATCAATGAAAACATAGCAAATCAAATCCCAATGATGAATGAAGAATCAAATCTTATGTTCCCTTTTTAAAAGGTAACTAAAATGATGGTTTCTGTAAAATAAAATTTAATCTAAACAAACTTCCTCATTTTAGGTGACCCAAAAAAAAACTTCCTCATTTTAATTTTTGTACTATTAAAATTTATTTATTTTCAATTTTTATTAATCTTTACAAGATTGATTTAAATATGGAAATGGTTATTTTTCAAAAAAATCTTAAAAAGGGTTAGTTTTCAAAATAAAAAAGGATTTTGAGAATATTAATACAAATTTCCTCTAAATTAAAATCAAAGTGACTTTGAACGGCCGTGGAAACCCCGTTTTTGAACGTGGGATGATTCTTTGTAAATTCATCTAGAAAATATAATCTAATACTATACCTAAAAAAGGACTTATGGTATAAAAATAGTTGTTGTAGGCCATGTAATTATAGAAATCAACATTTCCTTCATTTCTGGTTTGAACGAAGAAATCGTGTGATTGTAATTAAGAGTTTGAACACAGTCACACCCTTTGAATTTTTGTCGCCGCAAATACCAAGTCTCAACCTTCAACTCCTCTCTCATACAAACTGAATAATTTTTTTTATAGAAAAAAAAATTCATAGAAAAATCATAAGATAATAAAAATATGATAACCTTAACCTATAAAATAAAAATTAGAAAAATCATATCCACTTAATAGCAGAATCCTCGAGTCTCTCCTATATAAACACCACAACCACCTTTGGAACATACATAATTTTTTTTTCTTTGAAAACAATGTACTCTTCATTGTCTATCTTGGCTGTGTTGGCCGCCACACAACTTCTCCTAACACGTAGCGTTTCATCTTTGAACATGAGTAATGCGTATCTGCACCACAAATGTTACGTCACTCAAGGGAAATACAAACCGGGAAGTGTGTACGAGAAAGAGCTCACACATATCACTCACACGATCTCTTCGACCAGTGATTTAAGCAAAGGTTACGAAATGATGTCCCTTGGTGGGGCTAGTCATAACGTCTCAGTCATCCTCCAGTGCCGCGGCGACTCCTATGGGCCCAAATGTCGTTCCTGCTATGTCACTGCTCTCTCTGGGGTAATTCCATTTCAATATTTTTGATTATATATCACATATTTTACATGTATATATAAAATCCTCACACAAACCCAAAAAAAAAATCACTTCAATAGAAGTCAGTTTTTGTAACAATTTATCCATAAAAATACAGCATACATGCTCTATTAATTATATGTGAATTCATATTCACAATGTGGTTATTAATTGTGGCATTGATGTGAAAAATGTATATAACAGCTTCGTAGGAAATGTCCAAAATACAAGGGGGGAATAATATGGTATGACCAATGTCTTCTCGAGTTTTCTGGAATACAAACTGTGTTTCAAATTGATTACGACAACAATTATTGTATGTCTAACCCGAATGACGTGAGCGACGATCAAAGATATCAGAATTCGTACTTCATGAAGTGGAATTTTTTCATTGGTAATCTGACACGTATAGCCACTGAGAAAGGATATAGTGACCCGATACCATTATACGCTGCAGGAGAGAGGAGGATTGGGACGAATAAGATGTACGGAATGGTGCAGTGTACGGGAGACGTAACTATAAAAGGTTGTCAGGAATGTATTATGTATCAGGTGGTGACCTTTCAGAGATACATGTTTGCTAAACGAGGAGCGAGAGTTTTGGGTAGGAGTTGTAACATTAGGTTTGAGTTATACCCTTTTGTTCCTAATTCTTTGAAGAGGTAAAACAATTGAAAAAATTGTGGTTTGTAGCTAGGTTTATTCGTAAACCTTTATTTTATTTTATTTATATTAATATACTTGAATTTATTATTTTATTTAGAAGAGTCATGTGATGTTTAAACTAGTTGGTTAGTCTGCGTCATTTGAACTGTCCCCAAGATAGTATAGTATAACACTGTCTAGATGTTCTATCATATTGATTGTATAGCTATCGTTATTTGAAATAGCTGCAAAAATATTAAATAGAGAACACTATAGTTTGACAAAAGCATTGTAGATACTTAAGTTGATGTTAAGTAAAAAAATATCCATCAAGAAGCATTCTTTTAGTTGTTTTCATTGGAAGATATGGTGCGTTTTTTTAGAATCATCAATAACTCAGGCTTATTATAACTTTGCATTAGATCACTTGACCATTTTTTTTTGGTTTATTTTTACATTTTCTAACCTTTTGCATCTCTTTTTGCTATCTAAAGCTACAAATTCCCTTTTTAGCTTGTAAATAATACAAAAAAAATTAGACCAGGGTACTAAAACTTAAAAGCAAATCATACGTGACAAAAAAAAACAAAGAGAAGCAAATCATTCAATCTATATAAGTTTTTTTTTTTTTTTTTTTGATAAAATGTGAAATTTAATTACCAAAATCTGGAAAACTGTTTATACATCTTGCTCGGCGGAGCATTAGGAATCAAAAAGGCCAAAAAAAAGAGAAAAAACCTAAATGAGACCGAAGTGGAGGATGATTTGCTGGAAGCATATGTGTGATTACTCGTAGGCGAACCAGTGAGAAAGCAGGCCTCGAAACTGTTTCC